>JBBPBO010000003.1:48234399-48571335 GCA_037974295.1 Cicer cuneatum | reverse complement strand
GACCCCCCCACTATTCCTTATGAAACCCCCATTATTCCTTCTGCCCCCTACTAAACGTTCTGCCCCCCACACTACTCCTTCTACTCCCCAACATTCTCCCTCTAACTCCTCCAATAACATCCCTCTGATTCCCCTCTCTGCCAATAAAATTTTCAAAGAGAAATGGGCGAATCGTCCTATTGGAGTGGGACGGATTGTCATGTTTGATAATCTGGTTGTTGATGGAAATGCCATAAAACATCACACTGATGTTTTAGGCTGGACTTCCTTCTTGTAGACTTCAGAATGCTACTACCCAGAGGTCATCAGGGCATTCTACTGCCAGGCCAAGACTTTTTCTGATAAATCCCTCATCATCTCCAAAGTTAAGGGGATTGAAATTATTCTCACCCCAGACACTCTGGCCACAATTCTGAATTTTCCCACTGAAGGGCCTGCCATTTTTGGAGAAAAATGGTATAATGCCTTAAACCTAAACAAGACAGAGGTACTCTCTGATGTGTTTCAAGAAGGGTCTACACGACAACTCTCCACCTTCCTCAAACCACTTCCCAAAATGTTCAACAGCATTAGTCATCACACCATACTTCCCAAAATGTGGAAGTCATGAGTATGTGTCTGATAATGATGCTCTTGTAATCTACCACCTTCTCAATTGCAAGAGTCTGAACCTGCCCCATCTCATCATTCATCATATGATTGCAGCGGCCAACAAAGATTACAGGAAGAATACTGTCCCATATGGGATGATTTTGACCAAGATATTCAGGCATTTTCAAATTCCTCTCAGTAATGAGAAAAGCTTGATCAAAATCTCAAAGTTTTCTTCCAAAAACATCTCTCATATGAAGAAAGCTTCCTCTGAGGCAAGTGATCCTCCTCCTTCCTTTCCTCCCTCACTAAAAAGGAAGTGTTCATCAAGGAGAACAACTGCTGAACCTACTACCATCCCAGCCTCACCACAACCTACACCAGACCTTCCTGAAGCAGTAGAAACTGCTCCAGAACGTTCTGCTGAAAACAGAGAAAGTTCCCCAACCATTCCTCAGACTTTCTCCATTTTTTCCTCAAACCTTCTCCGTATCCTCCACATACCTTCTCCACCATATTCATACACCCATTGATGACATGTGCACCCTACTACCACATCAACATACTTCCTCCATGTCACCACTATTCCTTTCCTCCCAGAAAACAAATCCTTCACTCCTTGGGGTAAGTCAATTTTTGACTTTCTTTGATACACCTGGGCCCTCAATCAATCAATCCTCGTCTTCTGCCTCCATTCCTTCAACTTCCACTCACCCTGCTTCTGCAATGCCTCCACCTCCTCTTCCTCCACCTAAGGAACCAACCAACTCTGAGATCATGGTTGCCCTTCAGACAATCATGGCACGCCAAGCTCACCAGGATTATGAGTCCACACTTCTGCGAACATGGATGATAGAACAACTAGCTCCAAAGCTTGGACTTGTTCCGCCTCCTATTCATCCTTCTCCATCTCCTTAACCAGTTGCTGATCCTGCAAAAGCTTCTTCTTCAGAAGGATCTTCACCTTCATTGGCTACTTAGGATCTTTTTCTCCTACCTTTTTGCTGTGACAAAGGGGGAGAATTAATTATGAGATTTTAGATTAAGTTTTAGTCCTTAATTAGATAGAAGTCCTTTTGTATTTGGTACTTCTGTATTTTGTTCTCTGACTTATTCTCTCTTTGTAATTGTCCTTGATTTCTAATGAAAAGTCTTTATGAATCCATTTGCTGAAATGATTTATCTTTTGAAATTGCATGATTTATCTTCTGTTAAATTTAAATCACTGCACAAATTGAGGGGGAGCTTTCAAGCTCTTTCAAAATTAGAATCAAAATTAAAATCTAAATTAACATGTTTGTCATCATTAAAAAGGGGGAGATTGTTAAGACAAACTCTCAAATTTAATGTTTTGATGAAAACAAACAAAGGTTAATTAAAGATTGTTTAATTATGATTCTAAATGTATTGTTAATTTAACCTGTGCTTTTGAGTGTTTTAAATCATAGACATGTTTCAAAAGAATCAAAGAAAACAACATCACAAGAACATTCTTCACGTTCTGGAAAACGGAGAATGTTCGCCAGACTGTGACAGCATAAAGACCCAACTTTCTCCATCACTTAATTAAAGTTGTTGGCTCTGAAAGTTACATGGATATGATCACTACATGGCAGAGAACACATAGGATCTATTCAGATCAAGAGAACTTTCGAATTGAGAAAGATAAAGACTCTCAAAGATGCCTGTCCAGACTGTTCTGGAAACAGTAATTATCAGACTCCAGAAGATACCTCATGAAGTAAATTACCAGAAGATACATTCTGGAAATTACCAGAGGATATATTATGGAATTTAACAGAGGATACCTAAAGAACAAACGTCCAGAACAATCAATCAATCTCCAGGCAGTTTTAGAAGCTTCAGTACAAGCTTCTTACTTCAAGCTTTCGTGATTGTTTTCAATCTGTTTTTACTGATCCAAAGCTTCAGATCAAGCCAGCAAAATTGCCACTTATCAGAAGCTTCAGAAGAGCATTAACAACTCAAGAAAGATTGATCCAAAACACTACAGCTCAAGACTGATCAGGAAAATAAAAGGATTATTTTTAATTAGAAATAAAGCCACTGGACTAGTCTGACACAAAGCCTTTACAACGGCTATATTGGCCTTTATTCACTGCTCTCAAGCCTATAAAAGGAAGGCCACAACTCAAGGAAAAATAAGAAGTTCAAGTGCTAACTCATCTATCACAATCATTCACATTCATACTTGAAGTTCTGAAAATCTCTTACAGAATCAGTTTTTAGTTAAATTGTTTTACTCTGATATATATTCTGATTTATCTGTAAAGAATCGAATCTCAAACAAGAGTTGAGAATTCACATATTCTAAACAAAATCAATTTCATCATCATTGTAAACTCAAACTATAAGAGTAAAAGATAGTTTGGGTAGATTGTAAGAAATCCTATCAAGATTGATAGGTGATTTGGTTAAACTTTTTCTGGGTAGGAATTAGTTTAAGTTCTGAAAACAAAAGATCAAGGTTGATCTAGACTAGGTGCTGTAAAACCAAGAAGGTTCTTGTTTTAAACACTTAGTGGAAAATCTCACTTCGTGAGGACTGGACGTAGCCCAAGTTTGGGTGAACTAGGATATATTTGCGTGTGGTATTTCTTATCCCTTATCTCTTTATTCAGTTTAATCGCGTTTCAAAGATTAAAATACAAAATTGTTTTCTGTTTTAAACACTAATCTGAACGTTCTCCGTTTTCTATTCAAACCAAGAACGTTCACCATTTTTCTGCTTCCTTAACCAAGAACTTTCTTGTGTTTAAAACTGAAGTTTTTCTGGAAATTTTAAAAAGGGAGATTTACAATTCAAACCCCCCTTCCTTGTAAATCAATTTTGCTACTTCACTATCGTCAAGCGCTGCTACACTTGTCAGGTTTCTAAGGGTCAGCCTCAGAACACTGGTCTTTACATGCCATTACCTGATCTTTCGATGGACTTTGTATTCGGGCTTCCTCGTACACAGCGAGGAGTAGATTCTGTGTTTGTGGTGGTTGACAGGTTTTCAAAGATGTCACACTTTATTGCTTGTAAGAAGACCGCGGATGCATCCAACATAGCCAAATTGTTTTTCAAGGAGGTTGTGCGTTTGAATGGAGTCACCAGGTCCATCACATCAGACCGAGACACCAAGTTCCTCAGTCATTTCTGGATTACTCTATGGCGGATGTTTGGTACTACACTGAATAGGAGTTCTACAGCTCATCCTCAGACTGATGGGCAGACAAAGGTCACCAACCGAACGCTGGGGAACATGATTCGGAGTATTTGCGGGGATAAGCCGAAGCAGTGGGATCTGGCTTTACCCCAGGTCGAATTTTCTTACAACAGCACAGTGCACTCAGCTACAGGAAAATCACCTTTCTCTCTGGTTTATACTTCTCCACCGCGGCATGTGGTTGATCTGGTGGTACTACCCAAGGCTAATGGGGTGAGTACTGCAGCTGAAATTATGGCCAAGGATGTGCAAGCCGTTAAGGAGACTGTCAGGGCGAAGTTAGAAGCTACTGGGCAGAAGAACAAAGTCGCTGCTGATAAGCGCAGGAGAGTCAAGGTTTTTCCTGTGGGAGATGAAGTGATGGTGTTCCTGCGTAAGGAGAGGTTCCCAGTTGGCACTTACACGAAGCTTCAGCCTCGCAAGTACGGGCCTTTCAAAGTGCTGAAGAAGATCAATGACAACGCTTATGTGATCGACTTGTCGGAATCCATGAATATTTCCAAAACCTTTAATGTGGCTGATATTTATGAGTTCCATGAGGATGATGCCCTTTACCCTGGTATGAACTCGGGGTCGAGTTCTTTGGAGGTGGAGGAGACTGATGTAGGAGGGTTCGCTGCAAGAATCGAAGAAGAAACGGCTTTGCGGGGAAATGCAGAAAAAGATCGTCCGGTGTCAGATTTCCTATTATTATACCTTTCCGAAAAGTGAATCGCGCCACGAACACAACTCATTGCTTTGCCATGATGTATGGGCTCCAAAACCGTTTTGAGCTCGTCTTGGGCCTCAAAACAGTCGTTTTAGTTTTTCCCGTAATTTTGGGCTTTTCTGTTTTTTTACAGCCGTTTTAGCTTTTCCTTTAATTTAGGGCTTTTCTGTACTAGGGTTTCTATTATCTATTTAAGGACTTTCTATGCTGTAACAAAAGGTATCTTTGAATAAAATAATTAATTTTGAGAGTTTTTCTCTTCTCTGGTGGATTCCAGAACTTGTTCTTTTTTAGGATTAGCGCTTGCTAACCCTTTGTGATTTCCGACTGCGTCATCTTGGGTCTTCCTCTGGGTTTGAAAGGTCGTGTTTGAGCTTGGGCAGCTTGATTTTGGGCCTGGGCAGATTGAGTTTGGCTTGGACATGATGCCTAGTTATGACCAATTTGTTTACACTTGGTGCACTTATTTGGCATCCCTTTCCTACGAAGCATTGTTGAGTCCTTAATTTTTTCATCACCATATTTGTTCCTTGACCTTTTGGGCCTTCTTGGAAGCCTTCTTGATGGTGGTGGTAACACATCAGGATATGGAGTTTGAGGCCATACATTCTGTCCATTTGTTGGGTAAATAACAGGTCGGTAACAAGCTGCATATGTCTTTCACTTATAGTATGCTGGAATCAATTCTTCTGGATCTTGTTTGAGGAAATTGCAGCAACAAACTACATGGCAGCATGGAATTCCAGTAAGCATCCACTTCCTGCATGAACATTCTTTATTTTCCAGTGATACCACAAACTTGTCTCCTGTGTGGTTGATGTTACTAACTCCGAATACGTTTTCACCAGCATACCTTGTTCAACAAACATATAACACATAATTCATAATGACATAATATATAGTCAAAACAGAACATATATAACCAGAATATTAATCAAATCAGAACATATATTTGATGTATATCTATACTTATCAACATATATATAATGAAACTAGAACATATCTAACCAAAATATTACCTACACATCCACATTCTTGATAATTCTTGTTCTTTTTCTAACTTTTTCTTGATTTGAGGCAGAACAGAACCATTATACTTTTTCCAATCTAGTTCTATTTGTTGCCCACCTTTCCATTAAGTACATTTTGATGTCTTCAAACATTGTCACTATAGGTTTCCCTCTAGGTCCAATTATGACACTATTGAATGTCTCTGACATATTGTTAACAAGCACATCACATTTAGATTTGAAATTGAATCTTGACTTAGACCAAAACCTTGGTGGAATCTTCAACAAATATTTGTAGGCCTCTTCGTTAACCTTCCTCAACTCTTTCATTTCTCTTTCCCATGCTTGATGATATGTTGACTTGGCTGCCTTCCACATCAATTCCTTAAGCTTTTTCCCTGGGTGAATTTTTCTGAAGTTGTTATAAAGGTGTCTTACACAAAACCTTTGTTCAACCCTAGGAAGCAACTCATCCATTGCAGGCAACAATCCCTAACATAAACAACATAAATAAATTAACATAAATAAGTAAATTAACATAAATGAATAATGAATAATTGAACTTAAATTAATACCTTTTGCTGATTAGATATGAAGGTGTAAAACTTGCATGCTTGTTGTCCACCCAAGTCATCAATTAATAATTTTAGGAACCAAGTCCATGAATCTCTTGTCTCACCTTCAACTACAGCGACAACAATTGGAAGCATTTAGTCATTTGGATCTCTACCAACAGCAGCAAGAATCATACCCCCATAATACCCTTTAAGAAAACAACCATCAAGACCAATTATTGGTCTACAAATCAGGAAACTCTCCTTACATCCATTAAGACACATATATAGGCGTTGAAAACTCGGTAAAAGTGGTCTGTCCACATAATCAGTTACCTCCGAATTTGTAGCTTGGACTTCTAATTTAGTACTATTTGGATTTGATCTTAATAACTCATGACAGTAATCATACAATCTTAGATATTGCTCTCTGAATGATCCATCAACCATATCAATTGCAAGCCTACGTGCCCTAAATGCCTTCATCTTACTCACTCCAGCATTCCACTTTTGATGAACCTTGTTAGAAACATCTGTAATTTTTATGTTCGGGTTCTCCTTCACTGTTGAGTACAATCTTTTTCCGAGCCAACTTGATCTCATAAATTTGACCTTATACTCTCTATTACATGAATGTGTGTCAACTAGTTTCCTAAGTTGCCATGTATCTTCGTCGGTAACTTTGCACAATAGGCAAACTACTCACAGCCTCCCTTACATTTAACTCTTACTCTTAGTTTGTCATTTTTTATAAACTTCAAATCCCTCCCATTATGAATGGCATATGTTGTCACAACCTCCTTAAATTCTTCTTTATCGGTGAAAAGGCTTCCTAAAATCCACTTATAATCTTCCATTTTTTTGGGCATCACAAATATAGGATACTTCTCTTGAGTGTCATCTTCATCACTCTCCAATTCCTCCGTCAAATACTCTTCAACGCAAAATTCCTTCTCAGTTAGTTTTAACTGCTTCTTTCCTTTTGAAGTCAAATTCAAATAGTCATCACTTGACACATCAACCTCCTCATCTTCATTCACAATATGTTCTTTCTCAACACAGATCTTCTTAAGTCTCCCTCTTTTCTTATCAGTACTTTGTTTCTTCTTTTTACTAGTACTAGACCCTTTCTTAGTTGCACTATTCCTGTTCTCAATGTCAACTCCATCGCCACCTATTTGGACCTCATCAAACCCGTCATTATTAGGAAATTCATCATCTGAGTCTTCAAAAATTACTTTATCAGCACTATCATCACTATCAGACCCAATATTGTATTCTGTTTGAGTTGGTTCAAGTGCATTTTGGGTTGGTTCATGCGCATCTTGGGCAGCTTCTTGATGGGCCTGTTTAGCTTTATCTATTTCAGCCTCATTCTGAACATTATCACCAAGTATGGGCTGAGATATTGGACGAATAAGATACATGTTCACTTTCCCATGAGCCTTGGCAAAAGTTACCATTTCCATAGCCCCAAAATCATTTTCCAAATACTTTTTCTCACCATACACCTCATACCATATACTAATAATTTCAGGATACCCCATTTGTTTAACCAAATCATAAATCTCAAAGTAACTCCACCTGTCAGCATCACATTTCCAATTTGACACTTCACCTTCGTACCTTTCCATTGTGTCATCCAAAAAAAACCCTCCATGGTGGATATCAACATAAAACACATCCATTTTGCTTTTTATACATTGAAAAGACAAAAAAACTCATTAATAGAAAACTATAATTACATGGTAGGGACCATAAAACTGGTCCCATAATCTTAGAAAAAGAGGAACGAATATTTAAGTGTGGACCACAAACCCTACATCCCAATAAACAAAATATGCAGTAATCAACTCATTCACAAATCAAACACATGCAAATAATAAATACCATATGGAACCCACTAAACCCTAAACCCTAAAAAAAGAGGGAATCACTAAATATCAGAATCAATAAAAAACATACCTTTCCTCTTCGTTCAATGTTGATTTCGATAGTGTTTTCTACGATTTCGTGCTTCGATTTTCCAGGGAGATGAGAAGGGAGAAGACGATGAAGGAAAGAGATGACACGGGAGAAGAGAAGAAAGGAGATGAAGGGAGAAAGTGAATGGGAGAAGAAAGGTAACCCTAAACCAAACAAAAGAAACATAAACCTGATAGAAAACCCAGGGAAAAGGAAACGGATGGGTAACTTTTTAACATTTTTTGTAACGGAATCTCACTTAAAGGTTGAGGCTGAAATTATTTTAAAACATAAAGGACCAAAATGGGACAAAAAAAAACATAAAGTACCAAATCGTTACCAAAAATTAAGTTAAGGGACCACGGGTGCTATTTAGCCTAAATATTATTAAGGGTAGTTATAATAGAAGTGACATTTTTGAAATAAATTAGAGAAACCAATAAATTAACTTGCTAACTATTGGGATTGAGAATATTTGCATTCAAAAGAACAAATCATAAAGTTCTTAAAACATTGATACTTCTGATTGAATATGCATTTTTGTATTTGACACATGTTGTAGATGGTGTCGACACCGAAATACCATCAATACATTGATTACATTTAAATAATGTTTTTCTCAAATATCGTATGTCGACGTATCAATGTCGGTATCATATATATGTTGTGTCTGTATCGATATATGTTTAATTATCAATTTGTATTTGTGTCTTTGTTTTATCCATTTCTTTAGACAGAGTATAATAAATATTTTGGCATGTTATCTACAAAAATAGAAAAGATTCCTCACATATAATGCATCCTAAAAATGCAACATTGGTAAGTGATCAAACGTGCATTCACTGCAAAACCTTTTGCATTAATTACACTGCAAGTATGCAACACATTCATCGATGAAATAAAATATGCATTAAGATTTTGTGGTTAGAAAGAAAAAGAAGTAATGTAGATAAAGAAAAAAGAAAAGCTTGTACTAATGAAGTTCACATGTCATTCACATGCCATTCACACTTCATAGCTGCTAATTAAAGAAATGCCTTAGCATGGTAGCAATTGAGAGAATCTTGCCGTTGAGAGACATTAATCATGCTTTTCCATTGGGAGACATTCATCGACTCACACATTCATCTCTTCTTTTCCTCTATAAATACTTGTGCTAATTTATCATAGTACTTCACCCCTCACTCACTCATAATCTTTCTCTCTCGATATTATTATACTTCTGTTTCTTATTCAATATATATACTCTCTAGCTTCTTTCTCACAAAACACCTTCAATACAAGTCACTACTAGAATATCTTCACTTCCTCAAAAATATATAGTAAGAGGCTCCAGAACATACATACATACATATTAGACGCATTTTGATGTTTATACTCCTAGCTCTCCTTTCATATATATTGTGTTCATAATCGTTAAATTGGAAAAACAAGATAAAAAAAACCATGCTATTGTATTCTTTTCAGTTGATTTCAGAAAATGAGAAAGAGTAAAACTAATTAAGTTTTAACTAAATAAATTAGAAAAGATATCATTAAATAATAATAATACTAATAATAATAATAAATCAATACTTAATGGGAATTAAGGACATCTCATTATAACATTACACTTCCTGCAACTCTCTGTAAGTATTACTCTCTCTCTATTTTGATTAGTTTTAATATTAATTTTGCTTAATTTTTTCCACTTAATTTAACTTCCAATAATTTCTATGCTATTTAATATCTATTTTGTTCTTTTAAGTTATTTATTAACACTTGACTGACTTACGCATAAACTACCCAAAAAAAAAAAAACAGTAAAAAACAACATGTTTGTAAATTCAAAAGGCACCGATCATATTAAAAGATTAAATATTTTTTTTTGTCTTTTCTTATTGTTATCATTCGGTAATTAAAAACATTAATTTGTTATTTATTTAAATTAGTGTTTCATACAATTCAATTTGGTTGATTTTTTCTTTAATTATTTCCACTTCATTTAACTTGCAATAAAATTACACTTTTTAATAAGCTTGGTACACTTTTGTTATGTACTCATCTAACTACAACAAGTTTTTAGTGAGCTATTTGAACTAATGTTCGTAAGTCTTTATTTTATCTAATCATAATGTTAATTATAAAGTTATATTTACTCTTAAAATTTTATTTTATTTTTCACATTTTCTCTTACATATTTCCCTTATTTATGTTTTCAGTGTACAAGTCTTATTTACTATTTTTTATCTCTTATTTTTGCTTAATTTTTCTTTTTCTTCTTTCACTCCGTCTCTAACACTTAAATTAATTTTGGATTTGATATATATTAATTTTTAAATAAAAGGCAATTAAAGAGGTAAAAAATTAGTAATGATATTTTAAAATTGAGCTCAGAGGAATAAGTTATAATTGGGTGGTAATGTAAAATTACTTATCAAAAAATGTGTATAGATAAATCGATTTCCAAATCTAAATGAAATCATCCCCTTAATCTGTTTGGTGGTGGAGTGTAGACAATTTATTTACTCTTAAAAAAATTAACAATATATTTTGATAATAATAATATTAATAATAAATTGTTAGCTATCATTGAGTTTGGTTATAGTATGTAAGTATTAGTACCGATATCTCTACATTTTCCAACCCATCATACTGAAAAAAAATGCTACACTATAAAACACTTTTGCATTACAATACAAAGTTTGCAAAACACATCACTTCATGAAATAAAATAGGAAGATTTACTCATTAGAAACAAAAGGAACTATAGAGTACTAAAGTTGTTGACACTAATTAGAGAAGTGACTTTTTCTTTAAATAAATTAGAGAATCTTAGCATTTAAAGGAATAAATCATAGAGTTCCTAACACTAATGTCATAAATATTTTGGCCTTTTATTTTCAAATATAAAAAAGATTCTCACTATGAGTTGGCTAATTGGAAGAGAGTATGGATATGTGAACAAAGCTCACATATAGTTCCCATAAAAATGTAAGGCATATTAGTTTCAATTTGAGAAAAGTGGACCACACTAAGACTCACCATGCTAAAAATGCAATAGGAATATGCATGCATGATACTCAACCTTTTGCATGAATGCCTCAATAATTCTTAGGATCTCTCGCAAAGCAAACAAATTAAGATCATAAATGACTTAAGTAGCTAAACATTGAGATAAGAGAATCTTAGCATTGTGTCTTTAAAAAGAAAAAGAAACACACCAAGTGTTGAGAGAAGAGAATCTTAGCATTGTGTCTTTAGAAAGAAAAAGAAACACACTAAGTGTTGCTTACGAAGCAAACACACTCACTCACTCATGCTTTCACTCAATCTTCTTTCTCTATAAATACATGTTTTATCTAACATTCTTCTTCACCCCTCACTCACTCATAATCTCTCTTTCAATATTATTATACTCCTTCTTCTTCTTCTTCTTCTTGTTTTCTTTCTTCAATATATATACTCAACTTCTTTTTCGCAACACAAAAGCCACAGCTTCAATACAAAGTCACTTGAATCTCTCTCTACCTAAAACAATTTGATATATAGTAAGAGATTCCAAAACATACACACATTCATATTAGTACATATTTTGATGTTTATACTTCTTGCTCTCCTTCTATATATATTCTTTTTAGTTGAATTTTAGAAAATGCAGAGAAAGAGTAAATCTAATTAAATTCTAACTAAGCAAATTAGAAAAGATGTCATTAAATAATAATAATAACTCAATACTTACTGTGAATTAAGGACGTATCATTAAAATTATAACATCACCTTTCTTGCCATCAACTGTATAACTCTGTAAGTATAACTCCATCTCCCTCGCAGGTTCTCTCTCTATTGATTAGCTTTTAATATTAATTTTGCTTAATTTTTTTCACTTATTTTAACTTCCAATAATTTCTATGCTATTTGATCTCTGTTTTGTCCTGTTAAACTATTTAGTAACACTTGTCTGACTTACACAAAAACTACCAAGAAAAAGAAAGTGAGAATCACTCTAAGTTTGTAAATTCAAAAGACACTCATTCAAAAAATAAATATTTTCTTATCTTTTCTTTTTATTACTATTCATTAATTAAAAAACACTAATTTATTATTTATTTAGATTAGGGTTTACTACTATTAACTTTGGTTAATTTTTTCTTTAATTATTTCCACTTCATTTAACTTGCAATGAAATTACACTTTTTAATAGCTTGGTGTATTCAAACAAATTATATATAATTTAATACACAAATTTATGCAAAGGAATATGCAAGGATATATTATTAACATTTTGATAGTATATATGGTGATATGTATGTTAATAACACACAATATACTAACCATTTTGTTGTTGTGTCATTAATTACTAGCTTGAAAATGGCTTCAGCTGGTCTTTTGCTTCTCCTGCTTACTTTGACTTCACTTTTGTTGAAATGTTACTCAACTTCTCCAAATAACTTGAAGGCAAATACACTTAATCTTTTTTATTAAATTATCTTGGTTCATGTGTTCGTTAGTTTAATTATTTTGGCTAAATAAATACATTTTTTCTTGTTTATGATAAATATGTTATATTCAAATGTAGACTTACATTGTCTACACCGGCCATAACATTAATGATGAAACTTCTTCATTGTTGCTCTACAACAAGATGCTTCAACTTCAACAAGTTGCAGAGAGGTTACATTTCATCAATTTTTTCATCAATACTTTATTTTTTAGTACTTTTGTAAAAAGGAATTCTATACTATTTACATCTTCAGAAATTCAACACCAAAGACTGTACTCCATCATTACAAGCGTAGATTCAACGGATTTGTCGCAAAGCTAACACAGAAAGAAGCCAACATAATGGCTGGTATGTGTAGACAATATTGTTATTTTACTGAAAAACTACCTATCTTTTCTTCTTGAATAACTGTATATTTATTTACTAAGAAAATCGGTAATGTAGGACTTGATGGGGTGGTGTCTGTCTTTCCCGAGGAAAAGCATAAAATCCTTACCACAAAATCTTGGGATTTTATAGGCTTCCCTCAACACTTGGAGACAAAACAGTCTGAATCTGATATTATAATTGGAGTGATTGAGACCGGAATTTGGCCAGAATCTCCTAGTTTCAATGATAAAGGATTTAGTCCACCACCAAAGAAATGGAAGGGAAATTGCTTAGCTTTAAATTACACATGCAACAAGTAATATACTATACTTAAATTCATGCTTAAATATTAAATTTAGGGTACAATTATACTCACAATAGTTGATATATGTTATTGCAGTAAATTAATTGGAGCAAGGTATTATTTAATTGATGAAGCCTTGGAGCAAGATTTGGTAGGTCATGGGACTCATGTAGCATCAACAGCAGCCGGGATTCCAATTAGTCACGCAAGTATGTTAGGCTTAGGACATGGAACATCAAGAGGCGGGGCTTCATCAGCACGAATTGCCATCTATAAGACATGTTGGTTGTATGATGAGTGTGGTTCTGCTAACATACTTGCAGCTTTTGATGATGCGATTGCAGACGGAGTTGACATATTATCTGTCTCAATTGCTGGTGGAATAACTGACAATGATATTCATAGCCATTTTAGAGATGCATTGTCCATTGGAGCCTTTCATGCAATGAAAAATGGAGTACTAACAGTAGTTGCTGCAGGAAATGAAGGTCCAAAACATGCATCCTTACAAAATGTTTCACCTTAAATAGAAAATTTGTCACAAGAGTCAAATTAGGAAACAACATGACTTATGAGGTATATACATTTTTCTATAATATTGTAGAGCAAAACATTATTTTATCTTCTTTTACTCAAAATTATAAAGTTACACAATATCTTCTTTAACTTGTAGATTGATGATATGAAATTAGGAATTTTTAATTGAAAATTATTTTCTTATACATAACAATGTTTATATTTTTTTCTTAATGTTAGGGTATCTCACTGAATACCTTTGAACTTAAGCGAGAATTGTATCCTGTATCCTATTATATATGGTGGAGATGCACCTAATAAGGAAGCAGGCTTCAACAGACATCAATCTAGGTATACAACATTTACATTATTGCCCTCTACAAAAACTGTTTTGCCCATATGTGCTCCGAAATGGGAATTATAAAACTTAAAAAGTTTATAATTTGCTATTACAAAATTGCAGGCTTTGCACAAACAATTCCTTAGATGAAAAATTGGTGAAGGGTAAAATTGTTCTCTCTGAAGGCAACATAGGTGATCCTGAGGCCTTTAGAGTTGGTGCTATTGGTGTCTTAACACAAGGTCACACTTATATAGATACTGCCTTTCCTTTTGCCTTGCCCGGATGTTTCCTTCAATCAAAGGATGCCACCAAAATACATAAATATATACACTCTTCAAGGTATTAAGTGCAAATTTCATTTACACTAAAGATAATTTAGAAAATCACACTTCTATAATGTTTATTGAATTAATCCATTTTCAGGACTCCAACCGCAACTATATTTAAGACCGAAGAGTTAGAAGATACTTTGACACCTTTGGTTGCCTCTTTTTCATCAAGGGGTCCAAACAATGTTCCTTTTAATATCCTAAAGGTTTATTTTCTAAGAATGAACAAATTAAATGCATCTCTTATATTAAAAAATATTGTTAACCTTTTTTTTTTATGTTAATGTTGTAGCCTGATTTAATTGCTCCTGGGGTAGACATCCTAGCTAGTTGGTCTCGCATTTCCCATGTTTCTGACGTTGATGGTAATAATAGAAAATTGGAGTTTAATATTATGCCCGGAACATCAATGGCATATCCACATATGTCCGGTGCAGCAGGGTACATCAAGTCATATCATCCTATATGGTCAGCTGCTGCTATCCGTTCTGCTCTAATGACTACGGGTAATAAATTAATAATATTACACCTGAATCAATATAAATCCATATATAAAGAGAACTAAAATTAGCACATTTAATTAATATTTGATTGGAATTGTCTTTTTTAAAGTTGATTATTTTTAACTATACTATTCATTAATTAAAATCACTAGTTATTTTTTAATTTATTAATCCACTTTGGCTTGCAATGGAATTACACACTTTAGCGTTCTTATATCGTGTTGAATAAAAAAAAAAAAGCATTGTTATCTTGAATTAATTGGTTCTGCATTGTTATTGTACACTTTTAGTCTGTTATTGTTATGTATTTATCTATGAGACGTTATTATTGAATATTTGAACTAATATTGAGTAAATCTTGTTCTTATGATATTAAATAGGTTTGTTTATTTTTATTTTTCTAATTTTGATCAATTCGCTTGGGTATATATATTGTTTCACACGTCAGTGACGGTAAATCTTAAATTAAAAGATTATTTATGCTCAAAATTTATTTTATTTTTCACATTTTCTCTTTTATAATTCTCTCATGTAATTTTTCAATGTACCAGTCATATTTCTTATTTTCAATCTCTCACACACTTTCCATATGTTTGTTTTGCATTTGACATAAACAATTTTGAATGAATAAGCAATAAAAAAAAAAGAGGTTAAAAATTAGTAATGATATTTTAAATTTGAGCTCAAAAGAATTATATATACTTGGATGATAATGTAAAATTACTCATGACATAGAAATAGAAAAAAATTCTGAATTACTTACAAGTGATATATATATATATATATATATATATATATATATATATATTTATATATTTTTTTATAGATGTAAATAGAGAAGATTTTTGAATGGTAAAATATAAAATTAATATAAAGTATTCAAAATTACTTTATAATGATAGATGTAAATAATGAAGAATATTTTTGAATGATTGTTCAAAGTTGTCTCCTACTATTTAACAAATTATTTATATGTTAAAATAGATGTGCATTGCATATTTACTTATCATAAGAGGATAGTGTAATTAAGATTTATGTCTTCATGTGAATATAATTTATTTAGCATGCTTAAAGCTGACATAAACAAACATTGTGTGTTTTATGTGCAACAGCTAAAAAAATGAGTCACATAAATCATCTCGATGTTGAATTCGCTTATGGAGCAGGTTAAATTGACCCTATTAAGGCTGTCAATCCTGGTTTAATATATGATGTCAGCTAAATTGACTATATAAGATTTTTATGCGGATAGGGCTTCAACGCAACAATTTTGAAACTTATCATAAGGAATGAGAACAACTCCTCTGAGTCATTGATAGCAAGAGATTTAAATTATCCATCATTTGCTTTCAAAGTCCCACGCCCTAAACATCATCCAAGTGGAAGCTTCTTTAGGACTATTACTAATGTTGGATTACCATGTCTACATACAAAGCAATTGTAACAGGTCCTAAAGGAGTCAACATTTCTGTGAAGCCCGATGTTTTGTCATTCACTTCATTGGGAGAAAAACAAACTTATGTTCTCACTGTAGATGGAGCAATGAAAGATTCTATTGGATCAGGTTCTTTGGTTTGGGATGATGGTAAATATCAAGTGAAGATCTCCATTATCAAGTGCAGAGAAAGACAAAGAGTGCCAATTTCTACTGTATAAATTATATATATATATTGTAATATTTAATTTACTATTTTTATATTATTATTGAATAAATTGAATATTATTGGCAAAAAAATTGTACACATGTTAAAAAAATAAAGTATGAAATATGTTTCATCTTGTTCTTTAATTCATGATCAAACCCATCATATTTTTTTAGATCTGGATCTAATATTGCAAACAGTGATTCAAAAATGATTTACAATTCATAAAATTAAAAAACAAAAACAAAAATAGAAAAAGTTAGGTGTACGGCCCTATTCAATCTGCACATAACCATTCTTGTCAAAAGATGGAGAACAAAATCATAATGTGTAAGAGTGAGAATACCCTCTACAATTTATTTTACATTTTAAATTTATAAACATTTAGAAAATATTCCCTTCTTTATTGTTTTCCAACTTGGTTGAAGTGGACTTGGATGTGTTCGGTTTCATAATACAGATTTCCATACGCAACAAAAAGAGTTAAGATATAAAATGACAGATGAAATAAAGAACATATGTTGTCAAACACAAACCTCATTTGGAGTATGCTCTAACTCCATGAGACGTCCATTGAACAAAAAGGAAACTCAATCGAAATCAAAACATTAAACAGTAAAAGGAAATACAAACCTCATTTCCACATCCTCATTATTGGTTGCCTCTATTCTTCACTACTTGTCCTCCATGCTACTTATCAGTTATCACACTCTCTGTCTCTACTATTTTAAGGTCACTTAGTTCATCAATTTGGCATTTTCAATTCCAAAACAGTAAAAAATGATTATCATTCCCTCTGTCAACAAAAAAAGTTATTATCATTCAACTTTGTCACATAAAATATTTGTTTCAATTTTATTTCTTATATTTAACAAAAATTGTTTTGCCCTCTACAAAAAAAGAACAATATTTATATTTTACAAATGCAAAAATTAAGTAAAATTTATATTATAAGTTGTACTTTTCTAACAGCATATTTGAACCCAATTGTAATACAATAAAAAAAATTATAATACAATCATGTGTGCTCCAAAATCAGCATATTGAATAGAGGAAAACTAAAAAGTGTATAATTTACCAATGGAATCTTGGAAAAAACCGCATATAATTATCTCAATAATGAAAAATATTTTTACATCATTTATGCATATAAATGGCTAAACAAAAAATACAATTCTACGTAGCAACAATTTTTGACAGAAAATTAAATATGAAATAAATACAATTTTTAACCACTTTCTTCAAATTGAGAGAATACTGTATATTAAAATAACAGTAGTAGAAAAAACTTTTTTCTCCTTCTCTCCCTGTTTCTTCTTTGTTGCTGCCGGTTTCCTTTCTTTTCTTGTGCGTTGCTGTAGCTAGCTTCCTTCGGGATTTCTAAATCCCTTTTTATTTTTTCTTCTCACGAGCCAAGCCCAATAAAACACTTAGTTCCCTTGTTTTTCCTTTCATTTCAATAATAATAATAACAATACTTATAATAATAATAATAATAATAATAATAATAATAATAAAATTAGTGGATTCCATTTGGAGAGTGAGCCACCACCCAACAATGAAAATATTCCAAAATTGCAAGTTTTGCTCAACCAAACTTGTTATGTGTGAAGGCAAGTGTTTCAGAGGCCTTTAGTGTTTGATGCTGTCTCGACACAAGGTGATACTGATACAAAGATTGTCTTTTCTTTTGCCTTGCCTGGATGTTACCTTCATTAATCGAAAGATGCCGCCAAAATACATAAATACATATGGTCTTCAAGATATCAAGTGCAAAATTCATATCCACAATAATTTAGAAAACCACGCTTATCTGATGTTTATTGAATTCATCAATTTACAGGACCCCAATTGCAACCATATTTAAGACCAATGAGTTAGGAGATACTTTGGCACCTATGGTTGTCTCATTTTCATCAAGGGTCCAAACAATGTTACTTATGATATTCTCAAGGTTTATTTTCTATGAATGAATAAACTAAACACATCTTTTTCATGTTAAAACAAATTTGTTAACCTTTTTTATTTGTGTTCGATATTGTAGCCTGATTTAATTGCTCATGGGGTTAATATTATAATCAGTTGGTCTCCAATTTCCCCTGCTTCTAAAGTTGACAGTGACAACAGACAATTACATTTTAATATTTTGTCTAGAACATCAATGGTTTGTCCACATGTATCTGATGCATCACGAAACATCAAGTCATACCATCCTACATGGTTACTTGTAGCTATTCATTTAGCTCTAATGATAACCAATAAAAAATTAGTAATGTTGTACTTTTCTTTCCTTTTCTTTTCTATACTCTTGAAAATATTTTTTTTTTATTGTCGAGCTAGTGCTGAACTCACTCTCAACTACGAAATAGTTAAAAAAAAAAAAAGAGGACTTAAAGATAAAAAATTTAAGTTGATAAAAAGTATTTTATTTCTAGTTAAAAAATTAAATATATAGTATCCAAAGTTACTTATAAATGATATTGGTAGATGTAAAATAAATAAATAAATTTGAATGGTTGTTCAGCTATCTCGTACTAAGAAAATCATTTGTATGTTAAGATAGTCGCGCATTGCATATTTAATTATCATAAGATGATAATATAAAAGGATAGTGTAATCCCAATATTTGATTTGATGTGAGTATAATTTGTTCTAAGCGAATATAAAAAAACACTATGTTTGCAGCTAAATAACTGAGTCCCATAAATAATTCTAACTACATGTCAAAGCCGCGCCTTGCGCCGTATACTACGCTAAAAATTGTATTTTACAGCGAGTATTTTAAAGCGCTTCATAACTAAAAACGTTGTTGTCTAATATTTTAAAATTAACGGAGGATGCAACAGCGTTTTAATGACAAGCGCTTTTGAAAAAGCGCTGTTGTAGGGTCACATAGCGTTCACATAATGTTTACATCGCTTTTAGAGCACTTCGCATATAAGCACTGTAAAATATAGCGCTCCCACGCTATGTTTACAGCGCTTTGTATACATGCACTGTAAAATATAGCGCTCCCACACTATGTTTACAGCGCTTTATATATAAGCGTTGTAAAATATACAACTTTCACATAATTACATGGTCTTTTAGAGCGTTTTTTTTATAAACACTATAAATTGGTATATATATATATAACTGTACAGAACCCTTTTACATAATTTTATTTTTAATGTGTATACCACAAATTCTACCTATTATATATTATTGATAAATAAATAAAAACATATTTAATACGTTATCTCCCTACGAACCTTCATCTCTGCTACTGTGACCTCTCTTCTCGCTGAACCCTCATCTACTGTGCCCCCATTTCTACTGAATGATTGTTGTCTCAAGTACTGTATTTATTAATTTGTTGTTGTCTTTAAAACTACTAAATTGTTACATGATAGTAGTTGGCATAACCTTGATAAATCATATAAATTGTTACCTGATAAATCAGATAAATTGTTACATGATAAATCATTTAAAATATGTTTGATCTGTTCTGTTTTGAAATTAGACTTGTATGCATATATACTATAGATTGGTATAATGTTATAGATTGATAAATTTGTGTAACATTGCATTCATATAGGTCATATAAATAGACCGGAAATGGATGTCTGTCAATCGATTGTCAAAAGAGTATGAAAATGAAGTGAAGGAGTTTGTTGATTTTGCAGTGAAGAATGTAAAAGACCCAAATCGAATCATTTGTCCTTGTTTAAAATGTTGTTTTGGAAAACGCGTTAGAGCAGATTAATTGGAAGGACATTTAGTATGGCATAGAATTGATCAAAGTTATTCATGTTGGATAAGACATGGTGAGAAAAAAAAAAAGGGAACACTAACTTTGAGAATGATGCAACATATGCTTCAAATGATTTCGACACAGATATATATGAGCGGGACCGAGTTGAGGAGATTGCAAAAGCAGTTGAAGAAGATCTTCGGGATTGTCCTAAAATGTTTGAGAGTTTGTTGAGTGATGCAGAGAAACCATTATATAATGGTTGTACTAAATTCACAAGACTTTTGGCGATATTAAAGTAGTACAACTTAAAAGCTTTAATGGATGGTCTGATAAAAGCTTCACAAAATTATTAATACTCCTAAAAGATATGTTGCCAGATGATAATCAACTTCCCAGTCGAACCTACGAGGCTAAACGAATTTTGTGCTCTATTGGCATGAGTTACGAAAGGATTCATGCATGTCCTAACTATTGCATTTTATTTCAAAATGAATATGAATTACTAAAGGCGTGTCCGAAATGCAATGTCTCTCGATATAAGAAGAAAGAATCTACTCCAGCAAAATTCGTGTGGTATTTTCCTATAATACCCAGATTTAGGCACATCTATCGCAGTGAAGAAGATTCAAAACACTTGACATGGCATGCAGGTGAAAAAATTAGAGAGGAAAGTTTCGACACCCTGCAGATTCTCCACAATGTGCAAAAATTGATCACAAGTATCCTGATTTGGGTATAGAGTCAAGAAATCTACGACTTGCACTTTCTACTGATGGAATGAATCCACATGGTCTGCAAAGCATATCACACAACATGTGGCCTGTGATTTTGTTGATTTATAACCTATCCCCATGGTTATGTATGAAGCGTAAGTTTATGATGTTGTCTCTGTTAATTTCTGGACCCAAACAACCGAGAAATGATATGGATGTATACTTGACTCCTTTAATTGAAGATTTAAAAAATATGTGTGAGACAAGTGTGGAAGTTTATGATGGGTATAAGAAAGAATGTTTCAATTTGAGGGCTATATTGTTCGGCACACTTAATGATTTTCCAACATATGGTAATTTATCATGATATAGCATTAAAGGTCAGTATATATGTCCTATATGTGAATAGAGTACAGATTGGATGCAGTTGAAACATTGTAAGAAGAACGTCTTTCTTGGACATCGTAGATTTTTACCTTTTAGTCATCATTATCGTGGGTGGAAAAATGCATTCATTGGAAAATCAGAGGAAAGTACCGCTCCTTTAGCACCGACTGTATATCAAATATTGGAAAAGTACAAGGTTTGACCAATAAATTATGCAAACCTTTTGCGGGAGAGCTTGTCAAAACTGGGTGGAAGAAAAAGTCAATTTTCTTTGAATTTCCATATTGGAAGTCATTGTATATAAGACATTTTCTCGATGTGATGCATATTAAAAAAATGTATTTGATAGTGCTACTCTATCTAGAAAGGAAAAAATTGTTTTATGTAAATTTCTACACGAAGTTAAAGTTCCAGAAAGATACAGTTCAAACATTAAAAATTTAGTTTGTATCAAAGACCTCAAATAAAAAAGTCTGAAGACTCGTGACTGTCATGTTCTAATGGAGCATTTGCTACCAATAGGTATACGTTCCATTTTACCTGAAAAAGTTCGACGATCGATAATTAAATTATGTTTCTTCTTCAGGGAAATTTGTAGTAAAGTGATCGATCCTCAGAAATTACCGACATTGCAGAGGGAAATTGTTGTTACTTTGTGTGAGCTTGAAATGTATTTCCCACCTTCGTTTTTTGATATAATGGTTCACCTTACTGCTCATCTTGTTAAGGAGACACAACTTTGTGGGTCAACTTATATGAGATGGATGTATCCGATAGAACGATATATGAAAATATTAAAAGGGTACGTAAAAAGTAGAAGTCGACCAGAAGGTTGTATTGTTGAATGGTACATTATCGAAAAAGCTGCTGGATTGTGTACTGAATATCTATCCAATGTTGAATCTATTGTTGGAACCAAGTTGGTTCTTTCACTTAAAGTTTTGATGTTAACAAAAGTATTTTATGAAAATAACATATTTGACTTAGAAGAAGAATAAAAAATGCCACCAGAAGATGACGTCACCAGAAGATACAAGTCAGAAGCAGGATGAAGTCACCAGAGGATATCGCCAGAGGATATTACCAGTGGATATCACCAGAGGATATCCTCAGAGGATATCACCAGAGGATATCATCATAGGATATCACCAGAGGATATAATTAGAGGATATTACCAGAGGATATCACCAGAAGATATCATCAGAGGAACCTGTCAGAGGATATCATAAGAAGATCCCATCGGAGGATATAATCAGAAGTTCCCATCAGAGGATCCCGTCGGAGGATAATTCCAGAGGATCTCATTAGAGGCAAAAATTAGAAGCTACATCATTAGAAGCTGAAATTAGAAGCGGAAAGTATGCTCAAAACAAAATCTGAGCAAAATGCTCAAAACAGAATCGGAGCAAAAGACTCCAAAAACAGAATTGAGCTGAAAGTATGCTCAAAACAAAATCTGAGCAAAATGCTCAAAATAGAATCGGAGCAAAAGACTCCAGAAACAGAATCTTAGCAAAATACTCCAGAATATTCTCAAAACAGAATCAATCGAAATACACTCCAGAAGTAAAGCAACAGATCAAAGTGAAGCTCTAATTTCAACTATAAATAGAGGCTTAATGCTGAAGAATAATGAATCGAAAAATATAAGAACTCAACCAAAAATTCCTAAGTATTCAAAGAGTTCAAAGGAGAGAAACACTTTCTTAAAAGATAAATATTTTCTAAGTGTTCTTTTCTTAGTGTGTGAGGCTGATTGTTATCATAAATTTTTCAGAAGCAAATACTCAAGTTCAAGTTAAGCTTATTGTGAGTATCAACTTTCCAGAAGTAGTTACTTAGTTTTAATTTCGATCCCTTGTATAAAATCCTATAGTGTTGAAGTTCCTTCTAAAATCTGGGGTTCTCAGGTTGTTAGAAAAAGACTTAACTTGTAGTTTTAAGGTTGTAAAGTTCCTCAAAAGTCTGGGGTTGAAAGACTGTTTGAGAATACTTGGCTGGTATAGTCAAGGTGTTGTTGTTCCTCAAAAGTTTGGGGTTGTCAGGCTGTTTAGGAAGACTGGCTTGAAGGGTCAGTAGTGTTGTCATTCAAAGGAGTTTGAATTAGTGAAAAGGCCTTCTGAAGGAAGGGACTGGACGTAGCCTAGTTAAAGGTGAACTAGTATAAATTAGAGGTGTTAACTTTTACTATCCACTGCTTATTTACTCTGATTGCTCATCATTCAACTAATTAGAAAAAAGAATTAAAGTTTGTCAAACACAATTCAACCCCCTTCTTGTGTTGCACCTTCAATTGGTATCAGAGCTTAGTCTCAAGTTTGAGCACTTTACCGTGTTTGAGGAAAGATCCAAGGATCAATATGTCTGAAGAAGCTGTTGGAGGAAACATCAACATACTTCCTCTATTTGATGGAGAACGATTTGAGTACTAGAAGGACAGGCTGAGAAGTTTTTTTATTTCACAAGATCTTGAACTTTGGGACATGGTGGAAGATGGCTATATTGTTCCAAAGGATGAAAACAATGATGAAATTCCAAGAAAAGACATGGTAACAGATCAGAAGAGGATGTACAAAATGCATCACAAATCCAGAACCTTTATGATCAATGTAATCACCTTCAAAGAATTTGACAAGCGTACCAACAAAGAAACAGCAAAGAGCATTTATGATAATCTGATTCTGAACTATGAAGGAAGTAAGCAAGTTCAAGAAGCTAAAGCAAACATTCTGGTCAAGAAATATGAACTGTTCAAAATGGAGGAAGATGAAGACATTGAAACTATGTTTTCCAGATTCTAGACTCTAGTATCTGGATTAAGGGTACTAGAAAAGAGTTACACTACTGCTGATCATGTAAGGAAAATACTTAGAAGTCTGACAATCAAGTGGAGACCAAAGATCACTATTATTCAGGAAGCTAAAGATCTGAATACTCTAAAGCTGGAAGAATTAATCAGTTCCCTCAGATCACATGAAATTGAGTTGGAAGAAGATGAACCCAAGAAGAAGAACAAAACTCTAGCCCTGAAATCCAAGCAGAAGAAGGCTCTGAAAGCAACATCAGCATCAGAAGATAGTGATTCAGAACATCAAAGTATGAACTCAGTGGAAGAAAAGATTGCTTTCTTATCCAGAAAGTTCAGAAAGATCTGGCACAACAGAAGGAAGAAATTTTCCCAGAGATATTCCAAGCAGTCCAACAAAGGAAGTGATGATACACATCACAAGAAAGGTATCATCTGCAACAAATGCAATGAATCTGGACATATCAAGTCAAAATGTCCAAATATGGAGAAAGGGAAGCACCAAAGAATATGTGTTTGAAAAACAGTTTTGCTGAACTTAAAGTTGAAAGTCTAACTCTGAAAAATAAACACACTTCAATATCAATTGAAAATACCACATGTAATTCTAATATGCATGAACAAGTTTTTCAAGAATTTCTTGCTAATGGTATGGAAAGAAGCAAATATGCTTCTATGATTTATGGAGTCAGTAGGAATGGAAATATAGGTATAGGATTTGAAAAAACTATAACTGAACCTAAACCTGTGCTTAAACTTGTTCCCTCTGATATTGTGTGTGTTGTTTGTTACAATAAAGGTCATTCCAAAGTGTCTTGTCCTATGCTAAATACAAGGACAAACAAGAAACTTTTGAAGACTAACAAACCTGGCTAGAACCAGATTTGGGTACCTAAAAGCAAAATTATTTTTGTTGCAGATGTCTTTAGCAAAAAAGTTAAAACACTAGTCATGGTACCTGGACAATGGATGCTCGCGACATATGACATGAAAAAGGTTTATGTTCCAAGAATTGACATTGAGCCAAAGAGGCACAGTAACTTTTGGAGGTAAGCAAAAAGGCTAGATCATTGGTCAAAGAACAATTGGTAATGGTACCCCTCCTTCTATTAAAGATGTCTTGTTTGTTAAAGGTCTTAAACATAACTTGTTGAGTATAAGTCAGTTAAGTGATAACAATTATGATATTATATTAAATCTAAAAACATGCAAGGCAATCAGTCAGAAGGATGGATCTGTGCTTTTCACAGGTCAGAGGCACAATAATATTTATAAAATAAATCTGTTTAGTGTTGGAAAGCAAGAGGTTAAATGTCTTATGTCAGTAAATAAAGAGAATTTAATGTGGCACAAAAGATTAGGTCATGCTAATCTTAGATCAATTTCAGAATGGAACAAACTTAAGTTAGTAAGAGGTCTACCTAATCTTAGTTACAAAACTAAAATCTTGTGTGAAGGCTGTAAAAGGGAAAACAAACCAAAAAGTCTTTTACTCCTAAGAAATCAGTAACTACCTCAAAGCCTCTTGAACTTCAACATATGGATCTGTTTGGACTAGTGAAAGTAGCATGTCTAAATGGAAAGAAATATGGCTTTGTTATAGTAGATGATTATGAAGGTGCAAACACGAGAAGGTGGGTTGAATTGTGTTTTCCAAACTTTGAATCTTTCTGCTGTTTTATTGAATGTTGATGTGATTTACTTGATTAATAAATAATCAGACTTAGCAGCAGAAAATACCAGCATAAGAACACAACAATTTATCCTGGTTCACCATTAACTTGGCTACATCCAGTCCCTTCATCCTGAAGGCTTTAATCCACTAATTCAAAACCTTTGATTTTACAACACTTGACCCTCCAAGTCAGTCTTCCCAAACAGCCTAACAACCCCAGACTTTTGAGGCACGAAAACAACACCTTGACTCTACAAGTCAAGTCTTCTCCTACCAATTTGACAACCCCAGATTGAAGAAGGAATCTGCACCACTATTGGGTTAGATTACAACATTTGGAACTCTGCAAATTTTCTTATGGAAAGCTGATTGCTGCACTGATTCTTGCACACTTTTGTTGCTTCTGGAAAGCTTATTGTTGCACTGAATTTCTCTCTCGAAAACACTTAGAAAATATTGCTTTTGCACTCAAGCGATTCTCTCTTTTGAACTCTCGGATTGTGTTGAATATGAAGCTTGAGTTCTTGTGTTTTTCGATGCTTGAAGCTGTTGCCTGAAGGCTCCTTTTATAGATGCAAATAGGGCTTTGTCTAAGCTTAAATTCAAAATAAATCTTGCTTAGATTTCCTTCGAAAATTCTTTTGGCCAATCCTGTTTCACTTAAATTAAAATCGTATCTTTTTAGCTTCATATTGCACTTGAAAATTATGTTGACCAATCTTGTTTCTTTTAATTTCAAACCATATCTTTTTAAGCTTCAGAATGCATTCGAATTTCTTCAAGTCTTCGGTGATTTTTGAGTCAAATCCCCTTAATACTTTGATCAAATTTCTATCAAAACTTAATCAAGTCTACTACGAATTTTAATCAAGTCTTCACTGATTTGCAACATGATTTAAATTCTGGAATGCATGATCCTTTGATCTCGGCCAACTCTGTACCATGTAATCTAATCTATACCAATTATGTGATCTTCTGATCTCGACCAACTCTGGACCATGTGATCTGATCTGTACCATTCTGTGATCCTATGATCTCGACCAATTATTGACCATGTGATCTGATATGTACCATTATGTGATCTAGACTATTGATCTTCTAATCTAGACGATTGATAATTTAATCTGAACCATTGATCTTTTCATCTTGGACCATTTATCTTCTAGTCTGGACCATTGATCTTTTAATATGGACATTTATCCTCTTATCTAGACCAAGTCTGGACTAAGTTTGGATTGAGTCTGAATTAAATCTGAACTAAGTGTTATGTTCTGGACAATTATATCTTCTGATCTGGACTAAGTTTTATGTTCTTGACCATGCTATCTTCTGGTCTGGACCAAGTCATTTGTTATGGACCAGTTATCTTCTGGTCTGGACCAAGTCTAGATTAAGTCGTGACAAGTCTGGACTAAGTCTTATATTCACGACCATGCTATCTTCTAGCAAGGACTAAGTCTGGACCAAGTCTGACTTATGTTTCCTTCTGGTCTGGACCAAGTCTCCCTTTGACAAGCTTCCTTCTGGTCTTGACCAGGTCTCTTTATGGACTCTGCTTCCTTCTTATCTGGCCCAAGAAATATATCCT
The DNA here is from genome assembly GCA_037974295.1 of Cicer cuneatum. Taxonomy (NCBI): domain Eukaryota; kingdom Viridiplantae; phylum Streptophyta; class Magnoliopsida; order Fabales; family Fabaceae; genus Cicer; species Cicer cuneatum. The sequence goes on along the minus strand of JBBPBO010000003.1, from coordinate 48,543,878 downwards.
CTGATGATGTTATTTTTCCTTCCCTATGATGATATCCTCTAATTGATGCTATCCTCTGATGTTTGTCGTTGATGACATCCTCTGATATCCTCTGGAGGTGTATCATCTGGATGCATCCTCTAGTACCCTCTAGATATATCCTCTGGATGTTTCCTCTGGCTGAAACTTCTGGTGACATTTTTATCCTCTGGTTGCTTCCTCTGGATGTAACCTCTGGTGGTGTCATCCTCTGATTTTGCACAGCCTCTGATTTATTCTTCTATGTCAAAATAGAATTTACATAAAACACTTTTGTTAACATCAAAACTTTGATTGAAAGAACCAACTTGGTTCCAACAATCTCCCCCTTTTTGATGATGACAAAAGTTTGTATTTTTTATAACTACTTTTCTTTCTTTTGACTTTGACTCCCCCTAGGACTAAGCTTTATTTTGACTTTTTCTCCCCCTAAGTCTAATGCCCCAAATTATTTATCAAATACATCTTCTCCCCCTTTTGTCATCAGAAAAAAATGATTGAAGGAAGAAAGGAGATCCTCTGATTTTTTTTATCTTCTGACCTTTTTTTTTATTTAATAAAAGTACATACAAAAAAATTAAACTAAGCTATTTGGTTAGGGATGAAGATAAGGTTATGGTTTTTCTTGATGAAGTCAAACCTATCTTCAAGTAATGGTTTAGTGAATATGTCAGCCCATTGATGGTCAATGTGTACAAACTGGATGTTGAGTGTCCCTTTTTGAACATAATCTCTGATGAAGTGGTGTTTGATCTGTATGTGTTTGGCTCTAAATGAGGGATGTTGGTTTCCATGATTTTGTAGTCTTCCAGCTGATGTTTCATCCAAATGAGTTGAGAGTTGCATCCGGCTGCTGAGATGTATTCAGCTTCTGCTGTTGACATGGCAATGGTGCTTTGTCTCTTGCTTGACCAGGATATTAGATTGTCTCCTAAGAACGTGCAGTTTCCACTTGTACTCTTTCTTTCGAGTTTATCTCCAGCATAATCAGAGTCACAATAGCCACTCAGTTTGTATGTAGGAGTTTTCTTGTAGAACAAGGTGAGGTTGGTAGTGCCTTTTAGGTATCTAAGGATTCTCTTCACGGCAGTTAAATGGGATTCCCTAGGGTCAGACTGAAATCATGCACATGCATATACACTAAACAGAATGTCAGGTCTCGAAGCAGTGAGATAGAGTAGAGATCCAATCATACCTCTGTAGGATTTTTTATCAACTTTTTTGCCTGAGTCATCCTTTTCAAGTGAGCAGGTAGGGTGCATTGGGGTAGCCATAGGTTTGTAGTCACTCATCTTAAACTTCTTGAGAAGCTCTTTTATAAATTTTGATTGATGAATGTATATACCTTTTTGACTTTGCTGATTTTGTATTCCTAGGAAGAACTTAAGTTCTCCCATCATGCTCATTTAATTTAAAATCAAATAATTTCTTCCATGTAACATAATACAAATCAAATAATTTAAAAATGAACTCAATATAGCCAAACCATTAATTCTGCTTCTGGTGGTTTCTGCTTGTTTTTGAAACCACTGAAATATTGTTTATGTTGAAGTGTTCACATCACGTGGATCACTTGGTTCCTCTGACAGTTTGAAAACCTGCATAATATTTATCTAGCTTTAATTTTTAATATTAAGCTTTTTTTTATCACAGGAAACATAAATATAAAACAATAATAATATTTAAAGATAGATATAACCTATATGTCACAACATCAGTTTCATTATGAAAATCCTCTTGTTTCTGATTTTTAGATTCTGAATCGGCATATTCTGTGATTAGAGGGTCTGGACGAAGGGCTTTGCATTCCCTTCCAAATTTGTAGTCTTGATGAATTTCACTGGAGTGTTCGAAGAAGTCTCCAGATTCTGACACTTCTCTTTCTGCTGATATATCAGGTTCCTCTGATAGTTCTGGAACTGATGATAATTTTGATTCCTCTGGTAGTTCCAGTTTTGTTGATATGTGTGATTCCTCTGCCTATTTTGATTTGGTTGATATGTGTGCTTTCTTTGATATTTCCGATTCTTCATATGGTTCTGGTTCTGATAGTTATTTTATTGACCAGTTCTTCTTCCACCAGAGTCAGTTTGTTTCTGTTTGGCATATGTTGGAACATAGACCCTTTTCTTTTCATATGTTGCCAGCATCCATTGACGAGGCACCATGACTGGTGTTTCATTTTGGTTGCTCAGAACATCTGCAACATAAACAATTTTATCTTTTGGTACCCAAATCTGGTTGGGTCCTGGTTTGTTAGTCTTGAAAGGTTTTTTGTCTCTCCTTGATTTTATCATGGGACAAGACAATTTTGAGTGACCTTTCATGGCACAAACAACACATAAAACATCAGAGGAAATAGGATTAGTTACAGTTACAGTTTCATCAAATCCTATGCCTCTTTTACCATTGGTACTAACTCCATAGATCATAGAAGCATATTTGCTTCTTTCCATACCATTAACAATATAATCTTGTAAAAGTTGTTCATGCATATTAGAATTACATACAGTATTTTTACTTGATGTTGAACAAATATTACTTTTTAGAGTTAGGTTTTCAGACTTAAGCTCAGCAATATCAGTTTTAAGAGTTGCGTTTTCTATTCTACATTCTACATTTTGATTCTTAAAAACATCAATTTCTTTGGTTAGAGTTTCATTTTCATCCCTAAGTGTTTTCAGTTTTAAAGACAGTTTGTTATTGATAGTTAAAATATCATTCATTGCAGTGATTAAATCAGATCGAGTGAGTTCAGAAAAAATGTTTTTTTCATCTTCTGATGTTTCGCTTCCAGGATCAGATTCTGTATCAGATCCAGAGGCAGCGCTTGTGTAACACCCCGATATTTTTTCCAGCGCGAGTGTATTTTTTTTTCCAAAATAAATAAAAGAAATTTTCAAAATTAATTCAAAAGAATTAAAAGAAATTAAAATTAAACCACTTAAATAAATTGAAATTAAACCATTTCAAAATAATATGGCGTCGTAATCCAAAACGACAAAAGTAGTTAAATAATTACATCATAATTATAGCCAAGTAATTTAATTTTGGGAATTAATACTTTTAATATATCAAAAGGTACTACATCAACCAAAGTCACTGTCATAATACCTCAAAAATTCGGATCACGGATCCACTAAAGCGTTATCAGAGTGCGGAATAGATATACAATTATCCCAACACAAATAAATACATCCACCAAGCACTAGACCCTATACAACAAGACTAAACTGATCTGATCATGCACTAAAACTACAGTAGCACGGTTTCCACTGCATCATCTACAAGTCTCGTCTTCACTCCAACTGTCCGTCCCTCTGCGCTGTCCACAAATACTCCGTACGTGAAGATTAAGGAAAACTATCGATGTTTTCGTCGTCAATGTAACCGTCAGTGGTATGGGTTTGGATATCATCTGAGGGCAAAGCCCAATTTTCCACAATAATTGTAAAGGGTCACCAACCGAAATTAACAATTACCACATAGCAGTTATGTCAAAGATAACAAATACATTCATGGCATGATCCAATTCTAAGACAACATTAATAAATAAGTATGCTCACTTATTTAAATGTATAATGTCTACATCTTTGCAAAACAACCAATTTAATATATAAATCATGTTGCAAGTACAGATACAATCAACAATCACAACACTCATTTGGCACTTAGAATTCATGAGATACTTGCACACATCGATTTCCACTCATCAGCTCATATCAAATCATGACTCACAGGTCAACCATCCTAATGCAATATGTATATGCCAATGTACACAACTATTGGAATTACCAAGGTGCAGTCTCTCATGGACCAACACGATTTACACATGTTAGCCTCTCACAGGTCCAACACACATAAGTTAAATCCTCGCACGGATAGAATGGACCTTCTAATACACGCGGAACCACTCTGAGACCCGGATAGAATAGACTGTCTAATACATGCGGAACTACTCTATAACCCATCACGGTTACTACTTAACTTCGTGGCCCATCACGGTCACCGCATCAACTCAGTGGCCCATCGCAGTCACCACTTGACTATGCAATGCATGAACATGCTATGTTTTTTCTTCATTGAAAACAGTATGCAAATGCAATCTTAAACCCAGACACTCCATCACCAACTCAAACCATCTCAAGAACTTCATATAGTTTGTTATATTCCTTACAATTGTTTCCCAAATAATTAAGTGCATAAACCAATGTTTAAAAATAGAATTTTTGAAAAAAACAATCTGTATTCAAATACAGCTTCCTTGTAGTCGAATACAGATGCTAAAACAGTGGCAAAATCAGCACTTCTGTACTCGAATACGAGGTTGTCGTAGCCGAATACAGATGTGAAGTTAGTGGCAAAAACAACAATTCTGTATTCGAATACGACAGGGTCGTAGCCGAATATAGATGCTAAGTCAGAAGCAAGAATCACATATTTGTATTCGAATACGGAGTGTTGTATTCAAATACGAGGTTCAAAATTTGAATAAAAACTGAATTTTTACAGAAGTGTATTCGAATACGTCAGTGTCGTATCCGAATACATCTTCGAAAATAGTGGGATTTTCTAGAAAATTCACTTCAGTTTCAAAACTCTTTTCTTTGAAAACCAACACATCCACCATAACACAAACACCATTTCTTGAACCACAAAACCCAGAATGTCAACAACACAACAAATATGATTTCTTTCACCGCAACAAAACAACAAAAGCATCATCCACTCAACTAAAGGTGCAAACACGAGAAAGGGGGTTGAATTGTGTTTGACTTAACTTGAATACATTTCCTGTTTTAATACTTTCAAAACAAAACTTGATGTATAATTAAAACAGAGTTAGCAGCAGATAAAAATAAAAATAAAAACTCACAGATTTTATACTGGTTCACCATTAACGAGGCTACGTCCAGTCCCTTCGCCTTGAAGGATTTCACTAATTCAACCTTGAATTACAACCTTGCTACTGACCCTCCAAGTCAGTCTTCTCAAATAGTCTAACAATCCTAGACTTCTTTGAGGAAAAACAACTCCTGATCTTCAGCCAATCTGACACCCTAGATTGTAGAAGAATTCACAACACTATGAATCTAATTGCTAAGTACCTTGCTACCCTTTTTGAATCCCTCAGTTTGTAGACTCTACTTCAACAACTTAGATACAACCCTATCTAATTGCCAAGTAACCTGCTACCTCTACTGACTCCCTCAGATTGTAGACTCTACTTCAACAACTTAGATTTGCCACAGTGGAAAGAAAATAACCGAGTACTTGCTTCTTGAAAGCTGAAACTCACAATTGACTTATATGAAAATTTGAGAGTGGTTGCTTTGGAAGTGTATGACTCTTTTGTGATTTTCGATTACTGAGTATTCTGCCTTGAGCCTCCTTTTATAGATGCAGATTTGGGCCTCTTCCAATGCTTAAATTCGAGCTGAATCTTGCTGGATTCTCTGTCAAAATAACTTGACCAATTAGGCTTCATATAAATAAAAAACATATCTTCAGATTTCCTTTCAAAATAACTGGCCAATTAAATCTATTGGTTCCTTCCCGCCATAGCTCCTGAATTCCACAACACCTCACTTTATTTTTGTAATAAATCGTTTTAATCCTTTGATAAAAATATCATGAGATCTTCACCATTAATTCCCATGATCAAATCGGCACCATTGGATCTTCATGCGATAGTCCACATCTGGACCAGCCTGTTTGGTATTCTGTGATCCTCTGATTTCGATCATTCCTAGACCACACTTCCTAACCCTCTGATCTTCTGATTTCGGCCAGCCTGGATGCGTGCCTGATATGCTGAAATCTTCTGGACTCGGCCATTTCTGGACTTGCACATCCTGTTCCTCTGATTTCGGCCAACACTGGGCCATGGTCTGATTTTCTGATCTGGACCATTACTGGACCAAATAATTAATTCTGAACCACTGATCTGGAAATCTTCCCTCTGATCTGGACTAATTCTGGACTTTGGTCTGGATTAAATTGAAATTAAATCTGGATAATAAATATTTCAGTCTGGAACAAGTTATTTTTCATTGCCAGGCCATCTTCTGGTCAGAATAACTTCTGGAATAAAATTGATATTTGATTCCTGTTTGGCTGGAACAACTCTACTTTTGGCAGGCTTTCCAATGGTATGATCCATGTTTCATTCTGATTTTTATTCCTTCTGATCTGGGCCATCAAAGATATCTTCTGGTCATGTTTTGACATTCCTGGAGTATCTTCTGGTCATTCTAGAATTCGTTTTTCTGGAATCCTTTGATCACTGCTTCTGATTCCTTCAGTTTTTGGGGTATTTAACTTAATAATTCAAAGTACAAAATAAGTTTACATAGAGTACATTTGTAAGCATCAAAATCCTAAGTACTTAGAACCAACTTGGTTCCAACATCAACAACAAGTTACAACAACAGCAAGGACATTACCCTCAACAACAGCCACAAAACATTACAGCCATATCTCAGTACATGCATTTTGATCATCCAGAAACCACATGCAAAGGCAGTTTTCAGTATCAACACAACAACACATTCTTAACACATATAACACATAACAATCATCTATCAAACATGCATTTAAAGTCCCTACATGCAATCTAAAAAGTTGAAAGGTGTCCTTTACCTTCGTTAAGTTTTCTTGTTCGTTTACGTTACCACGACTAAAACCGGCGAAACTCCCGCTCGCGTCGTCGGTACCAAAGTTGGTTCTCTAGTATCGTAAAGATGAGAGAAATAACTTTCTATCTTGACACTTTCTTATTCGAGGCTTGGATTTCCAAGTAATTTGAGTTTTGAGTATCCCTTCTCACTACCAACACAAACAGAACTGAACAGAGGAAGAAGAAGAAGGCAGCTCACATACATACGCATATGTAGGCATACCCTCACTTACTATATATATATATATATATATATATACATATTATAATTAAACTTGTCCTTCAAGCAACTAAATACTCCCGTCGCAACTCTGTTGGCAGATAAAATCTTGATCAACTACCCGATATTTAACTACTCGTAATTAAATTAAATAATCCTTCGTTCAATAATTTTACTCAATCTCAAAAATATTTATATACATATAGAAATATACATAAATCAAATACCTTTACAAATATTCCAAAATACATGTGATATTCAATCCATAATTTAATTTAAATTTAAAGGTCTTACATTACTACCCCCCTTAAATTAGTTTCGTCCTCGAAACTATGTGACGGTAAACAATTCCGGATGTTGCTCCTTCATCTTACTCTCCAGTTCCCAAGTCGCATCTCCGGTAGTTGGATTCCAAATCACTTTGACTAGTGGGACTTCCTTGTTCCTCAACTGTTTAATCTTCCTGTCTTCAATTCTTACAGGTAACACTTCAAATGACAGGTTATCCTTTAGTTGAATTGTGTCTGGTTCAATCACATGTGACGGATCCGAAATATATTTCCTTAACTGTGATACGTGAAATACGTCATGGATATTGGACAGTATTGGAGGTAAAGCAATCCGATAAGCCACTGGTCCAATTCGTGCAGTAATCTGGTATGGTCCAATAAATTTCGGAGTCAATTTCCTTGATTTAATAGCTCTGCCAACTTCAGTTGTAGGAATGACCCTTAGAAATACATGATCACCCTGCTTGAATTCCAAAGGTCTGTGACGCTTGTCCGCATAACTCTTCTGACGATCCTGTGAAATCTTCATTTTCTCTTGTATCCTCTTGACCTTCTCTGTAATCTGTTGCACCATCTCAGGTCCTACAATCATACTTTCTTTGTCCTTATACCAGCATAAAGGCGTCAAACACTTGCGTCCATACAAAGCCTCAAAGGGTGCCATTCCAATACTTGCGTGAAAATTATTGTTGTAGGTAAACTCAATCAATGGCAATACATCATCCCAACTCCCTCTATCATCCAATACACATGCTCGCAATAAATCTTCCAAGGTCTGATTCGTTCTCTCGGTTTGCCCGTCTGTTTGCGGATGGTAAGTTGAACTCAATTTCAGTTTCGTTCCCAACGCTTCATGCAGCTCTCCCCAAAAGTGAGACGTGAACTTTGGATCACGGTTCGATACTATTCTTGATGGTACTCTGTGTAATCTCACAATCTCATCAATGTAGATCTCCGTCAACTTATCTACCTTATAGGTGGCCTTTACTGGTAAGAAATGTGCGGATTTAGTCAATCGATCCACGATTACCCAAATCGAATCATTCTTTCTCCTTGTCTTGGCAATCCGGTTATAAAATCCATAGAAACACTATCCCACTTCCATTCTTGTATATCCAAAGGTTGCAATATTCCAGCATGTCGCTGATGTTCCACTTTCGCTTTCTGACAAGTTAAACAAGCCGATACATACTCCGGTACATGCCTTTTCATTCCTAGCCACAAGTAATTCTGTCTTAAGTCCTGGTACATCTTTGTCGCTCCAGGATGAATACTCAATTTACTTTTATGAGCCTCTTCCAAAATTTTTCTCCTCAGATGTCAAAATATTATCTGGTCCAATCCTGAACTCAGTTGTCTTTCCTCGCACTATTAGGTTCCTCTTCTCTTGGATTAATGCGTCATCTTGAGAATTCGCAATACTCTCGAGTAAACCACTCGAAATTTTTATCATTCCACATTTTAAAATTCCCGGTGCAAACTCTACGTCCAAGTGTAGATCTCTAAATGCTTCCCACAACTCTTGTTGTCTAGCCATTTTCATTGAAGATACTAACCAACTTCTCATACTCAATGCATCAGCCACCATGTTGACTTTCCCAGGGTGGTACCGCAATGAAAAATCAAAATCCTTGAGAGTCTCCATCCATCTCCTCTGGCGCATGTTCAATTCTTTCTGATCAAACAAATATTTTAAACTTTTATGGTCACTGAACACTCTGAACGTGTATCCGTATAAGTAGTGTCTACAGATCTTTAATGCAACTACTACCGCAGCAAGCTCTAAGTCATGAGTAGGATAGTTTCTTTCATGAGTTTTCAATTGCCTTGAGGCGTAGGCTACAGCTTTCTTGTGTTGCACCAAAACACATCCCAAACCTTGGTGAGATGCATCACTGTAAACCTCATATGGTTCCTCTGGTTGTGGCAAGACCAATACTCGTGAGGTTGTCAACTTTTCCTTAAGCAACTGAAAACTTTCCTCACACTTCCTTGTCCATGAAAACGGCTGATTCTTTCTAGTGAGTTGTGTCAATGGAGCCACAATCTTAGCAAATCCTTCAATAAATCTCATGTAGTATCCTGTATCCTGCCAGTCCGACAAAACTTCGTATGTCTGTGATAGTCTGAGGCTGTTTCCAAGCAAGGATTGTCTCAATCTTTGCCGGATCCACAGCGATTCCTTCTTTGGTTATCACATGTCCTAAGAAGTTCACTTTTTCTAGCCAAAATTCGCACTTCGACAGATTGGCATACAATTGCTTCTCACGTCAAACTTCAAGAACTTGGCGCAAATGCTCACCATGTTCCTTTTCACTTCTTGAATAAATCAATATATCATCGATTAACACCACAACGAATTTATCCAGAAACGGGCTAAAGATTCTATTCATATAATCCATAAAAAATGATGGTGCATTCGTAACTCCAAATGGCATAACAAGATATTCATAATGTCCGTAACGGGTTTTGAAAACAGTCTTTTGAATATCTCCTTCTCTTACCCGAATATGATGGTATCCTGACTTCAAATCGATCTTTGAAAACACTGCAGTTCCTCTTAATTGGTTCATCAAATCATCGATATGTGGTAGAGGATAATGATTGTAACACCCTGAGTTTAAAACACAGCGCGAGTGTATTTTTTTTTTAAAATAAATAATTAAAATGATTTTCCAATTTATTACTTCAAAAGAATTGAAATAAAATTTCCTTTAATTCATTTCATAAAATGGTACGTCGTAATTTTATCGATGAACGTAATTAAATAACTTCATCATAATATTACTAAGTACTTAACTTTGGGAATTAATAATAACATTCATACATTTCAAAAGAAGAGCAGTGTCATAACATCTCAGAAGAAAATATCAGAGTGCGGAATGTGTTAGCGGAAAAGTGGTTCAATAATTCCCAAATTAAAAATAATTTACATTTTCCAGCTCAAATCCTATACATCAAATCTATCTGATCATGCATTAAAGCTACAGTAGCACGGATTTCCTCCGCATCCTCTACAAGTCTCATCCTCAGCCAGCTGTTCGTCCCTCTGTGTTGTCCACAAAGACTCCGTATACGAATATCAAGGGAAACTAACGACGTCTCCGTCGTTAGTGTAACCGTCGGTGGGACGGGTTTGGGGTTCATATGAGGGAAAAGCCCAATTTCCATAATAATAGTAAAGGGTCATCGACCGACGTTAACAAATAACACATAGCATATATCTCACAGTAACAAAAATATCCATGGCATTTCATATAACAATGATGAAAATTAAGGATGCTTATTTGAAATTTAATGACATATATGCTTTTTCCAAACAACAACTAATTAATATGGAAAACATGTTGTAAGTACAGCCAACACTTCAGCAATCACAATAATTTATCAGAAATTCAGATTTTATAAAGTACTTACACACAACAATTTCCAATCATCATCATATAACCAAATCGTGACCCACCGGTCAATCACCCCGATGCAATATGTATATGCTCATGTATTCAACTTCTTGGAATCTCCAAGGTGCAGTCGCTCAACAGACCAGCACAATTTAAATATGTTTGACTTTAACGGCCCTCAAGACCAGGGTGCAATCGCTCAACAGATCAGCACTAGTGCAGTCGCTCAACAGACCAGCACTCGTGCAGTTGCTCAACAGACCAGCACGTTTGACATATACTCAGGTACAATCGCTCAATAGATCAGTACCAGTGCAGTCGCTAACAGACCAGCACTCGTGCAATCGCTCAACAGATCAGCACGTTTTTGCGCATTTTAGGGTACAGTCGCTCAACAGACCAGTACCAGTGCAGTCGCTCAACAGACCAGCACTCGTGCAATCGCTCAACAGATCAGCACGTTTACGCATTACTTTGTGGCCCATCACGGGTACCACCTGACTATGCAATGCATGAATACGCAGTGTTTTCTCTTCACTGAAAACAGTATGCAACATCAGTAAAATTCATGCTTTTCCATCATTTCTCAAAACATCTCAACACAACCAATTTCATTATCATCACATCATAAATCAAAAATTCATCATCTCCTCATTTCCACTTCACATCATTTTAAAACTCCATTCTTATTCATCAAGACCTTCCCTCTGTCTTCCCCAACTCTTAAAATTCATAAAACAGTGTTTAAAACTGAGATTTCTGGAAAACACGAATCTGTATTCGAATACAGCTTCCTTGTATTTGAATACAGAAGCCAAATCAGTGCAGAATCAACACTCTGTATTCGAATATAGCCTTCTTGTATTCGAATACAGAGGCTGTCACAGTGTAAAAATCAGTATTTTCACAACTTCAGTAGAAATCTCAAAAGCTTCATCATTACCACTTCCAATTATCACAAAAATTCCATTTTAATTTGTCACAAACCTTCCCAAATGCTCCCCAACACTTAAAGTTTATAAAACAATGTTTAAAACTTTGATTTTCTGAAAAACACGAATCTGTATTCGAATACAACTCCCTTGTATTCGAATACAGCATACCTGTAGTCGAATACAGAAGACAAAATAGTGTACATTTAGCATTTTCCCAACATCATTTAAGGTTTTCAATAACTTCATCATCTCCTCTTCAAAACTATTTCAAAAACTCCATTTTAAATCATTTCAAACCTTTCCAATGTTTTCCAACACTTTAAAGTTCCTATGGCAGTGTTTAAAACTTGATTTTTTGAAAAACACGAATCTGTATTCGAATACAGCTCCCTTGTATTCCAATAAGAAGCTAAAACTTGAATTTCTTGAAAAACACGAATCTGTATTCGAATACAGCTCCCTTGTATTCGAATACAGAAGCAAAAATTGTGGAAGTCAGCATTCTGTATTCGAATACGAGACTGTCGTAGTCGAATACAGATGCGAATACAGTGTTAAAATTTCACTTCTGTATTCAAATACGACAGAGTCGTAGTCGAATACAGAGGCCCGTATTCGAATACAAGTTTGAAAACTTGGGTAAAACAGAAGCTTGGCAGGCTGTATTCGAATACACTCATGCTGTATTCGAATACACCTTCGAGTTCAGTGAAATATTCTTGACACTTCAACACATTTTCAAACTTTTCTCTTTGAAAAAACCAACAACCCCAAAACAGTTTTACCACTCTTTTGCAAACCACAAAACTCAGACATTTTTCATCAATATAGATTTTCCAGAAAACACTTTCATCATTTTAAATGCTTCTCTTTTGAAAACATCAGCAACACCAGATTTTCATCAACAGGACAGAAACACAATCACCAACACCAAAAGCAACATCACAGTTTTGCTTAAATCCCGCAAACAGAATATCAAACTCAAAACAGAACATGCGTTTCCAAACGTCTACATTTTGAGCATTCTCAAAACAACATGCAAAGTATTTCCAGCATTCTTACATAACAAATCACAACATGCAAAGCATTTTCACCTTTCTCAAACCAACAGAACAACATTCATACATTCAGCCAAACAGCAAGCATCACATACACCAAAACACCAACAAAGTGCATTTTCGCATTTTATAACAACCAGCACAACAGTTTTATAAATATGCATTTTAATCATCTTCAAAATAACATGCAGGACATTTTTCAACTTTCTCACATAAACAAAACAGCATTAATGCATTCAACCAAATAGAAACCATCACAGAATCAGTACATATCAACAGAATGCATTTTCTTCATTTTTTTCAAAATGTCATTGCAAAACAGTTTCATTTTTCAAAACAGAAACTCAAATATGATCACACCTCAAACATACATTTACAGCCCTAAAATGCAACTAGAAAGTGGAAGGTGCCCTTACCCTTGTTGCGTTTCTGCTACTGTTCGTGTTTCTGCGTTAGAAATCGGCGAAACTACCGCTTGCGTTTGCTGCTACGAAAATGGGTTCTCTAGCTCCGTAATGATGAGGAGAACAACTTTTGTTCTGGGGGTTTTCTGGTTTGGTGCTTGGATTTCCAAGTAATATCACTTTTGAGGAACTCCCTTTTTTTTTTGTTCGTAAAACAAAAATCAGAATGGGAGAAGGGGAAGGTGAGTACTGTTACATGCAGTAAGGGAGGAGGAATGGGTTTATGACTTTGCCCTTCCTTCTCACTCCTAGATATAGGCTTGTATGGGTGCCACCTCACCCGACACTTGTCTGATCCTCAGCACTTAACCAGTCTCGTCGCAATTAGCCGATAATCCCTTAATTAACTGTCCGATAATTTAATTACTCCTAATTAAATTCATTTACTCTTCATCCAATAATTTTAATTCATCTTCCCAAAATAAATATTTATATATATATATATTCACTCAAACATACATATATTAAATATTTTACAAATATCCCCAAAATACTCTTAATATTAATTCCATAAATTATTTTTAAATTTACGGGTCTTACAACGATTCTTAATAGTTACCTTGTTAAGTTGCTTATAATCCACACATAAGCGCAAACTTCCATCCTTTTTCTTAATCAACAACACCAGAGCTCCCCATGGCGACACACTTGGTCTGATAAATCCTTTCTCCAACAAACCTTTGATTTGGCCCTTAAGCTCACGTAATTCCAATGGCGACATCCGATACGGCACAATTGAAATAAGTCCAGTTCCTGGGTGTAGATCAATAAAGAATTCCACCTCTCTTACTGGGGGTAATCTTGGAATTTCTGTTGGAAATACGTCCGGGTATTCCTTGACAAGCACCACATCTTCTATGCTCACATCTATCTTTGCCCCCACGTTAGCCAATAATAGAAACTCTTGAGTTCCTTCTCTCAACGACACTCCGAGTTTGTTAGCAGCCAAATACCGAACGACTCCAGGTTCCGGAAAAAGAACTAATTTGCGAGCACAATCCAAGACTACATAATTATACGACATCCAATCCATGCTGAGAATGATCTCGAGTGATTGTAGGGGTAAACAGATTAAATTAACCAAGAAATCTCTATTCTGAATAGTTACAGGACAGCGTAAACATGCAGAATTTACGGTCAAAGTCTTGGCAGGTGTGGAAACAAGCAAATCAAAAGGCAAGGAAGACATAGATAGCTTCAAACGATTCACACATTCCATAGCAATGAAGGAATGGGTTGCCCCTGAATCAAAAAGTGCAGTTAGTGTGTTACCTGCAATCTCGCAATCTCATTGGATCAAATTGTGGGATTGATTCCCGGCTTCAGCACCCATGTGATAAACACGTCCCATAGCAGTAGGACGAGTAGCCCTAGTTGCGTTCACTGTTGGTTCCACCTTCGGAGCCTTATAATCCCTTGCAAAATGTCCTAGCTTCTGATAATTGTAGCATGAAGGACTCATAGTGGTACAAACAGTAGGATAATGTCCCTCTTTCCCGCATCGAAAACATCAGACCCCTTGTCCCAGTTGTCGTCCAAAATTCTGGTTCCCCGGGCGATTCTGGCCCCTGTTGTTGTTCTCTGGCCAGTTATATGGCTTAGCAACCTGCTTCCCTTTATTGTTCTGATAGTTCATCAAGCTAGGCCCTCCTGAATCAAAGTCCCCTCCTCGGTTGGCCCTCCTGTTCTTCATATCCTCAACCTCTCTACACTTCTCCACTAAGGCTTGGAAACATTGAATTCCCAATGGTAAGACCGAGTCTTGAATCTCATACTTCAGTCCATTTTGGAAACGATAACAATAAATTGTTTATCCACCTCTTCACGGAAAAATCTGAAATGCCTTGACAAGGACTCAAATTAGCAGCATACTCACCCACCGTCATGTTTCCTTGGTGCAATTTAACAAAATCATCACCCAACTTAGTCTTACTGCTCATCGGGAAGTATTTGTCAAAAAACTTCTTTTTGAACGACTCCCAATTCACCTCCTCATGAGTTGATCCCATCAGAAGCCTTGTACTTCTCCACCAATATTCTGCATCCCCTAACAGTAGATATGTAGCATAGTTGACATTTACCATTGCATGGCAATTTATCATTTCGAAAATTTTCTCCATTTCCTGAATCCATTGATCCACTCTTTCTGGACCCTCATCACCCTTGAACTTTGGAGGATTATGACGACTAAAATCCTCTAGTCCTCTTGATTCAGCAGCACGAATCTCTCTTTCTCTTTTCTCTAGATCTCGTTGAGTTTTTGAAGTCGTCTGTGCAGCAATAGACGCAGCCATATTATTCATCGCTTTAGCCATCCGATCATCCCGACTGACGTTGGCTTTTGCAGTGTCATCTCTTCTTGGAGGCATTGTTCCCTACAAACCATCATCAAGTAGAAATCTCACACCACCTAGAATAATCCCAAAAATATAACTCAAGAGCATCATCACTTCAGCACATCACAACTATACAAGACTTGACACTCTAATTACTTGCTCTTATGCATGATCAGATAACGACTCCCACTCAACAATCTAACCAGAGCTCTACCCAAAAGTCTAACCAAAGCTTAACTAAAACATTAACCAAATGCTCTTATACCAAACATTGTAACACCCCGATTTTTTTTACAGCGCGAGTGCATTTTTTTTCCAAAATAAATAAAAGAAATTTTCAAAATTAATTCAAAAGAATTAAAAGAAATTAAAATTAAACCACTTAAATAAATTGAAATTAAACCATTTCAAAATAATATGGCGTCGTAATCCAAAACGACAAAAGTAGTTAAATAATCACATCATAATTATAGCCAAGTAATTTAATTTTGGTAATTAATACTTTTAATATATCAAAAGGTTACTAAAAGTTACTGTCATAATACCTCAAAAATACGGATCGCGGATCCACTAAAGCGTTATCAGAGTGCAGAATAGATATACAATCATCCCAAAACAAATAAATACATCCACCAAGCACTAGGCCCTATACAACAAGACTAAATTGATCTGATCATGCACTAAAACTACAGTAGCATGGTTTCCACCGCATCCTCTACAAGTCTTGTCTTCTCTCCAAATGTCCGTTCCTCTGCGCTGTCCACAAATACTCCGTACGTGAAGATCAAAGAAAACTAACGACGTTTCCGTCGTCAGTGTAACCGTCGGTGGTACGGGTGTGGATATCATCTGAAGGCAAAGCCCAAAGTTCCAAAATAATTGTAAAGGGTCACCAACCGAAATTAACAACTACCACATAGCAATTATGTCAAAGATAACAAATACATTTATGACATGTTCCAATGCTAAGACAACAGTAATAAATAAGTATGCTCACTTATTAAAATGTATAATGTCTACATCTTTGCAAAACAGCCAATTTAACATATAAATCATGTCGCAAGTACAAATACAATCAACAATCACAACACTCATTTGGCATATAGAATTCATGATATACTTGCACACATCGATTTCCACTCATCGGCTCATATCAAATCATGACTCACAGGTCAACCATCCCAATGCAATATGTATATGCCAATGTACATAACTCTTGGAATTACCAAGGTGCAGCCTCTCACGGACCAGCACACGTGCAGTCTCTCACGAACCAGCACGAATTACACATGTTAGCCTCTCACATGCCCAACACATATAAGTTAAATCCTCGCACGGATAGAATGTACTGTCTAGTAAACGCGGAACCACTCCATAGCCTGGATAGAATGGACCGTCTAATACATTCGGAACCACTCTGAAACCCGGATAGGATAAACCGTCTAATACACGCGGAACTACTCTATAACCTATCACGGTTACTACTTAACTTCGCGGCCCATCACGGTCACCGCATTAACTCTGTGCCCCATCGCGGTCACCACCTGACTATGCAATGCATGAGCATGCTATGTTTTCTCTTCACTGAAAACAGTATGCAAATGTAATCTAAAACCCAAACCCTCCATCACCACCTCAAACCATCTCAAGAACTTCATATAGTTTATCATATGCCTTACAATTGTTTCCCAAATCATTAAGTGCATAAACCAATGTTTAAAAATAGAATTTTGGAAAAAAAACCCTCTGTATTTTCGAATACAGCTTCCTTGTAGTCGAATACAGATGCTAAAACAGTGGCAAAATCAGCACTTCTGTATTCGAATACGAGGTTGTTGTAGCCGAATACAGATGCGAAGTTAGTGGCAAAAACAACAATTCTATATTCGAATACGACAGGTTCGTAGCCGAATACAGATGCTAAGTCAGAAGCAAGAATCACACATTTGTATTCGAATACGGAGTGTCGTATTCAAATACGAGGTTCAAAATTTGAATAAAAACTGAATTTTTACAGAAGTGTATTCGAATACGCCAGTGTTGTATCCGAATACATCTTCGAAAATAGTGGGATTTTTTAGAAAATTCACTTCAGTTTCAAAACTCTTTTCTTTGAAAACCAACACATCCACCATAACACAAACACTCTTTCTTGAACCACAAAACCCAGATGTCAACAACACAACATAAATGATTTCTTTCACCGCAACAAAACAACAAAAGCATCTTCCACTCAACAACAAGTCACAACAACAACAAGAACATTACCCTCAACAACAGCCATAAAACATTACAACCATATCTCAGTACATGCATTTTGATCATCCACAAACCACATGCAAAGGCAGTTTTCAGTATCAACACAACAACACGTTCTTAACACATATATTACATAACAATCATCCATCAAAAATGCATTTAAAGTCCCTACATGCAATCTAAAAAGTTGGAAGGTGCCCCTTACCTTCGTTATGTTTTCTTGTTCATTTACGTTACCGCGACTAAAACCGACGAAACTCCCGCTCGCGTCGTCGCTACCAAAGTTGGTTCTCTAGTACCGTAAAGATGAGAGGAATAACTTTCCTTCTTGACTTTTTCTTATTCGAGGCTTGGATTTCCAAGTAATTTGAGTTTTGAGTATCCCTTCTCACTACCAACACAAACAGAACTGAACAGAGGAAGAAGAAGAAGGCAGCTCGAGTAGGTGAGGGAAACTGATTCTGTGTTTCTGATTTTTTTCCTTCCCTTCCCTCTCACATACATACGCATATATAGGCATACCCATCACTTACTATATATATATATATATACAAATTATAATTAAACTTTCCCCTCAAGCAACTAAATACTCCCATCGCAATTCTGTTGGCAGATAAAATCTTGATCAACTGCCCGATATTTAACTACTCATAATTAAATTAAATAATCCTTCGTTCAATAATTTTACTCAATCTCAAAAATATTTAAATAAATATAGAAATATATATATATATATATATATATATTAAATACCTTTACAAATATTCCAAAATACATCTGATATTCAATTCATAATTTGTGTGAGCCATCATTGCTAATTCTACTTCTTCATCTTCAGAAGATTCATCAGATTCATCAGATTCTTCTTCTTAGGTCTAGAGTCTTTCTTCTGATTTTTCCCTTTCTCCTGATTTTTACATTCTGACTTGATGTGCCCAGGTTCATTGCATCCATAGCAGATGATACTTTTCTTGTCTTGTTCATCCTTTCCTCTGTTGGAATGCTTGGAATTCCTTTAGGGAAACTTCTTCCTTTTGTTTTGCCATATCTTCATAATCTTTTTGGTTATCAAGGTAATGTCTTCTGCTTCTGAGTTCTGATTTTGGTCCTCAGAATCACTATCTTCTGATTCTGTTTCTGCTTTTGCTTTTAGAACTTTCTTCCGTTTGGACTTCAAGGCGAGGGTTTTATTCTTCTTCTTGGGTTCATCTTCTTCCAACTCTATTTCATGTGACTTGAGGGAGCTGATTAATTCTTCCAGCTTCAGAGTGTTCAAGTACCTTTGCTTCAGGAATGGCAGTGACCTTTGGTCTCCATTTGTTTGGCAGACTTCTAAGAATTTTCTTCACGTGGTCAGCAGTGGTATAGCTCTTTTTGAGTACTCTTAATCTTGAAACCAGAGTCTGAAATCTGGAAAACATTGCTTCAATGTCTTCATCTTCTTCCATCTTGAACAACTCGTACTTCTTGACTAGAATGTTGGCCTTTGCTTCTTGAATTTGCTTGCTGCCTTCGTAACTCAGAACCAGACTATCATAGATGCTCTTTGTTGTTTCTTTGTTAGTGCACTTGTCAAACTCCTTGAATGTGATTGCATTGATCATGAACGTTCTAGATTTGTGATGCAACTTGAACATCTTCCTCTGGTCAGCATTCAAATCTTTCCTGGGAATTTTAACACCATCAGCATCTTCTGGAGCAGTATAGCCATCTTCCACCATGTCCCAAAGTTCGGGATCTTGTGAGAAAAAGAAACTCTTCAACTTATCCTTCCAATATTCGAACTGTTCCCCATCAAACATAGGTGGTCTGTTGATGTTTCCTCCAACAACTTCTTCATTGATTCCAGACATGTTGAACCCTTGGATCTTTCCTCAAACACTGTAAAGTGCTCAGCCTTGAGACCGAGCTCTGATGCCAATTGAAGGTGCAAACACGAGAAGTGGGAGGGGGTTGAATTGTGTTTGCCAAACTTTGAATCTTTTTGCTGTTTTGTTGAATGTTGATGTGATTTATTTGATTAATAAATAATTAGACTTAGCAACGGAAAATAACAGCATAAGAACACAACAATTTACCCTGGTTTACCATTAACTTGGCTACATCCAATCCCTTCATCCTTAAGGCTTTATTCCACTAATTCAAAACCTTTGACTTACAACACCTGACCTTCCAAGTCAGTCTTCCCAAACAGCCTGACAACCCTATACTTTTGAGGAACGAAAACAACACCTTGACTCTACAAGTCAAGTCTTCTCCTACCAATCTGACAACCCCAGATTGAAGAAGGAATCTGCACCACTATCGGGTTAGATTACAAGGTTTGGAACTCTGCAAATTTGCTTCTGGAAAGCTAATTGCTGCACTGATTCTTGCACACTTTTCTTGCTTCTAGAAAACTGATTGTTGCACTGAATTTCTCTCTCGAAAACACTTAGAAAATATTGCTTTTGCACTCAAGTGATTCTCTCTTTTGAACTCTCGGATTGTGTTGAATATGAAACTTGAGTTCTTGTGTTTTTCGATGTTTGATGCTGCTGCCTGAAGCCTCCTTTTATAGTTGCAAATAGGGCTTTGTCCAAGCTTAAATTCGAAATAAATCTTGCTCAAATTTCCTTCAAAAATATTGTTAGCCAATCCTGTTTCACTTAAAGTAAAATCGTATCTTTTTAGCTTCAGATTGCACTTGAAAATTCTGTTGACCAATCTTGTTTCTTTTAATTTCAAACCATATCTTTTTAAGCTTTAGATTGCATTCGAATTTCTTCAAGTCTTCAGTGATTTTTGAATCAAATCCCCTTAATACTTTGATCAAATTTCTATCAAAGTTTAATCAAGTCTTCAAATTTTAATCAAGTCTTCATTGATTTGCATCATGATTTAAATTCTGGACTGTATGATTTAATCAAATCTTATTTATTTTTTTCCGAGAAATATTTGTTCGCTTAAAATTTTTCCATAAAAAAGTTTCAATTTTTTTCTTGAAATTTTCTTAATTCGAGAAAAAAATTGACTTTTTTTTTTAATTTTTCTCACAATTTTTTGAGAAAAAAGTTATTTAAAATTTTACTGATAAAAAAATGGTTTTGAATTTTTTTTGATATTTTTTCTAAAAAAATAAATTTCGAAAAGTTTTTTAAAAAAAAAAAACTCAAATGGTTTTTTAAAGATGTACTATGATATATGCTTGGAAAATGGTTTTTATTAATTTGTGTCAAGCTGCAGCGTGTACTTGACCTGTCTGAATTTGGAGATGTATATCAGCTAGGATTTGGATTGGGACATGATAAGCCTCCAACTAGTGCTTTAATAAAAAAAAGAATGTCAACGCAAAATCATCCATTTAAGCCCTTATGGGGTATAAGAAGATTTAGATAAACAATTTAGTTAAGCGTTTATTGAAATCATAAGTTATTTTTATAATTAAAGAAAAAATTGCAGTAAAATTACTTTGTCGAAGAGCTTACTGAAATTAATATTGTCAAGTAAAAAAAAACAAGAGACATGTTTGTATCAACGAAAGTTAGTTCAGTTAATAGAGTTGAATATATCACACAAATTCAGTAAACAAACTTAAATTACGACCATTAGTACGACCATTTATGCCTTATGTATGTCTTTTTGTTTATCATCATTTGAGTATCCCTTTCTATTTTTGCTGGTAGTAGGACCATATATTTATGGCAATTTTCTTGGAAAAAGGTAAAAGCCCCGCAAAATAAATTATCCAAATGAAAGCATCCTCGGAGAACATTCTAGCCAGTGATAGCATTTTACCTATATCAAAGTTATAAAATTTATAACAAATTAAAAGTTCAACATAATGACATACAAAGTATAGTTAAGAAATTCTAGAATTTCACTAATAAATGGAAACTCCAGTGAAATATAAATCACGGAAAAATAATAATTAAGAAATTCAAAATATTAAAAATAGAATTTAAGGGTGACATGACATGAGAAACTTAAGGTATTCCCATAGGACGAGATCTCCACAAATAACATATGACCTAAAATCAACTCTAAAAATAAAAGGCCTAATCCTTGAGCTGGTTTGTTAGCAAGTATTACTCACAATGTTGTGAAATAATGACTATAGCAGCGCTATATATAGCATCGCAGTATTTAAATAAATTGTTATTATTCACAACTTCTCACTAATGTTATTTGATGTAGGAGGGTTCACGGTCAGAATCGAGAAAGAAACGGCTTTGCGGACAAAAGCAGCAGAAAATGCGGAAAACGATCGTTCGGTGTCAGATTGTCTATTATTATACCTTTTCGAAAAGGGAATCGCGCCACGAACACAACTCATGGCTTTGCCATGAAGTATGGGTTCCAGAACCGTTTTGAGCTCGTCTTGAGCCTCAAAACAGCCGTTTTAGTTTTTCCCGTAATTTCGGACTTTTCTGTTTTACAGCCGTTTTAACTTTTCCTTTAATTTTGGGCTTTTCTGTTTTACCTAGTTTTCGTACTAGGGTTTCTATTATCTATTTAAAGACTTCCTATGCTGTAACAAACAGTATCTTTTAATAAAATAATTAATTTTGAGAGTTTTTCTCTTCTCTGGTGGATTTAAGAACTTATTCTTTTTTTAGGATTAGCGCTTGCTAACCCTTTACGATTTCCGACTGTGTCAGGTGGCATCAGAGCAGGCTTTCTCCTGTTTCTTTTCGTAGCTTGAACAGCCATGGGAGATCAAGTCACAAGAGCAGACATCGAGGGTATCACTGCGGCTTTTACCGCGACCCTTACTACTTTGACTACGCAGATGACGACTCAGGTGGCGGCTTTGACGGTTCAAGTGAACGCCATCAATAATAGGAGGGACAGAGGCAGGAGAGACGAACCGCCCAGGCGTCCACATGGAGGCTTGCAGGCTCGTGTTGAATCGGACTCTAGTTCCGAAGAAGAGGTCCAGGAGGAGAATCAGGGTTTCGATAATCAACAGAATCGCAACGACTACAGAGTCAATGCTGACATCCCGTTGTTCTATGGAACTATGGGGGTTGAAGAGTTTCTGGATTGGCAGATTGACGTTGATCGTTTCTTCGATGTGATGGGTGTGCCAGAAAACAAGCAAGTGAAGATGGTGGCAATTCGATTGAAGAGTACCGTTGCTGTGTGGTGGGATAAGCTTGTTGTTCAGAGGCAGCACCAGAGGAAAACACCAATCAGAACGTGGAGGCGAATGAAATAGTTGATGCTGGAGCGTTTCTTTCCTGAAGATTACGAGCAGATTCTGTACAAGATGTATATCAATTGCGTTCAGGGTAAAAGGAGCGTGACCGAGTATACAGCAGAGTTCCTGCGTTTCTCAGAACGCAACGAACTAGGGGAAACTGAGGGTCAGAAGGTGACTCGCTATATTAATGGCTTGAAGGGGTCGATACAGGAGAAGATGGGTCTGCAGACTGTCTGGACCGTGACGGAGGCCTCTACGCTAGCCTTGAAAGCGGAACTGATGGAGAAATCCCCCAGAAATTTCTCCTCTTTTCGCAGATTCACTACGCAGGGTAATTCTGAAGTTGCTGGTGATGAGGATAAGGGTGTTGCTGCTAAGGATTCTAACTCCTCAGCAAAGGAAACTGGTGGAACCAGTAGTGCTACGCCCAACAACAAGAGGGCGAACCAGAAGTCAGCCAACCCATATGCGAAACCGACGAGAGATAAGTGTTTCCGTTGCGGTGGGCAGCGTCACAAGTCGAATGTTTGTCCTTCTAGGAGAACGATTGCAGTTTTGAATGAGGAATCTGAGGAAGAGGAAGAAAACAACGAGTATGACGGTGTTGAGTTCGCTGAAGAAGCAGTGAATTTTGTGCTGCAGAGAGTCCTGTTGTCTTCAAAGGAAGAGGGGCAAAGGAAGAATCTTTTTAGAACACACTGTTCTATTAAAAATAAGGTGTGTAATTTGATCGTGGATAACGGGAGTACAGAGAATTTGGTCTCCCAGAAGCTGGTGGAATACCTAGAGTCGCCGACAGAACCGCATGCCAAGTCTTATGCTTTGGGCTGGGTGAGTAAGGGTTCGCAGGTCAAGGTGACAAAGACTTGCAAGGTGCCTATTTCCATCGGAAGGCATTACAAGGAAGAGGTAGTGTGTGATGTTCTGAATATGGATGTGTGTCATGTCCTACTGGGGCGACCTTGGCAGTATGACAATGATATCACGTATAGAGGTAGAGATAATGTAATGATGTTCACCTGGGAAAGACACAAGATAACCATGGCCCCGGTTTCTGGTTTTAATAGAAAAACAGGGAAGGAGAAGTCCAGTTTTCTTGTTATGACGCAGGATGCGCATGACCTGACTGAGACCTTCAAGGAAACTGAGTGGTTTTGCCTAGTGGTGGCCAAGGATGTGCAAGCCGTTAAGGAAGCTGTCAGGGCGAAGTTAGAGGCTACTGGGCAGAAGAACAAAGTAGTTGCTGACAAGCGCAGAAGAGTCAAGGTTTTTGCTGTGGGAGATGATGTGATGGTGTTCCTGCGTAAAGAGAGGTTCTCAGTTGACACTTACAAGAAGCTTCAGCTTCGCAAGTACGGGACTTTCAAGGTGCGGAAGAAGATCAATGACAACGCCTATGTGATCGACTTGCTGGGATCCATGAATATTTCCAATACCTTTAATGTGGCTGATATTTATGAGTTCCATGAAAATGTTGACCTTTATTCTGGTATGAACTCGGGGTCGAGTTCTTTAGAAGTGGAGGAGACTGATGTAGGAGGGTTCACGGCCAGAATCGAGGAAGAAACGGCTTTGCGGACAAAAGCAGCAGAAGATGCGGAAAACGATTGTCCGGTGTCAGATTGTCTATTGTTATAACTTTCCGAAAAGGGAATCGCGCCACGAACACAACTCATGGCTTTGCCATGAAGTATGGGCTCCAGAACCGTTTTGAGCTCGTCTTGGGCCTCAAAACAGCCGTTTTAGTTTTTCCCGTAATTTTGGGCTTTTCTGTTTTACCTAATTTTCGTACTAGGGTTTCTATTATCTATTTAAAGACTTTCTATGCTGTAACAAACGGTATCTTTTAATAAAATAATTAATTTTGAGAGTTTTTCTCTTCTCTGGTGGATTCCAGAACTTATTCTTTTTTTAGGATTAGCGCTTGCTAACCCTTTACGATTTCCGACTGCGTCATTATTATACCAAAGAATAGATATTTGAATTGTAGTGTCACCAATGACTGTGGCTCAGGATTGGACCTTAGCCGCAATGCTTTTGAGGCCAGGACCGATTCTAGCCTTGACGAGTGCAAGATTCAACGAAAGATGACAGAGTGGTGAAGCCAGAGCAACAGGAAGCCATGATAAAGAAATGGCCACCATTGAGTGTGTATGAACTAGAAAACAGTGATCATAGTCCATTTTTCTCTACTACTTTCATCCTCTTTGGTTTGCTTGTAAAAGCTGCAGCTACTTTTAATGTTGGATGCAACTATAAATGTATTGCTGAGGCCACATTGTTAAGGTTTTTCTCTACTATCTACTTTTGCTTGTCTCTAAAGCATGTGCATGTGTTTTGTAAAAAGTCAAATGATTTTCAATCATATTGATTGTGTTCACCTTAATTATGTTACATCAATAATCTAATGAAATTTTATGATAATGCGCATGTTACTATTGAGATGATGTTAGCTAATGGAAGTAAGATATTTGAATATAATAAAGAATTCTCCAAAAAACAGTATTGTGAGCAATTTGATTGACCTCTCAATGAATATGAGACCACTCAACATTCTCAATGGCTGTGTAATTGTTATCTTAAAAAGAACAAAGGAAAACAAATAAACAGTTATCATTGCCATATGTTTAGATTTGGTATATCTGTTGTGATGTTTGAGGCTGATGAGGGTGGGGAGTGTTTATTGATGAACGTGGCATGTTCAACTAGTTTCTCCTGACATGCTTCTAGGTAAAGGAAAGGGAAACATGAATGAACTGATTCAGATCGGCATAAGAGGAATTTTGAAACCATGCAGATACGAGACTGCATAGTTGAACGGTGACTTATAAGAATTTATTGGAACTACCTATACTAATACGATGCATCTTCTTTTTAATAGTCCAGAACATAAGAACTTCACAGTTAAGCATGTTTGACATGGAGTACTCATAGGATGGGTGAACTTTGAAAGTATGTGAGTGAAGACAAAACATGTTGAAAAGACTCGTGTTTGTTTGTAGGACAGTCAGCAATTCTCAAAGCTTAATGACATGCTTCTGTATTAAGCTTAATGTATATGAACTTAATGAAACAAGCTATCCATATCATACATATCTGATTCCGTATCATCTGGAGGTAGAGTAAAAGGGAACAAGGAACTAAAATAAAATTCAGAAGCAATCATTAATTCTTGGTTCTTGAGCTATAGAATCTAGATACAATCAAAAGTAACAAAACAAATTTAATACATACACACAATGATACACATAAAACAGAAGCACTTATATTAGAAGGTTACAGAAACAGGCATTATTATTTTTGGTTCTTCATCTTATGCTAGAGTAGTAAGGAAGGACAAAGAAAAGAAAGACATACATAACCAAGAAGCACTTATTCTGACAGTTACATAAACTGACATTATTATTTTGGTCTCAGTTTGGAAAGATTAAAAAGGGAAAAGAAAACACACACATACACAACATCAATAACTTATGATACAAGTTACTGAAACAAACATTATTCATTTTGTTCCTTCCTTTTATTCTCATATTGATCCTTTTAGTGTGTTAGAATTGGATGGTCTAAGAACTAAACCATTGAAGTTCCTGGAGATTTATCAAAACTAGTGTTTCTTGTTCCCTCTTTTTCATCATTTTTCACCTTGCTTGCAGTATTGTTTTCCTCGAACTCTTTCTCCTCTCCCGAGATTTCTTCAAGGGATCGACCTTGTGTTTCAGGCACCAAGAAAGTGCAAAAGAATCCAAGCAAGTTGATGACCGAAAGCGCCATAATAGCCTGCTTGATCCCCTTTGTTTTATCATGAGCATTGTCTATATAGCTTTGCACCACAAAATTACCAAGAATAGCTCCTGATTTTCCAGCCGCAGCTGATATCCCGTGACATGTCGAACGGAACCTTGCAGGAAAGAGCTCGGCTGGAACTATAAATGTAGTACTATTAGGTCCAAAGTTAGCGAAAAATAGTGTAAGTCCAAAAAGTATAGCAAACATGATAAGGTTTCCTTTACAATAATCATATTTCGCATCTTTTCCGCATTCAGATTCACCCCTGTATGATCTATAATTGTGTCCAAGAAACCACATACAAGCAAACATTACAAGGAATCCAACAAGTTGAATTCGGAACCGTCCAATCTTGTCAATGAGGAAAACTGTGCACCAGTATCCAGGTACGGTGGCGAGCAAGGCAACCACAAACATCGCTCTAGAGAGTTGAAAAACCTCTTCAATAGCATTCATTTTAGAAGCCTTGTAAACAAGTCCACTTGCTGGATAAATATCCTTTTGTGTCAATTGAAGACTATAGAAAGCAATATCCAATAAAAACCATGTACTAGTTGTTCCTAGTAGATGAAATCCATGCCTACGAAAAAACTCTGAAGAAAAGAGTCCATAAGAAGGACTTTTTGCTGTGGAAACAACTTTGGCATTTGATTCTTCTAAAACTATGTTGTTATTAAGAACTTTGGCCATATCTTCAAGAGATTTTTTGTGATCTCCTTCTACCAATGCAGTGTACCTAGTTTTAGTGATAAAATTAGTTAATAGTTAGTTATCTTCGTTATCTTTTAGAGTTCCTTGTATTCGATATTTATCAATTGATCAAGTTATCAATAAATAAGATATTCGGTAATAATACCTAACAGTTTCTGGCATTTTCATTCTCCAATAATAAGTAAAAGCCGCGGGAACTGCACCGAACATAAGCACAATTCTCCAAACAAAATCACCTTCTGGTTGAGTAGATAACAAAGGATCAGTCTCAAAATCAGAAGCTGGATAGGCTGATAAGAATAGTTTGGAAACCAACATGGCTACACCACCAGCAACCAATATTCCAACACCTTGCATAGCGAAAACGGCCGCAACAAAACTTCCTCTTGTTTTCTGATTAGCATATTCTGACATGATCACTGCTGATAAAGGATAGTCTCCACCGATTCCGAATCCTAGCCAGAATCTAAAGAAGCAAAGACTAGTAACCACAGTTTTCGTTGTCGAACCGAAGGAAAGGCCTGATGCTAAGGCGAAACCAACCATAGTAGCAAGAGTTATGCCATAAACTTTTTTTCTACCAAGCTTGTCACCAAGCCAGCCAAAGAAGAGCTGCCCTGCTAGGGTGCCACACAATGCAACGCCGGTTATTGCGTTGTTTACATTTGTTGGAAGTTTTCCTGGACTATTGCTAGTCGGGTCGAAGTAGTACAATCGACCGATTAGCTTTGTGACTGCAGTGATGCAAAAGAGATCATATGCATCGGTGAAAAATCCCATTCCAGCTATCACTATTGCCATGTAATGATAACTTTGTGTCTTGGCATTGTCAAGAGATGAAAGGACACCTTGGTTTGTGGCCATGGCATTGAACAATGGATGGTTTGTAAACTTTGTAATGTGAAAATGTGAACAAGAGAGTAAAGAAGGACATGATATAGTTTATATAAGGACTTAATTTGTGAACATTTTTTGTCTTTTGGGTTTCTGACAAATGATATTGCTTTCTGAAAGCTGTAAAAACATCATAGTGAGTAACGGTTATTTAAATCAGTTTATGCATTGATATTTGTGAAAACACATTGTTGGTTTGGCATTAATGATTGAAATTTTTCCCTTATGTGTATTCTCTTGGCTAGGCTGCAATCATTTTTTACCCTAATAAACCACGATTTTAAATGTCATCAATAATATATAGGTATTATATAAGATATTTATATAACCACGATAACCTAGCTAGCTACCAAGTTAATATAAAAAAGTATAGCATATTTGTTTTTATGTTTTCTTTCATAATGCAGCCTGCGTTTACACTTCTTTTGTCTTTTTATCAGTTACCATAATTTGGTGGTTTCCTTTTGAATATTCAAGAGTATGCATGAAGATAGACGAAATCCATGAAGTTCCAGAGTATTTTTACTTGGCTGAATTGATAATAATCTTCGTCAACTACAAGACAAAGCATTTTTATTTTTTACTTTTTATCTTTCACATTGTTACATAGCACAATATATACAATTTTGAATTAATCAAAGGCTACTTTTGGTAGGAAGGAATTAAGTGGATCTTTGGCTTTACTTTTGAAGGAGGCAAAATCAATTCTAGAGCCGTAAAATTGATTATGATATGTTTGAGTGTTTTTGAGTTGAAATCGTTAAACTCGTCCTTTTTGAACGACTTGAGGTTGTTCTAGTTCATTCTCATTTTTATCATGTTCCTCGTTGTAGTTTCCAATTATTGCTGGGGTATGAAACGCAAACCCTTGATAATTTGTGTGTGGATTAGAGCTATTTCAACATGTCTCCATAATTTTGAGTCCCGGGTTATACATGGAATAAAAAACAGTATAAGCTAACTCAAGAGTTGTGCAATAAGTCCCAAAAAAATTAAATAAAATATCACGTTCTATCGAGTGACCGTACGTTTGTATTTCAGGCATTGAAGGAGCATAATACGGAGTCGACATTTCTGCAGGGGTATGCCTATGTGGTGCTGGTGGACCATAATATGGAACTTCAGCAGTTTAGTGCATAGTTTGTTCGTGGGTGGTTGATAGGGGGTTGAGTGGACATGAGGATATCTTGGAGAATAAAAACATGGATTACGCAAATATTGTTCGATAGAAATAAATAATTTGGTGTGTTTTCTAAACCAATTCATATATAATGTGTTGTGGTGTAAAATAATTTTCACCTTTTACGTAGCTCAAATTATGACACCCATTTCAGTGTTTAATCTGTTTCCTACAAACGTAGCCCCTATTAACATCAACTCCAAACCTCATATCGACCTCATGGAAGCTTTTCATGTCCACTGGCGGTTGTGGTATTTGTTGATGGAAATTAGACTGAAGTGTGACCCTATTTGTATGATGTTTTTCAACAATATGGTAACAATGCAAATATGTACATGCAGTCCATGTGTTTATCTCTTCTTCGGAAATGTCGTGTTAGAATATGAAGTACGGTCTCCAATAAAACTGATATAAAACTGAAAAGTAAAAAATATGCTAATGTAAATATTAGAAGTATTAAAAAATATAATTAACACATGTAAATAAGTGTAAATGAATATACTACTTCCTCAACCATCATGTGGTCGATTGTTTTTCGGTATCATTCTACGTTGTTATAAGTAATTTCACTAAAGTTCATACCACTAGAGATAAATTTTTCGAAAAAATAAAAAATATTACTGATATATTACGTAGAAATGTCCATCTATTCGGTGATTCTGGGGCAACGTAGGACAAACGACTCCATGCCCATATTTGTAATAACACTACACATCCTCTTATTTACATCACATCGAGTTTTGCAGCAAGACACAATTTTCTATAAAGTGTTGTGAAAATTGCCGAAGCACAGCTATATTGTGATGCTTTACTTAAATCTCCAAGAGTGACAAATACTTTATATTGTAATCAAACTATAGTCTATTTTATACTTTCTAAGTTTGATCACTTCACCAAATTTGGCTTATTTCAAATATGGTAATATAGCATTATTTAGTTTTTTATTTACATGACCATGACATTTCAATTTATCTTTTGAGAGTCTCTACAATAAATAATTATATAAAAAATGAAATAAAAAATAAAATCAAGTAAATAAAACATTTACAAATGCTCTTATGTATTGAATTTTAGATTTTTTATTCGTAGATAATTCCATGAGATGTTATGAAGAATGAAAGTGATTGCAATGTGTTAGACCCCTTCAGGAGGTCGCAACCCCGCCATGCGACCATCTATTGGGCTCTTTTTCAATTCATGATCTTTAATCTTGTCCGTTCAATCTATTTTATCAACGACTGCGAATAGTGCATTTAGGATCCTTGTGAATTGATTTTGACCAATTAGATTGTTCTATAAAAGATTCAATCTTGTCTGCTTATTCCAATCTATCAACAGATACAAATGGTGCATCAGGGAACCTTGGGAATTGGTTTCAACCAATCAGATTATTTTATTAAAGATTAAAATGTTTCCATTCATTCCATTTTATCAACGGCTGTGAATGGTGCATTAAGGATCCTTGTGAATTGGTTTTGACCAATCATATTGTTCTATTAAGGATACACACACCCTCCCACCTTCTATAAACAACTAAATCACACTATCTCATCACACCCTCTAACAAATCATACTCAATCATTTACATATAATCTCATTCATGGTTGCTCAACAAGTAATTTTCATTGTTTATTTTAATGGTTCAATTGTAGAAGAAATTGAAGGTAAAATCTTTCTAAGTGATTATAAAAGGCATTCAAAGTCCGTTCTTGAAGTTACTTTGCTTGTCGAAAGAATATCATTAAACCAAAGTTGCAGTTAGAGGACAAAATCATGATAAATGATATAGTTTATCGAAACCTTGTATTCTTTGGGTAAAATACAACAAGGTTTGAACTATTAAAGGTTTGAGATGACGAAGATGTTCAACTAATGTTTGACGTTTATGCTCAGTGATCACAACTTAGCACCATCGAGTTATACGTTACTATGAACAATACTCTATCCAAATTGAACAAACTCTTCCAAATGTTATTCAAATCCATCATCAATTTCCCCCAACAAGTCCACAGCGAGATCTTCCACTTAGTGTCTTAG
This sequence comes from Cicer cuneatum, assembly GCA_037974295.1. NCBI lineage: Eukaryota > Viridiplantae > Streptophyta > Magnoliopsida > Fabales > Fabaceae > Cicer > Cicer cuneatum. The sequence continues at coordinate 48,512,425 of JBBPBO010000003.1, read as the reverse complement.
ATAATATCAACAAGTAGGAATTAGATGATGACAGTGAAGATGATGATACATACTTCAACGAATCATCTGGTGATTCTGACGACGAAATTGATGTCGACGAATATCTAGAAGCAAAAGACTAACCTATCCTACTTGCATTTGATCCACAATTTCATTTGAAGAACATAAATTTATAGGATGTAGAGCAATCAACTGAATTTGATCACACGTTCTTGAACGAAGCACCACCAGTAGATGGACCTCTTGTAATTGGAATGAAGTTTCAAAACAAGTAAGGTTTCGTACATGCAATCAAACTTTTCCATTTAAAACAATCACTGACTTTTGCGATGCAAAAATATGTATATGGAAAAGGTATGTTATTAAATGTTTAAGTCTAGATTGTTTGTTTAAGTGCAAATCTTCAAGATGCAAAAAAAGTGACTTATAGGTGATTCATAAATTGAACGGACCTCATGCTTGTGCAAATTCCACATTGTCACAAGATCATCAAAAGCTTGATTCTAATATGATATGTACAAGCAAAATGAAAGTCATTATTGTGTAGATTTAGACTTTGCACAACTACATAGTCAGTTATATAAAGGCATGGATAGCAAAAAGAAGGCTATCGAAATTTTTTACAGCAATTGGGAGAAGTCTTACAATGAACTCCCACAGTGGTTGCTGGTTCTACGAACATTTGCTCCAGGAACCAAAATGGAAATGGAAATAATTCTAGCATATTATGAGAACATTTTGATAGATGGGTCAAGGATCTTTCATCGATTATTTTGTGTTTTTGATTCATGCATATCGGCGTTCAAATTTTGCAAACCAGTTGTACAGGTTGATGGGACATGGTTGTACTGAAAGTACAAGGGGCTCTATTGATGATAGTTGAATAGGATGGGAACGACAATATAATTTCCATTGCTCTTGCTTTTGTGGAAGGTGAGACAAGGGAGGGTTGGAGTTTCTTTTTGAGAAATTTGAGAAAATATGTCAATCCACAAGTCAACCTTTGTTTGATTTTAGATAGGAATGAATCAACTAAAAATGCTTAAAATAATCCAAGTAATGTGTGGCCAAATCCTCCGTCAAAGCATGTGTTCTACATTCGACATATTTCACAAACTTTCATGAGGGAATTTAAGGATAACGCACTCAAGAAAAAATTTATTTGTATGGGTAATAATCTATTCTTATTAATTAATGTAAATTTCAATTTTTTTCTACAAAATCTGACACCTATTTTTACTTGTGTCAATATAGATTACTCAATTAATGATCCTACATACAAATTCTACCGCATTGAAATCGGCATGGAAAATGGAGAGGCCATAAATTGGCTAGACAACATATTGTGAGAAAATTGGATAAAATCGTTTGATGGAAGTAGCAATTGGAGTCACATGACAACCAACCTTTCTAAGTTAATGACTGGAGTGCTCAAAGACACACACAACCTTCCAATCACTACTTAGGTCCAAGCAACTTATTATAAGTTGAGGACACTTTTTCCAAGAATAGAAAAACTACATGCATCAATTTTAGTTTCTAGTAAGATATACACACAAAAATGCATGGATTTTATGAAACCAAAAATATGTAACTCCAATAGTCATAAAGTCGATGGTTTTTGAACGGAGCAATCATACTACTTTCATTGTCCATGAGACAATAAATCCAAGAGAGGGGCGACCAATTGGTCATTTCAGTGTCAATCTTTCTTACAAATGGTGTGACTGTGAGAAATATTAAGTTATACATATGCCTCTTTCACATGTAATAGCAAAATGTTCTAGCATAAAATATGATTATTGAACGCTTATATCTGATGTGTACAAGGTTGAAACAATATTAAAAGTCTACGACAAAACATTCAAACCTATAATAAACAAAACATATTGACCCAAAATATGAAGGTGTTAGACTGTGTTACAATCCTCAAATGCGGATAGTCAAGAAAGATCATCCAAAAAGTAAGCGCATTAGAACAGAAATGGATACCATAGATAGAGTACCATAAAAGTGCGGATTATATCGGATCCTTGGTCATAATAGAAAATATTATTCCAATGCTAGTGTCACATCTATTCAACTATATTAACTTTGACGTATTTTTTTTTACATTTAAAATATTTTGTTGGATTTTGTTAATATAATTTAGTTTTTTTTATTATTTTTATTATATTTAATGTATTATTTTATTATATTTTTAATTAAAAATAGGACATTTTAGTATATAAATTTCAAAATAGATATTTTAAAAAAGAAGATATTTGTATAAAAAAATCCGAATAACATATTAAATAGGAGCAATAAAAAAAAAGGGCATAATTCCCTTAGCACTACTCAAGTAACCTTTGACCATAAAAGACTGGTTATGCCATTCCTTTGTTATCATCAAATTTTCATTCACGAATCATGGAGTTCTAGTTATTATCGTGTCCTGTTCATTTTTTATCATTGTTATGACAAGAAAGATGTTAATCCAAACATCAAGAACAAAGGAGAAAATTAACAATTACTAACTACAAACAAAATATGTATGGAGTTGAATTGATGCTTTTAAAAGCCAAACAAGATATTAACCTAGAAAGACTTCTAGAACATGGTATTATTTGGTTCAACTTGATAAATTTGATGTAGGCAAAATGAAAATAAACAAAAGCATATCCGATTATTTGGAAGAAACATTATGAATTACATTACTCTATTAAGATAAATAGAATATATTTTCGCACTTCTAAATGTTATTAGTGGAATTATATGGTGAGAAACCAATTAAACAAAAGAAAACAGCATATGCACACAAATAACACCAAAACAGAATCAAGCCAAAAATTAAAAAAAACTAGGAAAAAAATCATAAGCAATTATAAAAAGTGAATGTGGTAAGCGTTAAAGCCACATTTAACACTTTTGTGGCAAAGTAAAAAACAATTGCATGTTCTGTCAAAGTGTTTTTACGGTGCCATAAATGAGTGTGGTTGGGGCAATACCATTTTACTCTTCTATACAAAAGTCTCTTGTACCATTCTTGGCATCCCACAACAAAGTAGAAACACCAACAAGTACTAGAGTTTATTTGGAATGAGAAAAAAAAAAAAAAGAGAAATATAGGGTCTGTTTGAAACACTTTTACATTTTAATTTTTAGAAATTATTTTATAAATTTGATTTTAAAAATTGTTTTCAAGAATAGAATTAAAGAAAAAACTTGTTTGAGATATTTGTTTTAAAAACAGTTTTAGAGATAAGAAAAAGAGAAAACCTATTTGGTAATCTAAATTTTTAAAATAGTTTTTGACTAGAGAATTTAAAAAACTGAAAATTGAGAAGTAAAACATCATTTATCTGTATTGCTTTTTTAGTTTTAAAAAGTATAATATTAAAAATAGTTTTTAAAAACAAGTAATCCAAACAAGTTTTTTAGTTTTTAAATTTTAAAAAACTAAAATATACTTTTTGAGAAGAGAATCAAACAAGTCCATAGTTTCTTGGTGAGTTTTCTTCTTATGTTAGTATTTTCTATTTTTAAGAGAGGATAATGGTTCTCTCTTTACATTTAAAGAGAGATTTTGAAATTTCTTTTACATTAGTGAAAATTTTGTACTTTTGTCAAGTGGTTTTTTACCTTTATTTGTTGAGGATTTTCCACATATATATTGTGAGTTCAATGCCTCTTTTTTCATCTCTTATTTTCACTATGTAGTATTATTTTGTTACATATTATTTTTAAAGACTAAAAATAATGAAAAATATGTATATGACGAGAAATTATCACCTTAATACCAATTTTTGATACCAGAGTAACAAAAAAATGTCAGAAAACTAAAATAAGAAATGAGAAGAGAGGACTTGAACACAAAATATTTAGACAGAAATCCCTCAACAAATAAGGGTAAAAACTATAAGGCAAAAGTAGAGAATTTTCACTAAGTGGAAGAAATTATAAGACATCTCTAAATGAAAAGAGAGAAGAATTACACTCTCTCTTGAAGGTAGAAAAATACTAACACTAGGAGAAATCATAATGAAGAAACTACATCTCCTCACACTCTCAACAAGCTATAGGGCTTGTTGTTGTGTTTCTACTTGATCTTGGGATGATATAAAACTTGTTCGAGGTGCTATTTGTATGAGAGACAAACCAAACTCCTTATATACAACAAACTACTTGTCTTTCATGTATCTTGCAACTTGTCAATACATGCAACTTTCCATTTTGCATCACATATGCAACTTGAAACTTGTTTTTTACATGCATATGGATATATGGCAATGATTTGGACTTCATAATTCTTGGCATGCCACAAAAGTGGCTTTACCATTCACAATTCTAAGTTAACCAATTAAGCCTTTAATCTACATAGCTTCCTTAACACCTTCTTGTGTAAGAGATTTAAACTCAACTTGAGTTGTTGAAGGAGCATAAATGGTTGTAGGACAAACCTCCAACTTACGACACTGTCGAATAATGTGAGGACATAACCAAATAAGATAGATTGAAGACAGGATACATATGATGACATAGTCTCATATTAGATGAGACATAACTCGAAAATGAGTTTATAAATGGAAGACATTATCCATCTTACGAACCATTTTTGTAATGATTGAGTTAAACCAAACCCAAATTTAAGATGATATCAAAGTCAAATAATTGCTATTGAGTTACTTGATCACCCTCTAGATATCTAATCTTAGGTGTGAGATGTGTATGTTAAAAATCACATTAAATAAAATATAACTAAAAATAAGCTAATAAATACTCCCTCCGTCCCAAAATAATTGAGTCATTTTCATTTCACACATATTAAAAAAAGTGTATAATTGAAAGAGAGATAATACTACTTTTACCAAATTATTCTTGTTAGGTATTGGTGCATTATCATGTCATAAATTATTCTTGTTATAGTTGTTGTATATCAAATGTTTGACAAAATGCTTTTGAGTTGTAATGAATTTGTAGTGAGATATAATTAGTTTATGTTATTGTTGTAATTTAAAGCAGTTTATGTTGTTGAAGTTTGATATACTCAAAACGATGATATGTGACAAAGTGTTGATTTTTAGTTTTTAGAGATGGAAGTTGAAGGTGATATTACTCGATTTCGACACGGTAAGGAGACCCAACATGAGTCTGTACACAGAGATCGTCATGCCAAAGCTAATATTAAACGACAACAAGTTATATGTGAAAGCTCCCGTTCTCTAGCACATGTTGATGCTTAATATGTATAGGACGAGATGCCTACACTACTGTTGCCGCCGCTATCACCACTTGCACCATTTCAAGGATCACTATTACCACTACATGTTCACGGGTTTCTGGGGGGCCTCGTTGATATGTTTTTGCTACCACATTTTGGGTCTGTAAGACCCTTAATTTTAAAATGAAATTATGGATTTAATTTCAAGTATATTTTGGGATATTTGTAAAATATTTGATATATGTATATTTATATATATATATATATATATATTTTTGAGATTGAGTAAAATTATTGGACGGAGGATTATTTAATTTAATTACGAGTAATTAAATATTGGGCAGTTAAATAAGATTTTATCTATCGACGTAATTGCGACGGGAGTAATTAGTTACTTGAGGGTCAAGTTTAATTATTATATATATATATGAGGTGACAAGAGTATGTGTCTGTATATATGTTTGCATGTGAGAAGCAAGGAAAAAAAAAGAAAGGGAAAAACAAAAAATCAGAAAGAAAGAGAAAACAATTTCTTTCCTTTCCCTCACCTACCCGAGCTGCCTTCTTCTTCTTCCTCTGTTAAGTTCTGTTTGTGTTGGTAGTGAGAAGGGATACTCAAAACTCAAATTACTTGGAAATCCAAGCCTCGAATAAGAAAGTGTCAAGAAGGAAAGTTATTCCTCTCATCTTTACGGTACTAAACAACCAACTTTGGTAGCGACGACGCGAGCGGGAGTTTCGCCGGTTTTAGTCACGGTAACGTAAACGAACAAGAAAACGTAACGAAGGTAAGGGGCTCCTTCCAACTTTCTAGATTGCATATAGGGCTGTAAATGCATGTTTGATGGATTGATTATTATTTTATGTTGTTAAAAACCGGGGATGATCATTGTTATGTTGTTGGAGTTAAGATGCATGCATGTTTGTGGGGATTGTTGTTGTTGTCTTGTTGCTAAGATATTGATGTCCTTGCATGTTGTTGTGGATGATCATTGTTATGTTGTTGAAGATTAAAATGCATGTTGTAGAGATGATGCATGGTGGATGCAGTTATTGTTGTTGTTCTGTTTTTTGTTGTTGTTGCTGTCATTGATGTTGTTGTACTTGCTGTTTTTGTTGCTGACTTGGTTGATGCATTGATGATGCTGTTGTTGTTGTGTTGATGAGTAAAATCATTAATGTTGTGTTGAGGACGTTCTGGGTTTCAGATTGCATTGCATTCTGTCTCAGTGAAGAGAAAACATAGCATGTTCATGCATTGCATAGTCAGGTGGTGACTGCGATGGGGCACAGAGTTGATGCGGTGACCACAATGGGGCACAGAGTTGATGCGGTGATCGTGATGGGCCGCGAAGTTAAGTAGTAACTGTGATGGGTTATAGAGTAGTTCCGCGTGTATTATACGGTCTATTCTATCCGGGTTTCAGAGTGGTTCCGCGTGTATTAGACGGTCCATTCTATCCGGACTACAGAGTGGTTCTGCGTGTATTAGACGATTCATTCTATCCGTGCGAGAATTTAACTTATGTGTATTTGGCCTGTGAGAGGCTAACACACGTAAATGTAGTGACCGTGATGGGTTATAGAGTAGTTTCACGTGTATTAGACGGTCTATTCTACCCGGGATACGAAATGGTTCCGCGTGTATTAGACGGTCCATTCGATCTGGAAATCGTGTTGGTCCGTGAGAGACTGCACCTTGGTAATTCCAAGAGTTGAGTACATTGACATATACATACTGCATTGGGATGGTTGACCTGTGAGTCATGATTCAATATGAATTGATGAGTGGAAATTGATGTGTGCAAGTATCTCATGATTTCTAAGTGCCAAATGAGTGTTGTGATTGTTGATTGTATCTGTACTTGCAACATGATTTATATGTTAAATTGGCTGTTTTGCAAAGATGTAGACATTATACATTTTAATAAGTGAGCATACTTGTTTATTACTGTTGTCTTAACATTGGAACATGCCATGAATGTATTTGTTATCTTTCACATAACTGCTATGTGGTAATTGTTAATTTCGGTTGGTGACCCTTTACAATATTGTGGAAATTGGGCTTTGCCCTCAGATGATAGCCAAACTCGTGTCAGCGACGGATACACTAACAACGGAGACGCTGTTAGTTTTCCTTGATCTTCACGTGCGAAGTATTTGTGGACAACGCAGAGGGACGGACAATTGGGGTGGAGACGAGACTTGTAGAGGATGCGGTGGAGACCGTGCTACTGTAATTTTTGTGCATGATCAGATCAGACTAGACTTTTTGTATAGGGCCTAGTGTTAATGGTTGTACTTATTTATTTTGGGATAATTGTACATCTTTTCCGCACTCTGATAATGTTTTGTGGGTCCAAGATATAGTTTTAATGTATTTTATTTTGGTATTTTAGTGATCAATTTCCCAAAATTAAATTACTGGGCTATAATTATGATGTGGTTGTTTAATTGTATTTTGAATTACGATGCAATACTATTTTCGAACGGTTTAATTTAAATTTATTTTAATTATTTTTGAATTAATTGGAAAATCCTTTTATTTATTTCGGTTGAAAGAAAAAAATAATATACACTCGCGCTGTTTAAAAACTCGGGGTGTTATAGGGCCCCTTTGGAGATTTAAGTTTTAATTCTAAAGTTACTTATTTAAGGATTAATTATTTATTTATTTAATCATCAATATACTAACAATTGATTTTTTTAAGAACGTATTCCTCTAAAATACGTCAACAATGATAGAAAGATATGTCAGCTTCATATTACAACTTCTACTATGACTTGGTTTTGAAATCCAATCAAAGCCTCTGGCTTAGTTGATCTTGGATGCACATGCTACAAATTAACATACGCCAGTCTGTTGTCTGCATTTGCTGAGAGGTGGCACAAGGAGACTATCTCATTCCATCTTCTTATTGGTGAAATGAGAGTGACTCTGGAAGATGTGTCATATCTAAATATGCAAACACGAGAAGGGGGTTGAATTGTGTTTGACAAAGTTGATAACTTTTTGCTAATTTGATGAAGGTTGTTTGGTTTTTATCAATTACTTAGAAAAGAAGCAATTGGGTTTAGAGGTAGCAAACAATGAAAGCATAAATAATTAGACACATAGATTTATCTTTGTTCACCACTAACTTGGCTACATTCAGCCCTCTCATTCAGAAGACTTTTATCCACTAATTCAAATACCTTCAATTACAAAGCATCTCACCCTCCAAGTCAGTCTTCCCAAACAGCCTGACAACCCCAGAATTTTGAGGAACTAACCACCTTGACCCTACTAGTCAAGTCTTCTCCTAACAACCTGACAACCCCATATTGAAGAAGGAACTAAACCACTACCGGGTTGGATACAAAAGATTGGAACTTTAAGTGTTTGCTTATAAAAAAGGTGATAATAATAATAACTCCCACACTCTAAGAAAAAACACTTAGAAAATATTTCTAACTTGAACAAGTGTTTCTCTATTTGAACTCTAAGATGAATTTCAAATTTTGAGCTTATGGGTTCTTCAACTCTTTTATGATTTTCGATGATCTTCTTTTTCAGCCTTGAGTATCTATTTATAGTTAAAATTAGGGCTTCAATTTAGTCCTTGTTTAATTTTGAATTGTATCTTCATTCCTTGTTTGGTCAACAATGATTTGATTCAAAAATAATTCTAAACAAGATGTTTTTTTGATAATATGTGCTTTAGTCAATTCTTTATTTTTGAATCCAATCTAAGCTGTTCTTCTAGATTGATTTTGTTCGTATTTTGTTCACATTGAGTTTGTAAATTCTTCAGATTGATTATGTTTGTATTTTGTTCAGATTGATTTTGAAAATTCTTCAGATTGATTTTATTTGTATTTTATTGTAGATAAATCTTGATCAAATATCTTTATGAACTTTTTGTTAAGGGGGAGGGGGTGTTAGACCTTCCTAACTTTATGAACTTTTTGTTACAGTTAGTTATTATTTAATAATTAAGCATTACCGTTAGTGAATTTAGAGGAAAGTTTATTAGGTCTCCAGATTTTGGTATATAAGGTGCATTTCTTTCTCCTTTTGTTTTTAAGAAAAATCATTATGTAAAATACATTTCATCTCTTTGAAGATGAACAATAAACAAAAGGAGTATTCAGTTTAACAAACCATGCACACCGATCTGACAATCCTACCTTTCAATTTTCGTTCTCATTAATGTATGATTCAATTTTCTTTGTCATTAATTACTTCCCATAATGCGTACTAGTGTAGTACTAAGCACCGACAATCTTACCATTCACATAATTCTGAAATATCACATTCACATCATCATCTAATAAGTAATAGCTTCTTTGCTCCCTAAATGCATGTGTTTCAATTTTTCATTTATAATTTTGAAAGAATTTATTAGAGATGTACCGTGAGAAATTTACTTTAAAATTACATTTTAAAAATAAGAGTAAAATACTAAATACAAAAGTTTGCTGAAAGATTCAAAATTTAATTAAAAAAATATATTTTTAAAATTTTGAGTGATGACACGATGCACCAGTTTAAAATAAAATAGATCGTAAAGTTTATTAAACCCTTAAAATAATTTATATTTGTTTTTCTTTAATAACACTGTTAGAAATTCAACTTCCAATATATAGATCCAATGCCCATTTTTTTTAACACTGCAACAAACAATTAGACTTACCGTCACTTCTCAATCATGTAACGTTGTTTCGTCATTAATGCATATGCCAACTAATTATAATTTAGTATTCATGTCAAACTTCTCAATTTCAAAAGATTTTAGACTTATGCAACCTGTACTTTTATTTATCCTTTAATGTCGGGCTTATTTCAACTGCAAACATGTGGAAATTAATGTAATGTAGTTCTTATTAGTTCACACAAGGCTTTGTTAGTTAAAGAACTCATTATTGCTGTCATTTTAGTTGAATAACAAAGTATTTTTGCATATATCAATATGAATATATTAAATTGTAGCAATGCTCAATAACTATGATGCCACCAACTCCAACAGTGCTAGTACACTTAAATCTCAGAATTTTATTTTTCATGTCATATAAAACTTTAGTCCTGTGTCATTCCATTTCTTTTGTAATACTTCTACAGTTCTACTGGATTGTATTGTATCCCCTACTCACATTTGAAGATCACTTTTTCAGGGTATATACACTGACCAAGTAAGGTGGAAAAGACCAAAAATCAACACTAATGAAATGATTTACAGTATATCTTTTCAAATTTGGAGAATGCAGATTACTTTTTGGCAAAGAATGATATTTATATAATCTAACTTTTGCTTTTTCTTTTAGTTGTATTTTTTCTTGGATTCTGTGAATCTCAATTATCATCATGCTTTCTTTTTTTCTCCATCTTACTTCTCACTTGTTTTTGAAAACATATATCATATATGAACTGATTTTATGAGGGAATTTCTTTATATTCAGTAAAAAGTGTACTTTAGTCCCCCCATCAGATTGAAGACTTTACCTTTTTCTTTTTGTTCAATGAGTTTGAATTAACAGCTCAATTATTGAAACTCACTGTTTTCAGCTCAAAGAATTTCCTAACTTCAAGACCTGCTAATGGTAAGCATGACTGTTTTGGCATTCTTTCTTGTTCCATGTAAAGCTTCAATAGAAACGTTTTTCTATGAAGCACCGACACTGACACGTAAAAATCAATAGTAAATTATAAAAAAATGAAAGTGATTAAAAGTAATCACATGTGTTGGTGTTTTGTCGATTTTGGACATTGACATGTGACAGATATCAAACACATCAAACACGCTTTGGATTTGAAATATCGGTGCTACAAATTTGAAGACTAGTTTCTTCAAATTATTTTAATTTTTTTTCCTCAGTTTCTAAAACAAGTTTTAAATTAATCAAAACCACTATGTTATGTTTGGTTCTAGATCACTTTCCAAATGTCACATTGTCTATATACCATAGACATTTCAAATTTAAGACGTGTCCATTGTCAGATATGTGTTTGAGTCGGACACTAACACAACACTAACACAAGTGATTATATTAAATTAATTTATTTTTATTTTTAAATTATTATCGATGCATACATATCAATGTCTAATATTCTAACAATTTGCCGTGATTTTTCAAAACCAATGCAGGAAATGAAGATCAGTTAAGGTCATAACTTGGAGCTACAACAACTTACAAACATTTGGCACAAAACAAGCAACCATGAAATTCCAACAATTCTTTCTTGTTCCAGTTGTTCTTCTAAGCTTCATATTATCTCTGTTTAACTTAATCATAGCTGACTTAAACTCAGACAAAAAATCTCTCCTTGAGTTTTCTTCTACTCTCCAACATGCACCAAGATTAAACTGGAATGACTCAACACCAGTTTGCACATGGATTGGTGTAACTTGCAACCAAAATGAGAAAAATGTCATAAGCATCCATCTTCCAGGAATTGGATTAAAAGGCTCCATTCCAAACAACAGCAGCCTAAGAAAACTTGATTCCCTTAAAATCCTAAGCCTTCATTCCAATGACCTTAGTGGAAACCTTCCTTCTAACATTCTCTCTATACCTTCCCTCCAATATGTTAACCTTCAACACAATAACTTCACAGGCCAAATCCCTTTTTCTATCTCACCTAAAATCATTGCATTAGATCTTTCCTTTAACTCTTTCTATGGAAAAATCCCTTCTTTCAACCTTCCAAGGCTCAAGTACTTGAATTTGAGCTATAATAACTTGAATGGCTCAATTCCATCTTCCATCAATCAATTCAACTTCACTTCTTTTGTTGGTAACTCTCTCTTGTGTGGTCCACCTCTCAATCATTGTTCTACAATCTCTCCTTCTCCAAATCAATCAACTAAACAAAATCCAAAGACTAAAACTTCAAAGAAACACTTTGGAGTAGCTTCTATACTTGCTTTTGCAATTGGTGGATGTGCCTTTCTTTCTCTCATAGTTTTGGTGATCTTTGTGTGCTTTTTGAAGAGGAGAAAGAGTAAAAGAAGTGATGATATAGTGAAAGGAAAGGAAACATCATCAAGTGGTGAAAAGACTGAGAATTTTTCAATTTCAATGAGTTTTGGAAGTGGAATGTTGGAGGGTGAAAGGAACAAACTGTTCTTCTTTGAAGGTTGTTCTTATACATTTGACCTTGAAGATTTGTTGAAGGCTTCAGCTGAAGTACTTGGGAAAGGAAGCTATGGAACAACATATAAAGCTACGTTGGAGGAAGGAATAACAGTTGTGGTTAAAAGGTTGAGAGAAGTTGTGGTTGGAAAGAAGGAGTTTGAACAACAAATGGAGGTTGTTGGAGGAATTGGAAGAAACCCTAATGTCATAACACTTAGAGCTTATTATTATTCCAAAGATGAGAAACTTCTTGTTTATAATTACTTTCCAGGAGGGAGTTTGTTTTCCTTGCTTCATGGTATGTTTTCCATTTTATGCATTAGATTTTACTTCACCTCTTGAATTATTAAATAAAGTGAACAAAATGTTTTACTTCTTCAACATTATTGAAATGCATTAGATTTTTTAACTACTGATATGAAAAGTAAAACCAAAAACCGAAGTAAAATTTTATTCAAGGAGTTCAATATGACACTGACTTATTGCCATGGAAAAACTCTGCTCAATTTGAAGGAGTTCAATTTGATCAAAAGTAGAGCATGTTTTTAGATCTTTATATTGGCATCAAATGATTCATCATTCATGTATGAATAGTGTATATCATGGTTTGATAAAATAGTCCGCAACATCGATTGTCGCCACAACATCAAAGTGTTTTGTCTTCACGACCGCATCATAACAGATGTATTGGCTGCATCATGGTTTCAAAAAGCTAAAGCAGTCCGTGAGAGTAATTGCAGCCGCAACATCAAAGTTTTTCATGTCTGCCAACCAAATTGCGATAGCAATTGTAGCTGCATCAACCATATTTGACAGCAATTTTGCACAATATCAAGAATTACGACACAACGACAACACTATCGCATCCAGGATTTATAAGCTTGGTGCATATTAGACACAACCGATACTATGAAAATAACCTAACATGACTTTGAATGCCTTTTGTTCTACCATTCTAGTATATCCTTAATTTATAAATGATTATTAAACTATGAGTAAATAATTCATGGAACCTACAATACAATCACAAATAATTTACTTTGTCACTTGTAATAAATTTATATCCTTGCCTTATTGTTCTATCTATCCTTTCCAAACAACATAGGAAACAAGGGTGTATCAAGAACTCCATTAAACTGGAATTCAAGAATGAAGATAGCACTAGGAGCTGCAAAGGGAATTGCTTCCATCCACACACAAGTAGGTTCAAAGTTCATTCATGGAAACATCAAATCAACCAATGTACTCATAACACAAGAACATGATGGCTGCATCACTGATGTTGGATTAACTCAACTAATGAACACATCATTAACCATGTCAAGATTCAACGGCTACCGCGCTCTGGAAGTCACCGAATCGAAAAAGATCACAAATCAAAAGAGTGATGTTTACAGCTTTGGTGTTCTCCTTCTTGAAATACTCACAGGGAAAATTCCATTGGGATACTCTGGCTATGATCATGACATGGTTGATCTTCCAAGGTGGGTGAAGTCTGTGGTTTCTGAGGAATGGACAGCTGAAGTTTTTGATGAGGAGTTATTGAGAGGAGGAGAATATGTTGAAGAGGAGATGGTGCAGATGCTTCAGATTGCACTTTCTTGTGTTTCAAAGGTGGTAGATAATAGACCAACAATGGATGAAGTTGTTAGAAGCATAGTTGAAATTAGGTATCCTGAGTTGAAGAATGTTACATCTTCTGAGTCTGAATCTAATGTACAAACACCAAGACATGAAGTTTTGATTGCCAACTTTTGATAATGAGAGAAAGAGAGAAGAAAACTATATATAATGTTTCAAATTCCATGTTTCTTTATGTTGGTCATTCAAGTTTTTTCTTTTCCCTTTCAAAGATCTAGCTTGTTTTCTTCTTTGATGTTATATACTTGTTTAATACAAAATCATTTTATCCATACAATTTAGGAACTTAACACAAATGATAAGGTAAAGTTAAGGGTAATGTTAAAAATATATTAGAATGTTATAAAAAATTTGTTCCAATTAGATAGTTTGATTTTGGTTTGTAAGTTGACAGACACCAGAGTTTTAAATAAGTATTTTGAGTTCAAATTTTGGAAACTTAAATAAAAATTAATTTATTAGTATTTTATACTAAAAAAATATAGGAGATGTTCATCCGTTTAAGCAAAACAAATGAAAATACAACCAGTAACTACATTTTGAACACACGAAAGAACAGTAATGTTAATCGAGTGGTTGGACTTAAGTTAATGAACTTCTTTTAAGGTTGAATTGGTCGGAAGTACCAAATTGGATACCTAGCTGAAATAGTATTTACCTCTATAATGATCTTTAGAGTATAAGAACCCTTTTCTCCTAAACTAGAGGGTTAAGACAAAATAAAAGGACACTAGTATAGAAAGTGCACTAGTTGCAGAATAGCCAAGGTGCCAAATTCAAACCTTACACTTTAAGTCAAATTCAACATTATATTAAAAATATAAAGGACTTTGCAGAAACAAATTACGATTCCAAGACGTTGTATTTGGTTGAAACATTGATGGTTATTCAATTAATATAAACTCATAGCTAGAATCTAACGTGGATATGGCTCAGTAATTTTAGCCTCATTTACTGATTCAACAACTGATTGACTTGATCTTGTTATCCCTGAATTGCCTTCCCACACCCTCATATCTGTAAGACTTCCAGTTCTAGGACTGTCCATAAAATATGCAGGTTGTGAAGGTATAGAGAGAGTAAGAGGATAGCTACTTAGCATGAGTACAATAGTAGCCATGGTTGGCCTTTTAGCTACATTGTCTTGGACACAAAGTAAACCAATATGAATGCATCTCATGATTTCATTTCTTGAACTGTTGTATAGTGATGGATCTATAATGTTTGTAGCTGTTCCATCCCTCCAATTTCTCCATGCCTGCAAGTATACATGTACCCTATTTTAGATAATAAACTACATATTATTAAGTAACCATTTCCACTTCTTTTATTTATTTTTTATTTTGTTTTATTTTAAAAAATCTAACGGCAAAACTCACATACACTAAATGTGAAGAAACAGAGTATTGCACAACATATCAAATATCCTCTTAGTTTTTTACCATCTAAACTGCACTTGTGAGACTTTGGCTATTTCCGCTTATATTTGAATGTGAAGAGCAATTTAATTATTTATAGGTGTTTTGGAATCAATTAAGGTATATACCAAATCTGACCACATATGAATATTTATTCAGTACGATTATGAAGTCGGAACAAGTTAGGTGGTAGTCTCATGTATGGGAAAGTTTGTTTGTTTGCAACGTTCAAAAAAAGAGTTTGTAAAATGGTTTGAATGCAAATCTACTAAAATTTTAAAGTAAATGACATAAATTTCAATATGCTGAAGTAAAGTGATTTAAAGGTTGTAGGAAGACACGACACGTGAGAATAAAGTAATGGGATACACTACAATGTGTTGTGGTCTAAGAGAATAGGACATAAGTTAGACAAGTGGGCTTAGCCCACACAATCGATACTAAACCCTAATAACTTTTTATTATAATCTCTTAACACTCCTCTCAATTTGAAACATAGATATTAATCATAGCCAACTTGGTACAAATGATAGATATTAATCATGTTCAACTTGATACAAATGAAATCACTACACACTCCATTCAATGCCTTTGTATAAAAATCTGTTAGTTGATCACCGGTCCTAACATAGAAAGCGAATATCTCATAACAAGAAACACAAGAAATGAGGTTTGAATTGTGTTTTACTTTAAAATTATTTTCACAAGATTAAAACAAAGTGATGAAAATAGAGCAGATAAAAAAAAAACACAACTTATTTACCCTGGTCCACCACCAATGCAGTACCTACGTCCAGTCCTTTCAAACTAAATGATTTAATCCACTAATTCACCAACTAAATCATATTTCCACATAACACCTACTAGTCAATTTGACTGTGTTCAAGTTTTCTCAATCTTCTAGCTTAGTACAGTCAAGCTATTGAGGGATGCATTTACTACTAGGCTAGGTTACAAAAGAATAGGTTTAAGGGTTTTCTGAATAACTCTCACAAAAGAGTGTTTACAAAGTTGTACTCTCAGAAACTATCTCTAAGCACTTAGACAAAGAAAAAGATTAAGAACAAGAGTGCAGAGATGGTTGTATTGTGCTTATTGTAGTGCGTTGTTGTTATTGTTCAACGAGGGTTGCACATTCTTTTATAGAGAACTTTAGGATTTCTGGTCGTTGTCCTAATTTCAAGAAATCCGCATGTATCATGAAATTTCGTATCAAATCTTCAAAGATTGATTCACCATTAAACCTTGTTAAAATTATCCTTGTAATTGATTTTGTGTATCTTGATATGGAAAGAGAAAGAGTTTGATGATATAATGATCAGAGCATATGGCACAGACATTTAGGAAAATAACAGATTTAGGGTGCTGATCAGAAGATGCACAAATTTGTCTTATTTAATGCGTTGACTTTTTAAAGCATTGACTATCATCTGAATGTTGACTCTTTAATAGAGCGTTTACTTTTCATCATAGTCAGACGGTTAGATGCTTGATGCGTTTATCAGAGGCAAGAGATAATCACTTATTCGTCACACTTATCAGAGGCAGACAATCAATTTCTTTTTATGAGGTAGAGTGATTAGATGTTTGTTATAGTCATCAGAATCAAATCAATCAGAACATTGAATCACCAGAGGCACGTTTCAGAGTGTGTTCATCAGACTCAAAATACGGATTTTAGAGCGGAGTCTTGGTGTTCCTTTTAGCTTACATCAAACATCAGAGGATACAACGTAAACTTAGAATAACCTGATATGGGAACTACACACTTAAATAGAACATTAGTGATTTATTTAAATTATTAATATTAATAATATTCAATTTTGTTTTAAAACACACACACACACACACACACACATATATATATATATATATAAAAGAAAATAAGAAGTAAACGTGTGTGTTGCTACATTAGTCCATTAACTTAAGCATTAGTAGAGTGAGTTTATGATTGTAGTAATAATAACAATAACAATAATAATAATAATGATAATGATAATAATAATAATAATAATATTAATAATAATAATAAGGGTCATGGGCTAAGTGTATAGGTCTGATAATAAGCCTAATAATATACCTAATACTACTAGTATGTATGGATAGGTATATAAGTGAATAAAGGAGACTGTCGTGCATTCTGTATCTCTATTTCCCCGTTCTATTAGGAAAAAAAATTGAATTGACTACTGCCCCGTTGCATCCAGCCGCAGCTCTTAATATCAAAATCATACATTGATTTCAAAGACTAGGCTGTTAGAGACGGTGATTGGCGAAGACGCGGTACATTACATCAACGGATCAACTTCGTTGAGAAAAATCATCAGCCAAGGTAAGGGGTGAGATGAGGTTCGATTTTATGAGTATAAAATAACATGAGATGAACGGGAATACCGAAATTCCCATATATTCATCCGAGGCTTACTACGTACGGTCGAGCCCTATTGAGTAATAATAATAATTAATAATATATAAATGGTAATAGTGAGGACTAAAATGTATTTTAGTAACCTATAGAATTGTTGTGAGTTTAATTATATCAAGACTGCATAGTGTTTAATTTTATGAAATCTTGTGTTGATTGTTATTATGTGAATAATATGTACTTGAGTGCTCTGATTTACTGGATTTAACACTGTGATATTACTTGAATCCACCGCCTGTTTGATTTATTCTGTGATTGATAAAATTGGAATTTTATTGTGATTGACTAATTATATATATATATATATACATATATATGTAATGATGTAATTCTGATGTATATTGTGAGTTGGAATTTATTGAGTTGTGACAATCGAGTACGTATGAGATAGATGCTGTAGTTTTGGAGTAAGAATTATTTTGTCATCATATAGGGAGGATTTGACAAACCTAGTGATTCGGGGAAGTACAACTGAATGAGCCTGATCGTGGAGGGCTATAGTCAAACCGTGAGGAAGCTCTCAATAAGTCTTCGAAAAAAGTCTTCAATTTGTCAATTTATTCGCTATTACTTCCAATAATTACAATATCATCAACATACACTACAAGTAAAATATTGCAACGATTAGTTTGCTTAAAGAATATCCTACGGTCACTCTGACATCTTTTAAATCCATTTACAGATGCACTTCACTAAATCTCCCAAACCAAGACCTAGGTGATTGTTTCAAACCATACAACGATTTCTTTAAATGCCACACCTGTCCACACTCCCCCTAAGCAACAAAACCAGGTGGTTGTTCCATATACACCTCTTCATGTATGTCACAATATAAGAAAACATTCTTCACATCCAAATGGAACAAGGGATATAAAAATATGAACACAAAAAAATTTAGCAAAAGGCAAAAAAGTATCAGTATAGTCAACTCCATATGTTTGGGCATACTCTTTGGCAACTAGTCGTGCTTTTATGCGAGCCCCAAAACCATCAGGATTCATCTTGACAATATAAATCCACTTGAATTCGATATATTGCTTTCCTGCAGGGAGTGAAACTAAATCGCAAGTGCCATTATGCTCACGAGCCATCATGTCCTCTTTCATAGACAATTGTTTCCAACCATCATGATTCAAAGCATGTGAAGGAGATTTAGGAATAGAAATAGAATCTATGCTACCAACAAAATATTTAGAAGTAGATGTAAAAAGAGAAAAACACACATAAGAAGAAATAAGATAAGTTTACCTTGAGTATGGCTATTGGAAGATCAAGTATAGGATCTGCAGGCTTTGGAAGAGGTAAAGGTTGAGTATTTGTTGGGTAAGCCTCACTTGAAATATGTTTAGGACAACGAGAATATGTTTGCTCAAAGAACTTGAAACCTATAGCAATAGGAGTTGGGGAAACAAAATGGGTAATTATATAAGTTAAGAAAGAATCACCTGACTCAAACACATACAAGGAGAATTGAGACTCAGCAAAAAATGGACGATCTTCAAAGAATGATACACCAAAAGAAATAGTATAACAACCAAGTTTTATAGAGAAACAATGATATCCCTTTTGGGTTCGAGCATAACCCAAAAATACACATTTCAATTACTTTGGGTCCATCTTTGTTACCCATGAGCGAATATCATACACAAAACACGTGTAACCAAATATTTTGGGGGGCAATGGAAATAAAGAATGAGAAGGGAAAATGATGAAGTGTGGGATGACACCATTTAAAATTGATAATGGAACACTATTAATTAAATGTGCAGCAATAATGACAATATCTGCCTAAAAAACTTTTGGATTCTTCATTTCAAACAACAAAGCTCAAGAAACTTCCATGAAGTGTTGAATTTTGCGCTTAGCTACTCCATTGTGCTATGCAGTGACAATGCAAGATGATTGGTGAATATGGCAATGTTCATTGCTGAAAGTATTAACTTGTGCAAAAAAATATTCTCTAGTATTATAACTTAGAAGAATGTGAACATGATAATTAAATTGAGTACAGATTTTAGCACAAAAATTGCAAAATACAGTAAATAAATCAGATCTAGCTTTCATTAGTTATAACCAAGTTGCACGAGAATAATCATCTACAAATATAACAAAATACTTATAACTAAACTTTGAGGTTACCGAACAAGGACCCAAACATCATATTGAACAATGTCAAATAGGACTTCAACTCTTTTACGTATACGAGGTAAATAAACACTACGATGATGTTTAGAAAATTGACAAGAATCATTGAAAGACTCGATACTAACTCTTAACATAAGACACAATTTTTAAAAAAGCTTGTAAAGATGGATGTCGAAGTCGACAATGAAACTAAAAGGGAGATACACTGCAAATTCTAGAGGTCGTTGAGGCATGTGGAACCTATTCTTCTAAAAAATACAACCCATTAGATAATCTTCCTCTACCAATTGTCCACTAAGTCAAAAGTGTTAAGACAAACTTGAAGGTGCAAACACGAGAAGGGGGGGGGGTTGAATTGTGTTTGTCAAACTTAATTTCTTTTGCTGTTTTGTTAAATGTTGATTTGAATTATTCGATAAATAATTAATCAGATTCAGCAGCGGATAATAATAACATAATAACACAGCAATTTATACTGGTTCACCGTTAACTAGGCTACGTCTAGTCCCTTCCTCCAGAAGGCCTTTTACTAATTCAAAATCCTTTGAATTACAACACCACTGACCCTTCAAGTCAGTCTTCCCAAACAGCCTGACAACCCTAGACTTTTGAGGAACAACAACACCTTGACTATACCTGCTAAGTCTTCTCAAACAGCCTGACAACCCCAGACTTTTGAGGAACAACAACACCTTAACTAAACCAGCTAAGTCTTCTCCTACCAATCTAACAACCCCAGATTGAAGAAGGAATCTACACCACTATAATAAAGGTTTAGAACTTTGCAATGTTGCTTCTGGAAAGCTGTTTGCTACACTTATTCTTGCACTCTTGTATTGCTTCTGGAAAGCTGATTGTTGCACTGTATTTCTCTCTCGAAAACACTTAGAAAATATTGCTCTTGTTCATTTGTGTTTCTCTCTTTTGAACTCTCAGATAACTTTGAATTGAAGCTTGAGTTCTTGTGTTTTTCGATGCTTTATTCTTCAGCATTAAGTCTCTATTTATAGTTGAACTTTTGAACTTCACTGATGCTTTTCTTCTAGAGTATATTTCGATTAATCTGTTTTAAGAATATTCTGGAGTAGTTTGCTCAGATTTTGTTTTGAGTCTTTTGCTCACTGATCTGTTTTGATCATTTTGCTCCGCTTCTGTTTTGAGCATTTTTCTCAGATTCTGTTTTGAGCATTTTTCTCAGATTCTGTTTTGAGCCTTTTTCTCCAATTCTGTTTTGAGCATTTTTCTCTGACAAATTCATCCGACGATATCCTCTGGTGACGTCATCTTCTGATTTCTGCTTCTGGTGACGTCATCTTCTGATCTATTCTTCTGATGACATTTTTCATTCTTCTTCTAAGTCAAATATGTTATTTTCATAAAATACATTTGTTAACATCAAAACTTTAATTGCAAGAAACAACTTGGTTCCAACAATCTCCCCCTTTTTGATGATGACAAACAATGTATTTTTGATAATACTTTTTCTTTCTTTTGACTTTGACTCCCCCTAAGACTAAGCTTCATTTTATATTTTCTCCCCCTAAGTCTAATGCCCATATATCAAATACATCATCTTCTCCTATGCCCAGATATCAAATACATCATACATCATCTTCTCCTCCTTTCAAATAAATCATCTTCTCCCTCGGATATTTTATCAAATATTACATCTTCTCCCCCTTTGTCATCAGACAAAAAGGATTAAATGAAGAAAAGAGATCTTCTGTTTTTTTTTAAATAAAAGTACACGAAAAATAAAATAACATAAAAATTAAACTAAGCTATTAGGTTAGGGATGAAGATAAGATTAAGGTTTTTCTTGATAAATTCAAACCTATCTTCAGGTAGTGGTTTAGTGAATATGTCAGCCCATTGATGTTCAGTGTCTACAAACTGAATGTTGAGTACTCCTTTCTGAACATAATCTCTGATGAAGTGGTGTTTGATCTCTATGTGTTTGGCTCTAGAATGTAGCAGAGGGTTTTTGGTTAGGCAAATTGCAGAGGTGTTATCACAATAGATGGGTATGTTGGATTCTAATATTTTGTAGTCTTCAAGTTGATGCTTCATCCAGAGTAGTTGAGAGCTGCAGCCAGCTGCTGAAATGTATTCAGCCTCTGATGTTGACATGGCAATAGTGTGTTGCCACTTACTGGACCACGAAATTAAATTGTCTCTTAAAAAGGTACAATAGCCACTGGTGCTTTTTTTTTCAAGTTTATCTCTAGCATAGTCAGAATCACAGTATCCACTCAGTTTGTATGTAGGAGTTTTCTTGTAAAACAAGGTGAGGTTGGTAGTGCCTTTTAGGTATCTAAGGATTCTCTTAATAGCAGTTAGATGAGATTCTCTAGGATCAGATTGAAATCGAGCACATACACACACACCAAATATGATATCAGGTCTAGAAGCAGTAAGGTAGAGTAATGATCCTATCATTCCTCTGTAGATTTTCTAGTCAACTTTTGTTCTTGATTCATCTTTATCAAGTGCACAAGTAGGATGCATTGGTGTAGCCATAGGTTTGCAATCACTCATCTTAAACTTCTTGAGAAGTTCCTTTGTATATTTAGTTTGGTGAATGTAAATACCTTTTGAACTTTGTTGAATTTGTATTCATAGAAAGAACTTAAGTTCTCCCATCATACTCATTTGAAATTCATGCTGCATTAATTCAGAAAATTCTTGACAAAGAATGCCATTAGTAGATCCAAAAATAATATCATCAACATAAATTTGAATGATTAGAATATCATTGTCTATTGATCGGCTAAACAAATTATTGTCTATTTGTCCTCTTTCAAAATTATTTTTAATTAAGAAATTACTGAGTCTATCATACCATGCTCTAGGTGCTTGTTTTAACCCATACAAGGATTTTCTAAGTTTAAAGACATGGTTTGGAAATTCAGAATTTTCAAAACCTGGAGGTTGTTTAACATATACCTCTTCACTCAAATAACCATTGAGAAAAGCACTTTTAACATCCATTTGAAATAATTTGATATTATTATTTGCAGCAAAGGACAATAAGATACGAATAGCTTCTAACCTGGCCACTGGAGCAAATGTCTCAGTGTAATCAATGCCCTCTTGTTGACTGTAACCTTGTGCCACAAGCCTTGCCTTGTTTCTGACTACTTCACCCTTTTCATTTAGCTTATTTCTGAAGACCCACTTGGTTCCCACAATGTTCTTCTCTGGTCTTGGAACTAGATCCCACACATCATTCCTCTTAAATTCATTTAACTCTTCCTGCATTGCAATAATCCATCCATCATCTGCCAATGCTTCACTAACAGATGTTGGCTCAATCGATGAGATTAAACCAAACAGACTTATATCTTTTAATGATGATCTGGTTCTTAAAGAATCACTTCCACTTCCAATGATCAGATTTTCAGGATGAGATGACTGGTATTTCCATCCAGATTTCTCTTCTGACTTCTCATGACTGGTTCTGATTTGATCAGATTCATCATTTGAAGATGTATCACATGCTTCTGACTTGCTTGTATCTTTCACTTCTCCAAAATCTGCTGGTTTATCTGCTTTTGCTGGTTTGTCTGTTTCTGATTCCTTTGGTTGTGTTAAATCTGTAATATCAACATCTTGCTTTGACTTTGCAGTGTCAAGCTGTTTGTCATTAAATTTAACATGTATAGATTCCTCTACAATATGAGTTTCAGTATTAAACACCCTATAAGCTTTAGATCTTTCAGAGTATCCAATGAAGATACACTTTTGAGATCGAGAATCAAACTTACCAAGAATATCTTTAGTATTTAGCATATAACAGATACAGTCAAGTTGTTTAAAATAAGAAATGTTAGGCTTTTTACCTTTCCACAATTCATATGGTGTTTTATTCAACATAGATCTAATAAAGACTCTATTTTGAATATAACATGCAGTGTTGATTGCTTCAGCCCAAAAATGTTTTGCAACATTTAAATCATTTAACATAGTTCTGGCCATGTCTTGGAGTGACCTATTTTTTCTTTCTACAACTCCATTCTGTTGTGGTGTTCTAGGAGAAGAAAAGTTGTGAGAGATTCCATTCTCATCACATAAACTTTCAAAGAATTTGTTCTCAAATTCTTCTCCATGATCACTTCTAATTGACACTATCTTAAAACCTTTTTCATTCATGACTTGTTTACAAAATGTCATAAATACAGTATGGGATTCATCTTTACTTCTTAGAAATTTTACCCATGTCCACCTAGAGTAATCGTCTACTATAACAAAGCCATATTTCTTTCCATTTAGAGATGCTACTTTCACTGGTCCAAACAGATCCATATGCAGAAGTTCAAGAGGCTTTGATGTAGTTACTGATTTCTTAGGAGTAAAGGAACTTTTGGTTTGTTTTCCCTTTTGACAGCCTTCACACAAGATTTCAGTTTTGTAACTAAGATTAGGTAGACCTCTTACTAACTTAAGTTTGTTCAATTCTAAAATTGATCTAAAATTAGCATGACCTAATCTTTTATGCCACATTAAATTCTCTTCATTTACTGACATAAGACATTTAACCTCTTGCTTTCCTAGACTGAACAGATTTATTTTATAAATATTATTTTGCCTCTGACCTGTGAAAAGCACATATCCATCCTTCTGACTGATTGCCTTGCATGTCTTTTGATTGAATATAATATCATAATTGTTATCAGTTAACTGACTTATACTCAACAAGTTATGTTTAAGACCTTTAACAAACAAGACATCTTTAATAGAAGGAGAGTTACCATTACCAACTGTTCCTTGACCAATGATTTGGCCTTTTTGCTTTCATCCAAAAGTTACTGTGCCTTCTTTGCTTAATGTCAATTCTTGGAACATAAACCTTTTTCTCGTCATATGTCGCGAGCATCCACTGTCCAGGTACCATGACTGGTGTTTTAACTTGTTTGCTAAGAACGTCTGCAACAAAAACAATGAAGATATTGCCTCTAGAATTAACATCAAATACTATCAGTACTTGATAAGGAACAAATATGATCCATTATAATCAAAGAAACCATTATCATCAATCTTCAGCAGCTTCAGTAAAGCATTATGCAACAACTCTTCATGATTTTCCAAATCTGTTTTAACAAGAATCGAAACTCCAGTTCAAGCTAAAGGCATCATCACATATATCTGAAGTATTAAAGACAATTAAACTCAAGAGAACTGGATCAAAAAAACAAAGAACTCAGCCCAGTCAAAATAGAACTCAAAAAGTATTCAATGGCTGGAATATTTTTATTCATAAAAATTGGTTTCGGTCAAGCTTGACAAGAGCACTACCAACAAATCTTTTGACCTTCATTAAATGCTCTCAAGCCTATAAGGAAGGCCAATGCTCAAGGAAAACGCAGATGTTCAAGTGCTAATCAATCTGATCAAATCATTCACTCACATACTTGAAATTCTCCCATTCTTAAAGAGAGTCAGTTCTGTTTTTTAATTCAATCTATTGTTATACTTATTATGAACCTCTTGTAAAGAATCTAATCTCAAACACGAGTTGAGACATCTTAGAATCTAACAAACAATTTCATTATTATTGTGTAAAAAGTCAAGATTATAAGTGTTGAGTATAGTTTGAGTAGATTGTAAGAAATCCTTTCATGGTTAAAAGGTGAAGTATAAACTCATATCTAAAGATTGATAGGTAGACTGATTGTGTGTCATTCTGGTGGAAATATTACAGATTGTAAACAGATCAAGATCGATCGAGACTAGGTGTTGTAAATCAGAAATTAAGGTTCTTGTTTTAAACACTTCAAAAATGTTGTGGAGAAGGAGTTTGGTCTATCTATTTGTGGATTAAGGACAGACAGATGAGGGGAGTTCACCTCCAAGGAATTCACAGAGTTTTGTAGACTTGAAGGTATTAAGAGACAGCTGACTACAGCCTATACTCCTCAACAAAACGGGGTTGCAGAACGCAAAAATCGTACCATACTTAACATGGTGCGATGTTTGCTAGAAGAAAAGAAGATGCCTACTCCATTCTGGCCAAAAGCTGTGAAAACGACATGCCACATTCTCAACCGAAGTCCAACTTCTGCTGTAAAGAATAAAACACCAGAAGAATGCTGGAGTGGAGTTAAGCTTAATGTTGATCATTTTTGAGTGTTTGGATGTGTAGGAAATGTACATGTACCAAATGCAAAGAGGTTAAAGTTGGATGCTCGAAGTCAAGAATGTATGCTGATAGGGTATAGTGAAGAGTCTAAGGGATACAAAATGGTCAATCCGACTACAAAGAAGGTGATAATTAGCAGAGATGTTGTGTTTGAAGAACAGAAAAGCTGGGATTGGAGAAAGACAGAAGGAGAAGCTAAGAATGACATTCTTGACTGGGGAGAAGTTGATGAATATACATATGCTTCTAGTGATGAAGAAGTGAAGAAGAAGGAGAATCTGATCAAAGTAGTATCTCCAATGATACTGCATTTGGTCACAGTAGTATCTCCAGTGATACTACCACATCTACAATTCCTGAAAGAAGAGTCACTCGAGCTCCAACCTATCTTCAAGATTATACAAGTGGAGAAGGACTTTCAGAAGAAGAAGAAGAGGTACAAAAGTTAGTTTTGTTTATATCTTCTGATGATCCTATTTACTATGAAGAAGCGGTAAAATTAAAAAGATGGAGGGATGCAATGGATATGGAGTTCAATGCTATTGTAAAGAACGAAACCTGCGAGCTTGTTGATGCACCAAATGAGGTCAAAGTAATTGGTGTAAAGTGGATCTATAAAACCAAATTAAATGAGAAGGGTGAAATAGATAAGTGTAAAGCTCGTCTTGTGGCTAAGGGATATGCACAAGAGAAAGGAGTAGACTATAATGAAGTCTTTGCTCCAGTTGCTAGGTGGGATACAATCCGTACAATGATAGCATTGGCAGCATGAAATGGATGGACAATCTTTCAACTTAATGTCAAAAGTGCCTTTCTTCATGGTGAGCTGAATGAAGATGTTTACATTGCTCAACCTCCAGGCTATGTGGTCAGTGGGGCAGAGAAGAAAGTATACAAATTAAAGAAAGCACTCTATGGTCTAAAGCAGGCACCAAGAGCGTGGTTTAGCAAAATTGAAGGCTACTTTATTAAGGAAGGGTTTGAGAAAAGCAGCTATGAGCACACCTTGTTCATCAAAAGAGAAGAGAAGAACATGATCCTAATTGTAAGTCTCTATGTTGATGATCTCATTTTGACTAGCAACGATACAATTATGGTGAATGAGTTCAAAGAGTCTATGAAAAAGGAGTTTGAGATGACTGATCTGGGTAAGATGAAGTATTTTCTGGGAGTTGAAATACGGCAGAGCTTCAATGGCATTCACATTGGTCAGAAGAAGTATGCTGAAGAAGTTCTAAAAAAATTTGGTTTGGAAAGTTGCAATAGAGTTAAGAATCCCATGGTTCCAGGAAGTAATAGACTAACAAAACAAGAAGATGGTAAGAAGGTAGATGCAACCTTATTCAAGCAAATGGTGGGAAGTCTGATGTACATGACAGTCACAAGACCTGACTTAGCTTATAGTGTTTGTCTAATAAGTCGTTTTATGGCCAATCCTATGGAATCTCACATGATGGCAGCCAAGAGAATTCTCAGATACATTAGAACTACTACTGAGCTTGGTGTATTCTACAAAAGGGGATGTAAAGATGAGATGCTAGCCTACACGGACACTGACTATGCAGGGGATTTGGATGATCGAAAAAACACTTCTGATTATGTTTTCATGCTAAGTGGAGGAGCAGTAGCTTGGTCATCAAAGAAGCAGCCAACAGTGACACTTTCAACCACAGAAGCAGAATATGTGGCAGCTGCTTCTTGTGCATGTCAGTGCATTTGGTTACAACAAATACTTAAACAGATTGGAGGCACTCAAAGTAAAAGTGTCAAGGTACTGTGTGATAACTCTTCTACAATAAAACTTGCAAAGAATCCAGTCTTCCGTGGTAGGAGTAAGCATATTGATGTAAGGTTTCATTTTCTAAGGAATCTCACAAAGGATGAAGTGATTGATATGAAATATTGTGGTACAAGTGAGCAGTTGGCTGACATTATGACTAAACCTATGAGGCTGGAGGTGTTTGAAAAACTCAGAAAAGCACTTGGAGTGAAGTCAGCTGGAGAAGTAAACTGAAATGCCTTTGGCATGTCCAGTTTAAGGGAGCAATTGTCAGATCGATTGGCATGATAATTGTTGATTTAGTCTTCTATTTGGTTAATAAATGTCCCAAATAATAGGATAGTGTAGTTAGCATTTAATTATGTTGTTAGGAGACCGAGTAATAAGGCGCGCGATTCTGCTTCTGGTCGCGTTTTTCTGCTTCTGGTAGTTCTGTTTCCTTCTGTTCCTTCTGTTTTACTGTACCGTTTCTTCTGGTACTTCTGTTTTGTATTTTGACTATTTAATGGCTCCAGTTTTAATTAATAAACGAGTTTTCTCATTCAAGCATTGAGATTATTATACTAATCACTTTAACATTGGAGTCAATTACTTCAAAGTAAATGACTAAAGATTGCTGGAAGAATAAATTGTTGACAATGAAGTACAGACTTAAATGTTTAAAGGTTTACAGAAAGGTAATGAATATAAATGCATTGAAGACATTCTTAGTTTCTCAAAATCTTAAATCTATTTCTATTTAGCAGTAGGCTTGAAAATTTAAGTATTTGGACTCTAATTCTACTATGAGAACTTGTATTGATAGACACATGGACTTAAGTAATTGCTCTTTATTAATATGTCATATTTTAGGTAGTTATTTTATTAAACTCTTGTGTTTATTCGTTGTGTGTCAACATGTAACCTTCTATTATTATGGTCGGCTGGATGATCTTATGCGAACCATGTTTTGTCGTCTCTATTCCATCTATCATTGATTATTTTCCTTATCTTTTTTGTCACTACTAGCCAAATCTGTTGTCAGCTGTTGACCTTTATTATGGGCTTGTGTTTTAGGCCGTTCTAGAGTTTTTCTTGTTGTCTTCCTTTTAATTTGTGTCGACCAAAATTGCTATATTATCCCTTAACAATGATCTTACTCACACCTCCTGTCAATTATATTTAGAACACAAGGGTGTCTCATGTCTCTCTGTTTTTTATGAAAGAGGCAAATGTCTCTTGTCTCATTTAATCATATATACTTAGAATGCAATTTCCATGGTATTGGGTGTTCATTTAAAATTTACCAAAGGTGTGTTCATTTAATATTCCTTTGTTTTAATGAAAATTAAGAAATAATAATGAGAAAAAGAACACTTACAAAGTTCAAAAAATCCTCATTTTCAACACGACGAATGGCACTATTGTTTTGGCCACTTTCAATCTCAAGAACTAGTACACCAAAACTGAAGACATCTAATTTGACTGAAAATTTTCTATGCAGGACATATTCAGGTGCCATATATCCACTACATGCCAAATACAAATAAGATTATTTAGTAAAAACAAATTGTGCTTTTTTTCATGGAAATCAATTAATATTATAGTGGATAAATGAAAACAGTAAACAATTTTATACAATAAAAATTAAATTGACATCAAATACTTTATTGAAAACAAAACCTACGTAAAGGAAAACTGTAAATGGTATTGCCATTTATTGTTTAGTAGTAATTATCAATAATTTTTTAATTCAAAGGTTGACTCAACGACTTTATACCGAGATCAAGAATGTAGTATATGGCAGGTTAAAAAATGCACACTTGTAAAAAGATAAAGTTGCATGATACAAAATGTTGAAATCGAATTTTTCATTTGATTGAATCTAAAAATTAATTACGATCATGAAAAGTTCTTTTATTTACACTAATAGGGAAATACAAATTAACTACTAACTGACTAACAGAAAGAGACAAACTAACTCTCCTAAATGTAGTTTGCTCGAACAACTCACACAACCAACTCCAATAAGCTGTCTTGACTATCATTCTTACATTTAACACCCTCCCTCAAGCTTGAATATAGGTCTTTCATACCAAGCTTGCTTTTCAAAGATTGAAAAGAACAAGGATCTTTGGTGAGTATGTCTAGCACCAAGCAAAACCAACTTGTGGTATCAAAGGCTGGGACATGTAAGTCTAAGAGGGATGCAGGTTCTAGACAGACAAGACATGGTGGCTGGTGACAAGATTGGTGATCTTGAATTTTGTGAGCACTGTGTGTATGCAAAAATGCATAGAGTCAAGTCCTCTACAGGGAAACATTGCTCAAAAGGAATTCTAGAATATGTTCACAATGATCTATGGGGCTTTGCCAAAGTTGCTTCACATGGAGGTAACAAGTATTTCATTATATTTCTTGATGACTATAGTAGAAATGTATGGATATACATGTTAAAAAGCAAAGATCAAGCATTCAAAACCTTTAAAGATTGAAAGTCTATGGTTGAGAATAAGACTAATAAAAGGATTCAAACTTTAAGGACAAATAATGGTCTTGAATTTTGCAGTGGGGAGTTTATTATTTATTGCAAAACTCATGGTGTGAACAGACATAGGACTGTAAGCAACACACCTCAACAAAATGGACTAGATGAAAGCATGAATAGAACATTGCTTGAAAGAACGAGATGCATTCCGTCAAATGCAGGTATGCCTGCAAAGTTTTGGGGAGAAGTTGTCCACACAGCTTGCTATTTGATAAATTTGAGTCCCTCTACTACAATTGAACTCAAAACCCCTCAAGAAATATGGACAAGACATGCTGCAAATTACAATCACTTAAAAGTATTTGGGTGTGCTGCATACTATCATGTAAACGAAGGGAAGTTAGTTCCTAATGGTGATCTGAATGAAACAATCTTAATGCAGCAACCAGATGGCTTTAGGAGTCAAGGAAAGGAAGACTAGGTCTGTCTGTTAAAGAGATCACTCTATGGGCTAAAGCAATCACCAAGACAATGGTATTTGAGGTTTGATTCATTCATGCTTAGTCAAAGTTATGCTAGAAGTAATTTTGATAGTTGTGTGTATTATAAACAAGTACCATTAGCAACATACATTTACTTGCTATTATATGTGGATGACATGCAAATAGCATCTAAAAGTATGAAAGAAATAGAAAAATTGAAGAGCCAGTTAAAGAAATAATTTGAGATGAAGGACTTGGGGCCAGCCAAGAGAATTCTAGGAATGGAAATCATCATAATCAAAGAGCAAAGAAAACTGATAATGTCCCAAGAGAGCTACCTTAGAAAAGTCATAAATAGATTCAATATCAGTGAATCAAATGTTGTTAGCTCTCCACTTGCAACTCACTTCAAACTTTCTTCAGCCTAGTCACCAAACACAAATCGGGAAATAGAAGACATAAAGAAAATTCCATATGCTAGTGCCATAGGAAGCATCATGTACGCTATGGTCTGCTCAAGGCAAAACATTTCTCATGCTGTAAGTGTCACAAGTAGATTTATGGGAAATGCAGGGATGAGCCATTGGAAAGCTGTAAAATGGATTCTAAGGTACATAAAAGGAACTCAAAACCTATGTTTGGTATACAGCAAAAGTTCAGAACCATCAAAACCAGTCCAAGGATTTGTAGACTCTAATTTTGTTGGGGACATAGATAAAAGAAGATCTCTTACAGTATAAGTGTTCACAGTGTTCAACAACACAGTCAGTTGTGAAAGAAGGAATCTAGCTAAAAGGATTTATCACTGAACTTGGAGTTAAACAAGATTCTGTTTGCATAAATTGTGACAGCTAGAGTGCCATTCATTTGAGTAAAAATAAAATGTATCATGAAAGAACCAAGCATATAGACATCATACTTCATTTCATCTGAGACATCATTGAAAGGGGTGAGATAAATGTGGAAAAGGTGCACACAAGTGACCCTCATGTTGACATGTTTACAAAACCTGTCACGCTTAGCAAATTTAGACATTGCTTGAATTTGCTTAAGATCAATTCTAGAAATAGAGATAGAGGACTAAGAGGATTTGAATTGAAGAATCACAGGCTGAAGCTTCCCATTTGGTATCAAGGTGGACATATGTTAATAAGTGGTACTCAATCAGAAGACTTTGGAGATCAACTTATGATGGTTACTTACAAGAAAAACCGATCTATTTTGGGTTGTTTGTTTAAGTTAGTTAGTTGTAACTACTTTTCTTAATTACTCATGAATTGTAACCAACTAGGATATAAGCCCAGTTATTAAAAGCTGAAGGGCAGAATAAGGTATATAACAGTTTTGCAGATTGTGCAGAAAATAGACAGAAAAGTGAAGGTGCAAACACGAGAAGGGGGGTTGAATTGTGTTTGACTAACTTGAATACTTTTCCTGTTTTTACACTTTTAAAACAAGACTTGATGTATGAATAAAAACAGAGTTAGCAGCGGATATAAAGTAAAAATAAAACACAGAATTTTTATACTGGTTCATCGTTAACGAGGCTACGTCTAGTCCCTTCACCTTGAAGGATTTCACTAATTCAAACCTTGAATTACAACAGTTCCACTGACCCTCCAAGTGAGTCTTCTCAAACAGTCTAACAATCCTAGACTCTTGAGGAATACAACACCTTGACTTCCTAAGTTAAGTCTTCTCCTGCCAATCTGACAACCCCAGATTGTAGAAGGAATTACAACGCCTTGAATCTAATTGCCAAGTAATCTGCTACCCCTTATGACTCCCTCAGATTGTAGACTCTACTTCAACAAACTTAGATCTAACACACGAGAAAGAAAATAACACGAGTGCTTGCTTCTTGAAAGCTGGAACTCATAATTAACCTCACTGAAAACTTGAGTCTTTGCTTTTGAAGTGTATGACTCTTTTATAATTTTCGATGCTAAGTATTCTGCCTTGAGCCTCATTTTATAGATGCAGATTAGGGCATCTTCCAAGCTTAATTTCGAGATGTATCTTGCTGGATTCTCTTACAAAAATATGTTGACCAATCGGGCTTCACTTAAACAAAAAACATATCTTTTTTATGCTTCAGGTTTTCTTTCAAAAATAACTGGCCAATCATGTCTTTAGTTTCTTCCCGCCAACAGCTCCTGATCTTCCATACAACTTCACATTATTTTTGTAACAAATCTTTTTAATACTTTGATCAAATTTAATTAAATCTCCACCGTTAATCCTAATGATTAAATCTGGACCGTTTGATCTTCTGCGCTAGTCCACATCTGGACCATACTAAGTGATCTACTGTGATCCTCTGATTTCGGCCAACCCTGGACCACACTTTCTGATATTCTGATCTCGGCCAACACTGGGCCATGGTCTGATCTGCTGTGATCCTCTGATCTCGGCCAATACTGGATGTAAGACCCTTAATTTTAAATAATAATTTTTGGAATTATTGTCAAGGGTATTTTAGGAATTTTTGTAAATATTTAATATATGTATGTTTTGAGTGAATATATATATATATAAATATTTATTTTGGAAGAGGAATTAAATTTATTGGATGAAGAATTAAATTAATTTAATTTCAAGTAATTAAATTAATTGGACCATTAATTAAGGATTAGTGGTTAATTAAAGGATTAAGTGCTGAAATGATACATCATTATTTTATTAGTATTTTAAGAAGGAATGCACTCAAGTAGTTCTATGAGTACACCGCAGAGGGACTGAGCAAAGACAAGAACACCATCCCTCATTTCCTTGCTGCCATACTGCATGTAATAGTAACTCGTTTTTCCCTCCCATTCTGCCTCTGTTTTCTGCCTTCCCTTTTCCAGTCACGGTTATAAAAGAGGAAGAGAGGGAACTCTTCAAAGTACCACTACTGAAACATCCAAGCACTGAAACACCAAAACCCCAGTACAAAAGTTAATTCCCATCCCATTACGGAGCTAAAGAACCCAGTTTCGTAGCAGCAAACTCATGCAGCAGTTTCACCGGATTTTGGCACAGAAACGAGAACAAAAACAGAGACTTGAGCAGAAGCAGAACACGCAACAAGGGTAAGGGCACCTTCCATCTTTAGCTGCATTAGGGCCATAAATTTGTGCTATTTCAGTTCTGTCTGTAAGAGAAAAGCTATTTTCGAAAAATGACATTTTGAAAGAAAATGCATTGTGTTGATAAGTGATTGTTCCTGCTAGTTGTTGTTGGCTGTCTTACTGGTAAAATATGTTGTTTTACTTATGGGTGAAAGCTGGAAAATGATGCATGATATTTTATTGATGATTAAAATGCATGTCATAAAACTGTTTTGAAAATAGTCTTAAAATGCAAAAATGCATTCTATTGAGGTTTGATGTTCTGTGATGCTTGCTTGTTATTTTGTCGTGTTTTGAGAAAACTGAATGCATGCATGTTTGTTCTGGTGTTTTGGGAAAACTGAATGCATGCATGTTTGTTCTGTTCAGTGAGAACACTGAAATGTTGCATGATGTTCTGATGATTGATCATCTGTCTTTGTTTTGGATAAACTGGTGTAATAGTTCTGATTCTGTTTTATGTTGTGGGATTCTGGTGATGAAAATGACTCTGATTCTGGTTGTTTTGTGTGGTTCTGGTGATGTTGATGATTCTGATTCTGGTTGTTTTGTGTGACTCTGGTGGTGTTGATGATCTTAAAGAAAAAAGGCATTTTAAATGAGGAAAAGCTTTTTGAAAAGTGCAGAATCTGTTTGATATTTGGTTGTCTTTTATTAAAGAAGACAGTTGAAAAGGGTTGAAATTTCACTGGTTTTTCGAAGGTGTATTCGAATACAACATGAGTGTATTCGAATACAACTTGTCAAGTTCTGTTTTGCCTAAGTTTTTAAAACCTGTATTCAACTACGAGCCCCTGTAGTCGAATACAGAAGAAGGATTTTTGCTTTTGACTAAACCTCTGTATTCGACTACGACCATGTCATATTCGAATACAGAAGTGAAATTTTAACACTGTATTTGCATCTATAGTCGACTACAGGCATGCTGTATTCGACTACAGATTCGAGTTTTTCCAGAAACTCAATTTTTAGCTTCTGTATTCGAGTACAAGG
The DNA here is from genome assembly GCA_037974295.1 of Cicer cuneatum. NCBI lineage: Eukaryota > Viridiplantae > Streptophyta > Magnoliopsida > Fabales > Fabaceae > Cicer > Cicer cuneatum. The sequence goes on along the minus strand of JBBPBO010000003.1, from coordinate 48,477,506 downwards.
AAGCTGTATTCAAATACAGATTCGTGTTTTCCAGAAAATCAAATTTTAATCACTGTCATGTGAGTTTTTGAACTGTTGAGAAACTCTGAGAAGGTTTAAATGATTTGAAAAGAAGTCTTTGAAATGGTTTTAAAGAGGAGAGAAAGATGTTTGAAAACCTTTAAGTGACATGGGAGAAAAGGCTGTATTTTTCAAAGGTTGAACATCCTGTATTCGACTACAGTCATGCTATATTGGAATACAGAATGTTAAAACTGCAGTTCATGCTTCTGTATTCGAATACAGGGGGTCTGTATTCGAATATAGATTCGAATTTCCAAGTTTTTAAGAGTGTTTTGTAAACCCTGAGTGTTTGGGAAATGTTGGGATTGTTGTGGGGAATTCAAATGGAATTTTTGGTGACATTTTGAAGTTGTGGTGATGAAGTTTTTGAAACTTTACTAATGTAGTGAGAGATGTTATTTTGTACACTGAGACTGCCCCTGTATTCGAATACCAGAGGGCTGTATTCGAATACAGGGTGTGAATCTGCACTGTTTTTGGCTTCTGTATTCGAATACAGAAGAGCTGTATTCGAATACAGATTGGTAAAAATTCCAGAAATCCTCAGTTTTAAACTCTATAGTTGAATTTTAAGAGTCTGGGAAAACTTTTCAAAGTATTAATGATTAATGGACTGTGTAATCATGATTATGATGTTATTTATGACTGTGCTGAAATATTTAAACATGATGAAGAGCATGAATTGTTTGATTTTGCATTCTGTTTCTGGAGAAGTGAAACACTGCATATTCATGCATTGCATAGTCAAGTGGTACCCGCGATGGGCCACAGAGTAATGCGCAACCACGTGCTGATCTGTTGAGCGATTGCACGAGTGCTGGACTGTTGAGCGTCTACACTAAGTACTGATCTGTTGAGCAATTGTATTTTGGTATATAAGTGCTGGACTGTTGAGCGTCTGCACTGGTACTGGACTGTTGAGCGTCTGTACCCTGAAATGCGCAACCCCGTGCTGATCTGTTGAGCGATTGCATGAGTGCTGGACTATTGAGCGTCTGCACTAGGTACTGATCTGTTGAGCGATTGTACCTTGGGTTATGTCAAACGTGCTGGTCTGTTGAGCGACTGCACGATGTGCTGGACTGTTGAGCGTTTGCACTGGTGCTGATCTGATGGGCGATTGCACCCTGGTCATGAGGGCCGTTAAATTGTGCTGGTTTGTGAGCGACTACACCTTGGTGATTCGAAGAAAATTATGCATGAGCATATATGCATTACATTGAGGGACTTGACCGGTGTGTCACGATTGTTCATATGATGAATGTTGGAAATTAATGTGTGTGAGTGCTGTCCAGAATCTGAAATTCTGAATTAATGATTGTGTTTTGTTGACGTGTGTTTGTACTTACCGCATACTTCATAATCATTGACTGCTGTTTGAAAAGGCATGAAAGTCATAAATTTCCAAATGAGCATTATTATTTCCTCATCATCATATGTTATACCATGATTATACATGTTGTTGTGCAATATATGCTATGTGATTATCTGTTATTTTCGGTCGGTGACCCCTTGCTATTATATTGTGGACTTTGGGCTTTGCCCTCAGATGCCTCCCAAACCCACGCCGCCCGTGGGTACCCGAACGACGGAAATGTCGTTGAATTTCCTTGATTGCTACTCGCGCACTGCTTGGGCTTTTGACCCCCTCTCAAGCAGAGCGACTTATACGGGGTGGTTGGAGCGGACAAGTAGGACTGACGGTGTGGAGGACTTTGTAGAGCGTACTCATGCGAGCATAGAGTTTCCCGTGCCTTCTCGCCTGGTGCTAGAGGCGCACGGCGTTTTCGGCGACGCTGAGGAGTATGCTGAGAGGGTTGAGACGGAGGCCACTATAGGGGTGGTGACTCCCAACCCTGTTGTTGGAGGAGAGATAGATGGGTCTGATGCGGTAGAGAAGAGTGAAGAGCTGAGACCAGTAGCAACTGAGATTCTGGGTCCATCTAGGATCTCCGACGATTGCTACGAGATTCCGGCACCGCCGAAGCGACCACGAGTGTGTATTGACTTGACTTCTGAGGAGACCGATCCCTCTATGTACGAGGAGGAGGAGGAGGTTACGTCGAAGCGAGCTGCAAAGTCAGAAGAGATTTGCGTGGGATGCAGAGGGAATCCGTGCTACTGCAACTTCAGCGCATGATCAGTTAGACTTAATGTATTAGGTTTTGGGTTGAAATTGTAATTTGTCTTATTTTGGGAATACTGTACTATTTTCCGCTGAACCATGTACTCTGATATTTGCTGTTAATGTATTATGACAACGATATTTTGGGGTGTATTAATGTTTAAAAATTAATTTCCAATATAAGTACTTAGTGATACTCCTGATGAAGTATTGAGTTTACGTTCATCGATTTATCTATAACGTACTATTTTACGAAGAACTTTATTTTAATTCTTTTGAAATAATTTTGGGAAAACTTATTTTAATTATTAATTTAAAAAAAAAATACACCCGCGCTGTGTTTTAAACTCGGGGTGTTACAATTGTGGTATCAGAACATTTGGTTAACTTTTGGGTTTAAGCTCTGATTAAAGTTTTTATTTTGAGTCATTAGCTGATCATGCATAAGAAGCAAGTAGTTAAAGTTTCAAGTCTGGTGTGGGTTGTGGTGTGACTGAAGTAATGATGGTTTTGTAGGAAACAATGCCTCCAAGAAGAGACGACACCGCAAGGACGAATGTCAGTCGGGAAGATAGGATGGCTGAAGCAATGAACAATATGGCTGCGTCTGTTGTTGCCCAAACGGCTGCCAAGACTCAACGCGACTTAGAGAAGAGGGAACGAGAAATTCGCGCTGCTGAGTCTAGAGGGCTTGAGGACTTTCGCCGTCATAACCCTCCAAAGTTCACAGGTGATGAGGGTCCGGAGAGAGCGGACCGGTGGATCCAAGAGATGGATAAGATCTTTGAGAAGATTAACTGTCGGGCGGAGGTGAAAGTCAACTATGCCACGTACCTGCTGATAGGGGATGCAGAGTATTGGTGGAGGAGTACGAGATTGCTGATGGGGTCAGCTCAAGAGGAAGTGACTTGGAAGTCATTCAAAAAGAAGTTTCTAGACAAGTACTTCCCAATGAGTACGAGGACCAAGTTGGGGGATGACTTTCTGAAAATGTACTAGGGGAATATGACAGTGGGAGAGTACGCAGCTAAGTTCGAGTCGTTGTCCAAACACTTCAGATTCTTCCGGGAAGAAGTCGATGAACAGTTCATGTGTCATCGCTTTCAGAATGGATTGAAGTACGAAATCCAAGATTCCGTCCTACCCTTGGGAATACAACGTTTCCAAGTGCTAGTGGAAAAGTGTAGAGAGGTGGAAGAAATGAAGAATAAGAGGGCCAACAGAGGTGGTCACTTTAACTCATGAGGGCCTAGTCGGATGAATAACCAGAACAATAAAGGGAAACAAGTTGCCAAGCCGTATAACCGGCCACAGAACAACAGGAGGGGCCAGAACCGGCCGGGAAACCAGAGCTTTGGACGGCAATTAGGACAAGGAGTCCGGTGTTATCGCTGTGGGAAGGAAGGACATATTGCAACTGCTTGTACCACGAGGGATTTGTTGTGCTTCAACTGCCACAAGCCAGGACACGTGGCGAGGGATTGCCGGGTTCCGAAGGTGGATCCAACCGTGAACGCGACTAGGGCTACCCGTCCTACTGCTAGAGGCTGCGTCTATCACATGGGTGCTGAAGCTGGAGGTCAAGCCCAAAATTTAATCCAGCAAGATTGTGAGATTGCAGGTAACACCCTAACTGCACTTTTTGATTCGGGGGCAACCCACTATTTCATTGCTATGGATTGTGTGCATCGTTTGAAGTTGTCTGTATCTGTTTTGCCTTTTGATTTGGTTGTTACTACGCCTGCTAAGACTTTGACTGTAGACTTTGCATGTTTACACTGTACGGTAACAATTCAGAATAGGGACTTCTTGGTTAATCTAATCTGTCTACCCCTACAATCCCTCGAGATCATTCTCGGCATGGATTGGATGTCCTATAATTACGTAGTTTTGGATTGCGCTCGAAAACTGGTTCTTTTCCCCGAACCTGGAGTCGCTCGATATTTGACTGCTAACCAACTTGGAGTATCACTGAGAGAAGGGACTCAGAAGTTCTTATCATTGGCTAACATGGAGACCAAGATGGATGTAAATATAGAAGATGTGATGTTAGTCAAGGAATACCCAGACGTATTTCCATCAGAAATTCCAGGATTACCCCCGGTGAGAGAGGTAGAGTTCTTCATTGATTTGCACCCAGGAACTGGACCTATCTCAATCGCACCGTACGGATGTCGCCATTGGAATTAAGCGAGCTTAAGGGTCAGATTGAAGGCTTGTTGGGAAAAGGATTTATCAGACCAAGTGTGTCGCCGTGGGGAGCTCCGATATTGTTGGTTAAGAAGAAGGATGGAAGTTCGCGTCTATGTGTGGATTATCGACAGCTTAACAAGGTGACTATCAAAAATCGTTATCCTCTACCACGCATCGATGATTTGATGGATCAATTGAAGGGCGCAACAGTGTTTTCAAAGATTGATTTGAAATCGGGATACCATCAAATTCGAGTAAGAGAAGGAGATATTCAAAAGACTGCTTTCAGGACTCGTTACGGACATTATGAATATCTCGTTATGCCTTTTGGAGTTACGAATGCACCAGCAATTTTCATGGATTACATGAATAGGATATTCAGCCCGTTTCTGGATAAGTTTGTGGTGGTATTCATCGACGATATTTTGATTTATTCAAAGGATGAAGAAGAACACGGAGAGCATCTACGCCAAGTTCTTGAAGTCTTACGCGAAAAGCAGCTGTATGCCAATTTATCGAAGTGTGAGTTTTGGCTAAAGGAAGTGAATTTCTTGGGACATGTGATAACGAAAGAAGGAATCGTTGTCGATCCGGCAAAGATTGAGACAATTCTTGCTTGGAAACAGCCCCAGACTGTCACGGACATAAGGAGTTTTGTCGGACTAGCAGGATACTACAGAAGGTTTATTAAAGGATTTGCTAAGATTGTAGCTCCTTTGACACAACTCACCAGGAAGAATCAGCCGTTTGCATGGACGAAGAAGTGTAAGGAGAGTTTTCAGTTGCTAAAGGAGAAATTGACAACCTCACTAGTGTTAGTTTTGCCACAGCCAGAGGAACCATATAAAGTGTACTGTGATGCATCTCACCAAGGCCTGGGATGTGTTTTGATGCAGCACAAGAAAGCTGTAGCTTATGCCTCAAGACAGTTGAAGACTCACGAACGGAACTACCCTACCCATGATTTAGAGCTGGCTGCTGTAGTGTTTGCGCTAAAAGTCTGGAGACACTACTTATATGGATGCACATTCACGGTGTTTAGTGATCATAAAAGCTTGAAGTATCTATTCGATCAGAAAGAATTGAACATGCGTCAGAGAAGATGGATGGAGACTCTCAAGGATTTTGACTTCTCATTGCAGTACCACCCTGGAAAGGCCAATGTGGTGGCTGATGCATTAAGTCGGAAGAGTGTGTCAGTATCTTCAATGATAATGGCCAGACAACAAGAGTTGTGGGAAGCATTTAGAGACCTACACTTGGACGTGAAGTTTGCACCAGGAGTGTTAAAGTGTGGGATGATAACAATTTCGAGTGGATTACTTGAGGAGATTGCAAACCTGCAAGATGACGCATTGATCCAAGAAAAGAGGAATTTGATAGCGCAAGGGCAGACCACTGAATTCAGCATCGGAACAGATAATATTCTGAGATGTAATGGAAGAATTTGTGTACCGGAAGTTGCAGAGATGAGAAGAATGATTTTGGAAGAAGCTCATAAGAGTAAGTTGAGTATTCATCCTGGAGCAACCAAGATGTACCAGGACTTAAGGCAGAATTTCTGGTGGCCAGGAATGAAAAGGGATGTGGCAGAGTATGTATCAGCTTGTTTGACTTGTCAGAAAGCAAAAGTGGAACATCAACGACCTGCTGGAATGCTGCAACCTTTGGACATACCGGAGTGGAAGAAGGACAGCATTTCCATGGATTTCATAACAGGACTGCCCAAGACAAGGAGAAAGAATGATTCAATTTGGGTAATAGTGGACTGTTTGACAAAGTCCGCACATTTCTTACCGGTGAGGACCACTTATAAGGTAGATAAGCTGACGGAAATCTACATCGCTGAGACTGTGAGGTTACATGGAGTGCCATCGAGTATAGTATTGGACCGTGACCCAAAGTTCACATCTCATTTTTGGGGAGCGCTGCATGAAGCTTTGGGCACAAAACTGAAATTGAGTTCAGCCTACCATCCACAAATAGACGGACAAACAGAGAGGACAAATCAGTCCTTGGAGGATCTATTAAGAGCATGTGTGTTGGATAACAAGGGAAACTGGGATGAGGTGTTGCCATTGATTGAATTCACTTACAACAACAGTTTCCACGCAAGTATCGGAATAGCACCCTGTGAAGCATTATACGGACGCAAGTGTCAAACGCCCTTATGCTGGTATAAGGACGGAGACAGTATGATTGTCGGACCAGAGATGGTGGAACAGACCACAGAGAAAATCAAAAGAATACAAGAGAAAATGAAGGCTTCACAAGATCGTCAGAAGAGTTATGCAGACAAGCGCCGTAGACCCTTGGAATTCGAGCAGGGCGATCATGTATTTTTTAGGGTTACGCCTACAACTGGTGTTGGCAGAGCTATTAAGTCAAGGAAGTTGACTCCTAAATTTATTGGGCCATACCAGATTACTGCACGTATTGGACCATTGGCCTATCGGATTGCGTTACCTCCAATACTGTCCAACATTCATGACGTATTTCATGTATCACAGCTAAGAAAGTACATTGCAGACCCGACACATGTAATCGAGCCTGATACAATTCAGCTAAGGGACAACCTGTCGTTTGAAGTATTTCCGGTGAGGATCGAAGACAAGAAGATTAAGCAATTGAGAAACAAGGAGATCCCACTAGTCAAGGTGATTTGGAATCCGACTACTGGAGACGTAACCTGGGAATTGGAAAGTAAAATGAAGGAACAATACCCTCAATTATTTACGGACATGTAGTTTCGAGGACGAAACTAATTTAAGGGGGGTAGTATTGTAAGACCCTTAATTTTAAATAATAATTTTTGGAATTATTGTCAAGGGTATTTTGGGAATTTTTGTAAATATTTAATATATGTATGTTTTGAGTGAATATATATATATATATATATAAATATTTATTTTGGAAGAGGAATTAAATTTATTGGATGAAGAATTAAATTAATTTAATTTCAAGTAATTAAATTAATTGGACCATTAATTAAGGATTATTGGTTAATTAAAGGATTAATGCTGAAATGATACATCATTATTTTATTAGTATTTTAAGAAGGAATGCACTCAAGTAGTTCTATGAGTACACGGCAGAGGGACTGAGCAAAGACCAGAACACTATCCCTCCTTTCCTTGCTGCCATACTGCATGTAATAGTAACTCATTTTTCCCTCCCATTCTGCCTCTGTTTTCTGCCTTCCCATTTCCAGTCACGGTTATAAAAGAGGAAGAAAGGGAACTCTTCAAAGTACCACTACTGAAACATAACATCCAAGCATTGAAACACCAAAACCCCAGTACAAAAGTTAATTCCCACCCCATTACGGAGCTAAAGAACCCAGTTTCGTAGCAGCAAACTCAGGCAGCAGTTTCACCGGATTTTGGCACAGAAACGAGAACGAAAACAGAGACTTGAGCAGAAGCAGAACACGCAACAAGGGTAAGGGCACCTTCCATCTTTTAGCTGCATTAGGGCCATAAATTTGTGCTATTTCAGTTCTGTTTGTAAGAGAAAAGCTATTTTCGAAAAATGACATTTTGAAAGAAAATGCATTGTGTTGATAAGTGATTGTTCCTGCTAGTTGTTGTTGGCTGTCTTACTGGTAAAATATGTTGTTTTACTTATGGGTGAAAGATGGAAAATGTTGCATGATATTTTAATGATGATTAAAATGCATGTCATAAAACTGTTTTGAAAATAGTCTTAAAATGCAAAAATGCATTCTGTTGAGGTTTGTTGTTCTGTGATGCTTGCTTGTTATTCTGTCGTGTTTTGAGAAAACTGAATGCATGCATGTTTGTTCTGGTGTTTTGGGAAAACTGAATGCATGCATGTTTGTTCTGTTGAGTGAGAACACTGAAATGTTGCATGATGTTCTGATGATTGATCATCTGTCTTTGTTTTGGATAAACTGGTGTAATAGTTCTGATTCTGTTTTATGTTGTGGGATTCTGGTGATGAAAATGACTCTGATTCTGGTTGTTTTGTGTGGTTCTGGTGATGTTGATGATTCTGATTCTGGTTGTTTTGTGTGACTCTGGTGGTGTTGATGATCTTAAAGGAAAAAGGGATTTTAAATGACGAAAAGCTTTTTGAAAAATGCAGAATCTGTTTGATATTTGGTTGTCTTTTATTAAAGAAAACAGTTGAAAAGGGTTGAAATTTCACTGGTTTTTCGAAGGTGTATTCGTATACAACATGAGTGTATTCGAATACAACCTGTCAAGTTCTGTTTTGCCTAAGTTTTTAAAACCTGTATTCGACTACGAGCCCTTGTAGTCGAATACAGAAGCATGATTTTTGCTTTTGACTAAACCTCTGTATTCGACTACGACTATGTCATATTCGAATACAGAAGTGAAATTTTAACACTGTATTCGCATATGTAGTCGACTACAGGCATGCTGTATTCGACTACATATTCGAGTTTTTCCAGAATCTCAATTTGTAGCTTCTGTATTCGAATACAAGGAAGTTGTATTCGAATACAGATTCGTGTTTTCCAGAAAATCAAATTTTAATCACTGTCATGTGAGTTTTTGAAGTGTTGAGAAACTCTGAGAAGGTTTAAATGATTTGAAAAGAAGTCTTTGAAATGGTTTTAAAGAGGAGAGAAAGATGTTTGATAACCTTTAAGTGACTTAGGAGAAAAGGCTGTATTTTTCAAAGGTTGAACATGCTGTATTCGACTACAGTCATGCTGTATTCGAATACAGAATGTTAAAACTGCAGTTCATGCTTCTGTATTCGAATACAGGGGGTCTGTCTTCGAATACAGATTCGAATTTCTAGAATTTCCAAGTTTTTAAGAGTGTTTTGTAAACCCTGAGTGTTTGGGAAATGTTGGGATTGTTGTGGGGAATTCAAATGGAATTTTTGGTGACATTTTGAAGTTGTGGTGATGAAGTTTTTGAAACTTTACTGATGTAGTGAGAGATGTTGTTTTGTACACCGAGACTGCCCCTGTATTCGAATACAGCCCTCTGGACAGTGTGAATCCTCAGAAGAGCACTGTTTTTGGCTTATGTATTCGAATACAGAAGAGCTGTATTCGAATACAGATTCCTAAAAATTCCAGAAATCCTCAGTTTTAAACTCTGTAATTGAATTTTAAGAGTCTGGGAAAACTTTTCAAAGTGTTAATGATTAATGGACTGTGTAATCATGATTATGATGTTGTTATTTATGACTGTGCTGAAATATTTAAACATGATGAAGAGCATGAATTGTCTGATTTTGCATTCTGTTTCTAGAGAAGTGAAACACTGCATATTCATGCATTGCATAGTCAAGTGGTACCCGCGATGGGCCATAGAGTAATGCGCAACCACGTGCTGATCTGTTGAGCGATTGCACGAGTGCTGGACTGTTGAGCGTCTGCACTAAGTACTAATCTGTTGAGCGATTGTATTTTGGTATATAAGTGATGGACTGTTGAGCGCCTGCACTGGTACTGGACTGTTGAGCGTCTGTACCCTGAAATGCGCAACCCCATGCTGATCTGTTGAGTGATTGCACGAGTGCAGGACTGTTGAGCGTCTGCACTAGGTACTGATCTGTTGAGCGATTGTACCTCGGGTTATGTCAAACGTGCTGGTCTGTTGAGCGACTGCACGATGTGCTGGACTGTTGAGCGTCTGCACTGGTGCTGATCTGTTGAGCGATTGCACCCTGGTCATGAGGGCCGTTAAATTGTGCTGGTCTGTGAGCGACTGCACCTTGGTGATTCCTAGAAAATTATGCATGAGCATATATGCATTACATTGAGGGACTTGACCAGTGTGTCACGATTGTTCATATGATGAATGTTGGAAATTAATGTGTGTGAGTGCTGTCTAGAATATGAAATTCTGAAGTAATGATTGTGTTTTGTTGACGTGTGTTTGTACTTACCGCATACTTCATAATCATTGACTGCTGTTTGAAAAGGCATGAAAGTCATAAATTTCCAAATGAGCATTATTATTTCCTCATCATCATATGTTATACCATGATTATACATGTTGTTGTGTAATATATGCTATGTGATTATCTGTTATTTTCGGTCGGTGACCCCTTGCTATTATATTGTGGACTTTCGGCTTTTCCCTCATATGCCTCCCAAACCCACGCCGCCCGTGGGTACCCGAACGACGGAAACGTCGTTGATTTTCCTTGATCGCTACTCGCGCACTGCTTGGGCTTTTGACCCCCTCTCAAGCAGAGCGACTTATACGGGGTGGCTGGAGCGGACAAGTAGGACTGACGGTGTGGAGAACTTCGTAGAGCGTACTTATGCGAGCATAGAGTTTCCCGTGCCTTCTCGCCTGGTGCTAGAGGCGCACGGCGTTTTCGACGACGCTGAGGAGTATGCTGATAGGGTTGAGACGGAGGCCACTGTAGGGGTGGTGACTCCCAACCCTGTGGTTGGAGGAGAGATACATGGGTCTGATGCGGTAGAGAAGAGTGAAGAGCTGAGACCAGTAGCAACTGAGATTCCGGGTCCATCTAGGATCTCCGACGATTGCTACGAGATTCTGGCACCGCCGAAGCGACCACGAGTGTGTATTGACTTGACTTCTGAGGAGACCGATCCCTCTATGTACGAGGAGGAGGTTACGTCGAAGCGAGCTGCAGAGTCAGAAGAGACTTGCGTGGGATGCGGAGGGAATCCGTGCTACTGCAACTTCAGCGCATGATCAATTAGACTTAATGTATTAGGTTTTGGGTTGAAATTGTAATTTGTCTTATTTTGGGAATACTGTACTATTTTGCGCTGAACCATGTACTCTGATATTTGCTGTTAATGTATTATGACAACGATATTTTGGGGTGTATTAATGTTTAAAAATTAATTTCCAAGATAAGTACTTAGTGATAATCCTGATGAAGTATTGAGTTTACATTCATCGATTTATCTATAACGTACTATTTTACGAAGAACTTTATTTTAATTCTTTTGAAATAATTTTGGGAAAACTTATTTTAATTATTAATTTAAAAAAAAAATACACCCGCGCTGTGTTTTAAACTCGGGGTGTTACAATTGTGGTATCAGAACATTTGGTTAACTTTTGGGTTTAAGCTCTGATTAAAGTTTTTATTTTGAGTCATTAGCTGATCATGCATAAGAAGCAAGTAGTTAAAGTTTCAAGTCTGGTGTGGGTTGTGGTGTGACTGAAGTCTGGATCAAGTCTCCCTCTGGATCAAGTCTCCCTCTGGCAGGCTTCCTTCTGGTCTGGACCAGGTCTCCTTCTGACTTTGCTTCCTACTGATCTGGGCTAGCAAAGATATCTTCTGGTGATGTTTTGACATCCTGGAGTATCTTCTGGTACCTTCAGGATTCAATCTCTGGAACCCTTTGATTTTCTGCTTCTGATTACTTCAACTTCTGGTGGCATTTGATTTAATAATTCAAGGTTCAAAATAAGATTACATGGAGTGCTTTTGTAAACATCAAAATCCTAAGTACTTAGAACCAACTTGGTTCCAACAAAAAGAAGTGTAATAACTATTGTAATCATGTTATCATATTAGTGATAATTCGAAGTTGGATCAGACGTAGGAGTTTAACTCTAAACTAGGTTAACAATTGTGTGTGTTTCTTTTAGCATTGCAAACTTTAATTATGTTTGTTCAAGTTGCTGAAAATCTGAAATCGATAATAGATATAGTTGCATGATACAAAATGCATAAACTGAATTTCTCATTTAATTGAATTTCAAAACTAATTAAAACGATAATAGATTCCCATATTTATACTAGAAGGGAAACTCAAAAAATCTACTAATTAATAGAAAGAGAGAAACTAACTCTTTTGAAAGCAGTTAGCTCTAACTGCTCACTCAACTTACTCCAATTAACTATCTTCACTATCACTCTTAAATTTAACAAAATAGATATTGAATTTATTTTTAGGTAACAAGTAAAAGTATTTTTTGTGAGACTAAAAATTAAGAGCTTCATTGGTAAGTAGAGTCGGGTAGGTACTACTTGCCCTTTGGTTTTTTATTAATTGAGAGTTTGACACATCTATTTATTTATAATATATAAAAACTGAAGCACTGATTATTTTCATGACACTTAATCATTTCACATATATCATATGTCATGTAATCAAAACACTAACTCTATGCTGATATGTATTCGTCCGTTCTTTCATTGTGCCTTTTATGTGTTGGAACCAAGTTGGTTCTTGCAATTAAAGTTTTGATGTTAACAAATGTATTTTATGAAAATAACATATGTGACTTAGAAGAAAAATGAAAAATGTCATCAGAAGAATAGATTAGAGGATGACGTCACTAGAAGATGACGTCACCAGAAGAAGAAATCAGAGGATGATGTCACCAGAGGATGTCATCAGAAGATGACGTCACCAGAAGCAGAAATCAGAGGATGACGTCACCAGAGGATATCATCAGAAGAATCTGTCAGAGGAATATGTTAGAGAAAAATGCTCAAAACAGAATTGGAGCAAAAGACTGGAGAAAAAGAATCTAGCTAAAAATATGCTCAAAACAGAATTGGAGCAAAAGACTCGAGAAACAGAATCTAGCTAAAAGCATGCTCAAAACTGAAGCAGAGCAAAATGCTCAAAACAAATTAATTGAAATACACTTCAGAAGTAAAGCATCAGTGAGCAAAAGACTCAAAACAGAATCTGAGCAAACTACTCCAGAATATTCTCAAAACAGATTAATCGAAATACACTCATGAAGTAAAGCATCAGTGAAGCCCTAAAGTTCAACTATAAATAGAGGCTTAATGCTGAAGAATAAAGCATCGAAAAATAGAAGAACTCAAGCAAAAATTCATAAGTATTCAGAGAGTTCAAAGGAGGGAAACACTTGCTTAAAAGATAAATATTTTCTGAGTGTTCTTTTCTTAGAGTGTGAAGCTAATCGTCATCATAAATTATTCAAAAGCAAACACTCTAGTTCACTTTAAGCATATTGTGAGTATCAACTTTCCAGAAGTAATTACTCAGTTCTAATTTCGATCCCTTATATTAAATCCTATAGTTAAGGTGTTGTTGTTCCTCAAAAGTCTGGGGTTGTCAGGCTGTTTGAGAAGACTTGGCTGGTATAGTCACGGTGTTGTTGTTCCTCAATAGTCTAAGGTTGTCAGGCTGTTTGGGAAGACTGGCTTGTAGGATCAGTGGTGTTGTAATTCAAAGGATTTTGAATTATTGAAAAGGCCTTTTGAAGGAAGGGACTAGACGTAGCCTAGTTAACGGTGAACCAATATAAATTGCTGTGTTATTATGTTATTATTATCCGCTGCTGAATCTGATTAGTTATATATCGAATAATTAACATTAACATTCAACAAACACAGCAAAAGTAATCAAGTTTGACAAACACAATTCAACCCCCCTTCTCGTGTTTGCACCTTCATTATGTACTCATGTTTGTTCAGTTATTCATTTTGACGTTTGTTCACTTATTCATTTTGTATTTATTTATTATCATATAATGAACAGATGGATTCCATTTCATATGCAATTCATCTTAGCTTCCATAGTTTTGATTTCTCCTCTATGATTCTCCATATGCCGGTTTTTTTCTTGCCTTCCATTTTTCCTCTCTAAGTAGTAAATTTATATTTATAAATTTGTTGTGGGTAGTCTTTAATTGAATCTCATCCTTTCATTTGCATGTAAACAAATTCGTTAAAATATATTTTGTTTAAATTAAGCTCTTCAGATAGTCAATAAGTTCAAATATATAATCTAATACTTACTAGGTTTCAACAACTCTACTTGTATTATTTTGTGTTTGATCCACAAGAATTAGTCTTGCCAAGCCAAAATCTGATATCCTAGCTTGCATGTCTTCATCTAAGAGAATGTTGCTTGCTTTAAGGTCACGATGTATAATGCATTGTCGGGAATCCTCATGAAGATAAAGAATGCCTCTAGCAATACCTATAATAATTTTGTAGCGCTTTTCCCAATCTAGTTGTGCTTTCTTGGTTGGATCTACATATACAAAAATGTCACACACATTTTAGCTATATTGTAAGTTAGTTTATATCTTCAAACATAATTGAAATAATAGAGCAAATATCTAATTTTGATGATGTTATAATCATACTGAATATGTAGTCAAGACTTTTATTTGGAACAAATTCATAGACAAGTAGTCTTTCTCTCCCTTCAAGCGTAAAACCATGTAGTTTAACTAAATTTCTATGTTGAAGTTTGGCCAGTAAAAGTACTTCATTCTTAAATTCTGTATCTCCTTGGCCTGAATTAATGGACAACCTTTTTACGGCAATCATTTCTCCATTAGATAGAATACCCAGAAAAAATACTACTAGTTTTCAGTATACTAAATTATTATTTAGCCAAATTTTTTTAAAGTAATGCAATATTTATAAAAATAGAATTAACAAACAAAATAAAAAATAAAATTAGTCTTTAATTCTTATCATTGAATGAGTTAAATATGTTTTTAATCTTTATAAAGTTATGGATTTTGCAAGTTTAGTCTTTACAAAATTTTTTCCATTTTTAGTTATTCCTTATATTAAAACGAAATGCTTCTAATTTTCTGGCAAAGAGACTAAATTTACCTCGTTTTTATAAGAGTTAAGACTAATAATTTATACAACTATCATAGGGACGACAATAAAAAAATTCATATTTTATAACGAATAAAATCATATTTAACCTTCACAAAAATCAATTCTAAAGTTAGAGATGAATTTCATATTTTCATTTCTAAAATTTCTTAACCAGATATTATTAATTTTATAATTATTATATTTATCTAAATGTTACTATTTTACCTTATAAACAGTTCCAAATCCACCTTCATCAAATTTATTAGAATCTGAGAAGTCATTTGTAGCAACTCTTATAGTGTCGAAGTCTAATTGTAATGACTCAAAGGTGGTAATTTCATCACCTTCTGAAGGAACTGAGATATAGCCATAATTTGTTAGAAAAAATAAACAAGTATCATGCACATATATAATTCATTTTAAAATTCCACTTGATGATAAATCAAATTTTAGAGAAATTTAATTGCATGAGTTTTGTGGTCTGAGAATTTCTAACTGTCTGATTAAAATGGTGCGGTTCCAATTCTAAATAAATTTATAATTATTATTGAAAATACAAATTTGAAAAATAGACCGTTCAAACTTATCGAAACATTCTAGATATGTGATTGTAGAATTACATGCAATTCCGACTCTATTTAGAGGCCTTTGACTTACTCTCAATTGTTTCCCGCTCCTTCTTCGCTCGTAGTCGTAAATAGATCCAAATAAAACAGAGCACCAAATTAACAATAACAACTGGGATTGCTATGATGATGGCTGTTCTTGATGTGTGAGCCTTTCCTACTCAAGGATGTTGCGTCAATAAAAGAACATTGAACAAAGAAGAATATAATGATTTGTTCTAAAGCGTTCTCAATTGTCATTTAGACTCATAAGTATAAATAGGGTCTCTTGTACTTATTAATGATCTAATTTAGACTTGAGGTAGCAGCTAGAGTGATGGTATATGATGGTTTTTCTTCTTACATGAGGTGTTGTATTTGCAAACACTCTTATGTTCAAGACAAAATTTGAGTGAGAAGTGAGAGGAAAAGTTAAATAAATTTGTACCTTTGTCCCTACTTACTATTTATATTAAGGATTAGGTAAAGGTTTCAAGAACTCGAGGAAGGGATCTCTGAGACTTTTGCTCGTGACATTATTTATGTCTCCAATATATAGTTTTCCCCCTAGCAGAGCGGCTCTTCCTCCAAGAATTGAAGAAATGATGGAGATGATCCTGGCAATAGATGTTACATATTTGTTCGATTGGGGCGTACGTGGTCATGCCCAACCTCTTTTGTAGTTCCTCCCTACCTTTTTACAGACGTTGACTTTGGCCAACACGTCGCTGAAACCTGGGTGTGAAGTATTTGCACCAGGAAAGCTTGATTTTGAATCTTAACGACAAGCTTTAAATAAGTGTGGGACTCATCGCTGCGCTAGAAACTACCAAGGTTCATGCCAAGACGACCATTATAACTTTGAAGAAATCAAAGGAAAGAAAAATTAAGGGATATAGAGATAGACAAGGCCAAACCAGAGGATCAAAGAGGTAGAAGCTGTTGGAACCAAGTTGGTTCTAAGTACTTAGGATTTTGATGCTTACAAATGTACTCAATGTAAACTTATTTTGTACTTTGAATTATTAAGTTAAATGCCCCAAAAACTGAAGGAAACAGAAGCAGAGATCAAAGGAAAATGAATTCTGGAATTTCCAGAAGATGTTCCAGGGTGTCAAAACATCACCAGAGGATATGTTTGGTGGCCCAGAACAGAAGGAAGAAAAATCATAATGAAACATGGATCATACCACTGGAAAGCCTGCCAGAAGGAGAGTTGTTCCAGACAAACAGGAGTCAAATATCAATTTTATTCCAGAAGTTATTCTGACCAGAAGATGGCCTGGCAGTGAAAAATTACACAGTCCAGACTTGTTCCAGACTTGACTAGAAGGTATGTTTATGAGTCCAGAACAAAAGGATCAATTCAGATTTGGCCCAGATCATAAGATAGCATGATTCAGGGCATGGAACTAAGTCCAGACCAAAAGAAATGAGTTCCAGAATCAATCCAGACCTGGTCCAAAATTAAAGGTAAAATGTCCAGACTGAAATATTTTTTGTTCAAGTTAATTTCAGTTTGTTCCAGACCAAAGTCCAGAATCTGTCCAGATCAGAGTAAAAATTTCCAGATCAATGGTTCATAAATAATTATTTGGTCCAGTGATGGTCCAGATCAGAAAATCAGACCATGGCCCAGTGGTGGCCGAAATCAGAGGGACAGACTGTGCAATCCAGCAAAGGCCGAATTCAGAGGATTTTAGCATATCAGGTGCGCGTCCATGAATGGCCGAAATTAGAGGATCACAGAATATCAAATTGGCTGGTCCAGATGTGGACTATCGCATGAAGATCCAATGGTGCATATTTGATCATGAGGATTAAAGAATCTGAGAAAAATGCTTAAAACAGAAATGGAGCAAAATGTTCAAAACAGATCAGTGAGCAAAACGCTCAAAACAGAATCTGAGCAAACTACTCCAAAATATTTTCAAAACAGATTAATCGAAATATACTGCAGAAGTAAAGCATCAGTGAAGTTCTAAAGTTCAACTATAAATAGAGACTTAACGCTGAAGAATATAGTATCGAAAATCACAAAAGAGTCATACACTTCCAAAGCAACCACTCTCAAATTTTCATATAAGTCAATTGTGAGTTTCAGCTTTCAAGAAGCAAGTACTCGATTATTTTCTTTCCACTGTGGCAAATCTAAGTTGTTGAAGTAGAGTCTACAATCTGAGGGAGTCAGTAGAGGTAGCAGGTTACTTGGCAATCGATAGGGTTGTATCTAAGTTGTTGGAGTAGAGTCTACAAACTGAGGGATTCAGAAAGGGTAGCAAGGTACTTAGCAATTAGATTCATAGTGTTGTGAATTATTCTACAATCTGGGGTGTTAGATTGGCTGAAGAACAAGAGTTGTTTTTCCTCAAAGAAGTCTAGGATTGTTAGACTATTTGAGAAGACTGACTTGGAGGGTCAGTAGCAAGGTTGTAATTCAAGGTTGAATTAGTGAAATCTGTTGGAACCAAGTTGGTTCTAAGTACTTAGGATTTTGATGCTTACAAATGTACTCAATGTAAACTTATTTTGTACTTTGAATTATTAAGTTAAATGCCCCAGAAACTGAAGGAAACAGAAGCAGAGATCAAAGGATTCCAGAAAAATGAATTCTGGAATGACCAGAAGATACTCCAGGAATGTCAAAACATGACCAGAAGATATCTTTGATGGCCCAGATTAGAAGGAATAAAAATTAGAATGAAACAAGGATCATACCATTGGAAAGCCTGCCAAAAGGAGAGTTGTTCTAGACAAACCGAAATCAAATATCAATTTTATTCCAGAAGTTATTCTGACCAGAAGATGGCCTGGCAGTGAAAAATTACACAGTCCAGACTTGACCAGAAGGTATGTTTATGAGTCCAGAACAAGAGGATCAATCCAGATTTGGCCCAGATCATAAGATAGCATGATTCAGGGCATGGAACTAAGTCCAGACCAAAAGAAATGAGTTCCAGAATCAATCCAGACCTTGTCCAAAATTAAAGGTAAAATATCCAGACTGAAATATTTTTTGTTCAAGTTAATTTCAGTTTGTTCCAGACCAAAGTCCAGAATCTGTCCAGATCAGAGTAAAAACTTCCAGATCAATGGTTCAGAAATAATTATTTGGTCCAGTGATGGTCCAGATCAGAAAATTAGACCATGGCCCAGTGGTGGCCGAAATCAGAGGGACAGACTGTGCAGTCCAGCAAAGGCCGAATTCAGAGGATTTTAGCATATCAGGTGCGCGTCTAGGGAAGGCCGAAATCAGAAGATCAGAGGGTTAGGAAGAGTGGTCCAGGAATGGCCGAAATCAGAGGATCACAACATATCAATTTGGCTGCTCCAGTTGTGGAATATCGCATGAAGATCCAAGGGTGCAGATTTGATCATGGGGATTAAAGGTGAAGATCTTATGTTATTTTTATCAAAGTATTATAAAAGATTTGTTATAAATTAAAGTGGAGTAGCATGGAAGTCAGAAGCTATGGCGGGAAGCAATAAAAGGATTTGATTGGCCAGTTAATTTATGAAAGAAATCTAAGGCTTAAAAAGATATGTTTTTTATTTAAATAAAGCCCAATTGGTCAAGTTATTTTTGCAAGAGAATCCAGCAAGATTCAGCTCGAAATTAAGCTTGGAAGAGGCCCAAATCTACATCTATAAAAGGAGGCTCAAGGCAGAATACTCAGCATCGAAAATCACAAAAGAATCATACACTTCCAAAGCAACCACTCTCAAATTTTCATATAAGTCAATTGTGAGTTTCAGCTTTCAAGAAGCAAGTACTCGGTTATTTTCTTTCCACTGTGGCAAATCTAAGTTGTTGAAGTAGAGTCTACAATCTGAGGGAGTCAGTAGAGGTAGCAGGTTACTTGGCAATTAGATAGGGTTGTATCTAAGTTGTTGAAGTAGAGTCTACAAACTGAGGGATTCAGAAAGGGTAGCAAGGTACTTAGCAGTTAGATTCATAGTGTTGTGAATTCTTCTACAATCTGGGGTGTCAGATTGGCTGAAGAACAGGAGTTGTTTTTCCTCAAAGAAATCTAGGATTGTAAGACTATTTGAGAAGACTGACTTGGAGGGTCAGTAGCAAGGTTGTAATTCAAGGTTGAATTAGTGAAATCCTTCAAGGCGAAGGGACTGGACGTAGCCTCGTTAACGGTGAACAAGTATAAAATCTGTGAGTTTTTATTTTTATTTTTATCCGCTGCTAACTCTGTTTTAATTATACATCAAGTTTTGTTTTGAAAGTATTAAAACAGGAAAAGTATTCAAGTTAAGTCAAACACAAATCAACCCCCCCTTCTCGTGTTTGCACCTTCAATTGGCATCAGAGCTCGGTCTCAAGGCTGAGCACTTAACAGTGTTTGAGGAAAGGTCCAAGGGGTTCAATATGTCAGAAGAATTGGGAGGCAACATCAACAGACCACCAATATTTGATGGAGAAAGGTTTGAGTATTGGAAGGACAGACTGAGAAGTTTTGTCATATCTCAAGATCCTGAATTATGGAAGATGATAGTTAGAGGATACACTGCATGTAAGAAACTAGACTTGGATGATATGAAACCAGATCAGATCATACTACACAGACTTCATCCCAAGTCCAGAACCATCATGGTCAGTGCAATCACATTCAAGGAATTTGATAGATGCACAAATAAAGAAACAGCAAAGAGTATATTCGATAGTCTGGTTCTGACCTATGAAGGAACCAAGCAGGTTCAACAAACAAAGGCTAACATATTGGTCAGAAAGTATGAGCTGTTCAAGATGGAAGAGGATGAAGACATTGACACAATGTTCTGCAGATTCCAGACTTTGGTATCAGGACTGAAAGTATTAAACAAAAGCTATACCATTGAAGATCATGTCTGGAAAATTCTGAGAAGTCTACCAAAAAGGTGGAGACCAAAGGTTACTGCAATTCAGGAAACTAAGGATCTAAGTACCTTGAGGCTGGAAGATCTGATCAGCTCACTCAGGTCTCATGAAATAGAACTGGAAGAAGATGAACCTAAGAAGAAGAAGAATCTGGCTCTGAAATCGAAACATAAGAAAACTACAAAGGCAGTATCAGAATCAGAGGATAGTGACATTGACTGTGATGATATGGCTTACTTAACCAAAAAGATGGTTAAGATCTGGGAAAACAGAAAGAAGAGAGGTTCCCAGAAGAAACATAACAGCAAGGAAGAATCTGACAAGAAGAACATCATCTGTTATGGGTGCAATGAATCTGGACATATCAAGTCAGAATGTCCAAATCTGGAAAAAGGCAGAAACAGCAAAGATAGCTCACATCAAGTCTGCTTCTGGACCTTATAAAGGCACGAATTCCAGAAGGAAAACAGGCAGAAGCAAGAATGATCAAAGCAATCATTCTGGAAAATCTGGAAGCACATCAGAGGAAACAATTCTGTCTCTGATGGCTCATACCAACTCAAGTTCTGAATATAGCTCAGGCTCTGGAACAGAATCAGAAGATGAAGACAATGAGGTATTTTCTGATCTTTCTAAATCTGAATTAATTGAGACTTTAAAAGACTTGTTAAATGCAAATAATAAGAGGTCTTTAAAATTGAAAACTCTTAGGGAAGATAAGAAAAATCTAACCAAAGAAGTCCAAGTTTTAAAGAATCAAAATTCTGAGTATGCAACTGAAAACAAAGATTTTAAAACTGAAGTTGCAAGACTCAAGTCTGAAAACCAAACTCTCAAAAGTAACATCTGTTCTACTTCTGAAACTGTTTGTAAATCTGATGTACATGAGCAATTTTTTCAAAACTGTATTTCTAATGGAATGGAAAGAAGTAAATATGCATCTATGATTTATGGAAACAGTAACACTGGAAAGAGAGGTCTTGGTTTTACAGAAACTATTACTGAAAGTAAAACTGTTCATTCTGATGTTTTATGTATTGTTTGTGCTAAGAAAGGTCACTCTGAACTATCTTGTCCAATGGTAAAATCTGAACAAGATCAGAGAGCTGTTAAAACTAACAAACCTGGACCCAATCAGTTCTGGGTACCAAAAGATCAAATTGTCTATGTTGCAGATGTTCTGAGCAACCAGAAGGAGACACCAACAATGGTGCCTGGACAATAGATGTTGGCAATGCACAACCAGAAGAAGGTTTATGTTCCTGCTACAACAAGACAAAAGCAATATGAGTCTGATGGAAGAAGGTCTGGTCAACGCAACCAGAACCAGAATCATAGGAGGAACAGGAAATATCAAAGATATCACACGAATCAGAACAAGAACTGGAACCAGTATCAGAGGAACAGGAACTGGAACCAGAACCAGAACTGGAACCAGTATCAGAAGCACATAAACTGGAACCAGAACCAGAACTGGAACCAGTATCAGAGGTACAAGAACTGGAACCAGAACCAACACTGGAGGCACAGAAACTGGAATCAGAATCAGTACCAGAACCAGAACCTGAACAGGAATCGTCTTTGCACCTTCAATCCTTCAAGGTGAAGGGACTGGACGTAGCCTCGTTAACGGTGAACCAGTATAAAATCTGTGAGTTTTTATTTTTATTTTTATTCGCTGCTAACTCTGTTTTAATTATACATCAAGTTTTGTTTTGAAAGTATTAAAACAGGAAAAGTATTCAAGTTAAGTCAAACACAATTCAACCCCCCTTCTCGTGTTTGCACCTTCAATTGGCATCAGAGCTCGGTCTCAAGGCTGAGCACTTAACAGTGTTTGAGGAAAGGTCCAAGGGGTTCAACATGGCAGAATCCAGAGAAGAATTGGGAGGCAACATCAACAGACCACCAATATTTGATGGAGAAAGGTTTGAGTATTGGAAGGACAGAATGAGAAGTTTTGTCATATCTTAAGATCCTGAACTATAGAAGATGATAGTTAGAGGATACACTGCACCAACTGATCCAGAAGATCCAACTAAAGAATTAGACATGGATGATATGACACCAGATCAAAGAAAATTACACCAACTTCATCACAAGTCCAGAAACATCATGGTCAATGCAATCACATTCAAGGAATTTGATAGATGCACAAATAAAGAAATAGCAAAGAATATATTCGACAGTTTGGTTCTGACCTATGAAGGAACCCAGCAGATTCAAGAAGCAAGGGCTAACATATTAGTTAGAAAGAATGAGCTGTTCAAGATGGAAGAGGATGAAGACATTGAAACAATGTTCAGCAGATTCCAGACTCTAACAGGTTTAAAAGTATTAAACAAGCTATACCACTGCAGATCATGTCAGTAAGATTCTAAGAAGTTTACCAAAAAAGTGGAGACCAATGGTTACTGCAGTTCAGCAAGCCAAATATCTGAAAACCTTAGGGCTTGAAGACCTGATCAGCTCACTCAGGTCTCATGAAATAGAACTGAAAGAAGACGAACCTAAGAAGAAGAAGAAGAAGAATCTGGCTCTGAAATCGAAACAGAAGAAAGCTGCAAAGGTAGAATCAGAATCAGAGGATAGTGATAGTGACTATGATGATATGGCATACTTAACCAAAAAGATGGTTAAGATATGGGAAAACAGGAAGAAAATAAACTTCAGAAAGAAACATAACAGCAAGGATAAGGAAGAATCTGACAAGAAGAATATTGTCTGTTACGGATGCAATAAACCTGGACATATCAAGTCAGAATGTCCAAATCTGGAAAAAGGCAAACAACACAAGAACAGTTCCAGATACAGAAAGAAAGGTCTGATGGCTGCCTGGGATGTATCAGAATCAGAGGAAGAATCTTCTGATGAAGAAGAGGCAGAAACAGCAAAGATGGCTTACATCAAGTCTGCTTCTGGTCTTCATAAAAGCACGAATTCCAGAAGGAAAACAGGCAAAAGGAAGAGTGATAGAAGCAGTCACTCAGGCAAGTCTGGAAGCACATCAGAGGAAACAATTCTGTCTCTGTTGGCTCATACCAACTCATGTTCTGAATATAGCTCAGGCTCTGGAACAGAATCAGAAGATGAAGACAATGAGGTATTTTCTGATCTTTCTAAATCTGAATTAATTGAGACTTTAAAAGACCTGTTAAATGCAAACAATGAAAGGTCTTTAAAACTGAAAACTCTTAGGGAAGATAAGGAAAATCTAACCAAAGAAGTCCAAGTTTTAAAGAATCGAAATTCTGAGTATGCAACTGAAAACAAAAATTTTAAAACTGATGTTGCAAGACTCAATTCTGAAAGCCAACCTCTGAAAAGTAATAATTGTTCCACTTCTGAAACTGTTTGTAAATCTGATATGCATGAGCAAGTTTTTCAAAACTTTATTTCCAATGGAATGGAAAGAAGTAAAAATGCATCCATGATTTATGGAAACAGTTATTCTGGAAAAAGAGGTCTTGGTTTTAGAGAAACAATTACTGAAAATAAAGCTGTTCATTCTGACGTTTTATGTAGTGTTTGTGCCAAGAAAGGTCACTCTAAATTATCTTGTCCAATGGTAAAATCTGAACAAGATCAAAGAGCTGTTACAACTAACAAACCTGGACCCAATCAGTTCTGGGTACCAAAAGATCAAATTGTCTATGTTGCAGATATTCTGAGCAACCAGAAGGAGACACCAACAATGGTGCCTGGACAATGGATGTTGGCAACGCACAAGCAGAAGAAGGTTTATGTTCCAACATCTACCAAACAGAAGCAAAGTGACTCTGGTAGAAAAAGAACTGGTCAACACAATACCTATCAGAACCAGAACCAGAATTATAGGAGGAACAGGAAATATCATGGATATCACTCGTATCAGAACAAGAACTGGAACCAGAATCAGAACTGGAACCAGTATCAGAGGAACAGGAACGGGAACCAGTACCAAAAGCACAGAAACTGGAACCAGAACCAGAACTGGAACCAGTATCAGAGGTACAGGAACTGGAACCAGAACCAACACTGGAACCAGAACCAGAACTGGAGGCACAGAAATTGGAACCAGAATCAACACTATCAGAATCAGTACCAGAACCAGAACCTGAACCTGAACCTGAACAGGTATCAGTATCAAAGGATGAGGTATGATCATCATAACTACTTTAAATATCAGAATCAGTATGATTACCAGAATCACCATAAGTTCCAGAATCACCAGAGGAACATGGTGTATGAGCCAAAGCAGACATTAAGGAATCAGAATCAGCAGAGTTCTTCAAACACTCTAGTGAGATTCATCAAGAATACAAACCTGGAAGGGAATTCAAATTCCCTCATCCAAACCATGTAATCTCAGAACATATAGATTAGGAATCTGAAAATCAGAAGCAAGAGGATTTTCAGAGTAAAACTGAGGCTACATCTTGCTGTAAATACTATTATTACTTAATACTTATGTTTACTGTGATAAACAGAAGCTTGATCTTAACAAATCAAAGCTAGATAACTATTCTGCAGGTTTTCAAACTGTCAGAGGAACGAGGTGATTCACACGAATTGAACACCTCAGCAGAAACAGCATTCTAGTGGTTTCAAAAACAAGCAAAAATCACCAGAAGCAGAATTAATGGTTTGGCTGTACTAAGTTCATTTTTAAATTAATTGATTTATATTATGGTATATGACAAACAGCTTGACTGTGAAAAGTCAAAGCAAGATGAGAAAATTGCAGGTGAACCTGAGGCACAGGAACCAGAAGCTGAACCAGAAGCAGAATCTGAGAACAACCAAGCTGAAGAAGAACATGTTGACTCTGAAAACAAGTCAGAGGGAAAGAATGGATGGAAGTACAAATCTTCACATCCAGAATCTCTCATTATTGGCAGTGCAGCAGAACCTCTAAAGACCAGATCATCAAGTAGAGAAACCAATCTGTTTGGTTTACTCTCAACAATTGTACCCAGCAATGTTGATGAGGCTTTGACAGAGGAAGGTTGGATACTTGCAATGCAAGAAGAGCTGAATGAATTCCAAAGGAATGATGTTTGGGATCTGGTACCCAGACCAAACAAAAACATTATTGGAACCAAGTGGGTTTTTAGGAATAAACTCAATGAAAAGGGTGAAGTGGTAAGGAACAAAGCCAAACTTGTAGCTCAAGGATACAGTCAACAGGAAGGTATAGATTACACTGAGACTTTTTCTCCAGTGGCCAGGTTAGAAGTAATAAGAATTCTCTTATCATTTGCTGCTAATCATAATATAATGCTGTATCAAATGGATGTCAAAAGTGCATTCTTAAATGGCTACATAAGTGAAGAAGTCTATGTCAAACAGCCCCCTGGTTTTGAAAATTCTGATTTTCCAGACCATGTTTTTAAACTTAAAAAGTCTTTATATGGTTTAAAACAAGCACCAAGGGCATGGTATGACAGACTTAGTAACTTTCTACTTAAGAATGAATTTAATAGAGGCCAGATTGATAATAAATTATTTAGGAAATCTATTAAAAATGATATTCTGATTATCCAAATTTATGTTGATGATATCATATTTGGATCAACTAATGGCACCTTGTGCAAAGAGTTTTCTGATCTAATGCAGAAGGAGTTCTAAATGAGCATGATGGGAGAACTTAAGTTCTTCCTAGGAATTCAGATTCATCAAGGTAAAACAGGTATACTCATTCACCAATCTAAATACACCAAAGAACTTCTTAAAAAGTTCAAGATGAGTGACTGTAAGCCTATGGCCACCCCCATGCACCCAACCTGCTCACTTGAGAAAGATGAAACCAGTAAAAAGGTAGACCAGAAAACATACAGAGGTTTTATTGGATCCCTTCTATATTTAACTGCTTCTAGACCTGACATTATGTTTAGTGTTTGTGTCTGTGTCCGATTTCAAGCTGACCCTAGGGAATCCCATTTAACTGCTGTCAAACGAATTCTGAGATACCTTAAAGGAACCACCAACCTTACCTTGTTATACAAGAAAACACCCACCTACATCAAGTTTTGTTTTGAAAGTATTAAAACAGGAAAAGTATTCAAGTTAAGTCAAACACAATTCAACCCCCTTCTCGTGTTTGCACCTTCAGAAGGATTTCTCAACAGAGAAATCCAAAGTCATCCAACTAGGGAAGAGATATTGATGTTAGAACCAAGTTGGTTTAGAGAACAATTTAATTTTTGACATTTGCTCTAAATGTGCAGATTCTCTAGTGAACCTCTAAAAGAATCATATGGTCACAAGTGACGAATATGCTATCCCCTATGAAGAACTAGTAGATGAACCTGATCGTACATAGATAAGTAATGATGAACTATCTACTAGTCAATGTTATCAAGAACCTAAACTTGGATGGAAATACAAATCATCACACCTAAACTCTCTGATTATAGGAAGTGTAAATAATACTCTGCAGACCTGCAAGTCTGCGTTTAAAGAAACATCATGTTTGGACTCTTGTCTAAAATGGAACCTGCAACAATAGATGAAACTCTATCAGACGATGAGTTGATAATGGCAATGCAAGAAGAACTAAACCAATTTAAGAGGAATGATGTATTGAATCTTGTACCTAAACCTAAAGAAAACAAGTCCATTAAAACCAAGTGGGTTTTTAGAAACAAGTTGAATACGAAAGGTGAAGTGAAAATAAGTAAAGCTAAACTTGTAGCTTAAGGCTATAATCTACAAGAAGGTATTGATTACACTAAAACTTTTCATCATGAGGAAAGTTTAGAGACAATCACAATTTTACTTTTATTTGCAACTTTCAATAAAATTGTTTTACACCAAATGGATATGAAAAATGCATTCTTGAATAGATATATAAATGAATAAGTGTATGTCAAACAACCTTCTAGCTTCGAAGATAATGAATTTCTAGACCATGTTTTTAAATTGGAAAAATCTCTTTATGGTCTAAAACAGACTTCAAGAGCTTGGTATGATAGACTAAGTAGTTTTCTCTTGAAAAACGATTTTGAAATAGGTTAGGTTGACACTACTTTATTTAGAAAATCATCTAAGAATGATTTTCTCATTTTACAAGTATATGTTGATGATATAATTTTTTGTTCTACTAATAATAAGCTCTGCCAAGATTTTTTTAAGCTAACACAAAATGAATTTCATATGAGCAAGATGAGAGGACTTAAATTCTCTAAGCTACTAATGTTATACATTAAATTCGTTGACCCAGATCATTAATTAGTGTGCATATATTCTTACAAAACTCCTTTTTGAAGACATATTTAACTTTATAAAGAAAAACTTATGCATTTAACTTATAAAGGAGTAATGATTAGAATCTTTGTATGCATCTGCCTTTGGTAAAATAGAATGTTTGGTTAAGTATGTATGCTCTACCTTTGATGAATCGAATTTGTAACACCTTGAGTTTAAAACACAGCGCGGATGCATTTTTTTTTTTTATAAATAATTAAAATGAGTTTTCCAAAATTAATTCGAAAGGAATTAAAATAATTACTAAATTCAGGAAATTTAATGATAAACAATAAAACATCTTTGGAAGATAATAATGTCATAACATTCCCAAAAGTCAATATCAGAGTGCGGAATAAATAGTACAACAATTGTTTTTCAAAATAAAAACAAAATACATTTCCAGCTCAAATCCTAATACATCAAGTCTAACTGATCATGCGCTAAAGCTACAGTAGCACGGATTTCCTCCGCATCCTAAGCAAGTCTTCTCCGAGTCTGTCGCTCGCCTCGACGTGACCTCCTCCTCCTCCTCATCATACAGAGAGGGGTCGGTCTCCTCAAAAGTCAGATCAATACATAGTCTCGGCCACTTCGACGGAGCCGGAATCTCATAACAATCGTCGGAGATCCTGGACGGACCTGGAATCTCAGCTGCTACTAGCTTCGGCTCATCAGTCTTCCCTTCTGCCTCGGACTCATGTACAACTCCTTCAGTTGCCGGATTGGGAGTCACCACTCCTACGGTGGCCTCCGTCTCAACCCCTCTAACGGACTCCTCAACATCGTCGAAAAATCCATGCGCCTCCAATACTAGACGGGAAGGCACAGGGAAATCTATACTCGCATGTGTGTGCTCCACAAAATCCTCTACGCCGTCAGTCCTGCTCGTCCTCTCCAACCACCCCGTGTAAGTCGCCCTGCTTGAGATGGGGTCGAATTCCCAAGCAGTGCGCGAATAGCGATCAAGGAAGTTCAACGACGTTTCCGTCGTTCGGGTACCCACGAGTGGCATGGGTTTGGGGGGCATCTGAGGGTAAAGCCCAAAGTCCACAATATAATAGCAAGGGTCACCGACCGAAATTAACAATTAATCACATCATATATTTCACAGCAACAAATATATCCATGGTATAACATATGATGATGAGGAAAATAATCATGCTCATTTGAATTTTAATGACATATATGCCTTTTCAAAAACAGCAACCAATTATTATGCAATATGTGGTAAGTACAAACAACACCTCAGCAAATCACAATCATTAATTCAGAAATTCAGATTCTGGAACAGTACACACACATTCAATTTCCACTCATTCATTATATAATCAAACGTGACCCACTGGTCAATCCCTCAATGCAATATGTATATGCTCATGTATACAATTTTCTTGGAATCACCAAGGTGCAGTCGCTCAACAGACCAGCACATTATGTTGGACATTAACGGCCCTCAAGACCAGGGTGCAATCGCTCAACAGATCAACACCAGTGCAGACGCTCAACAGTCCAGCACGTTTGACATATACCAAGGTACAATCGCTCAATAGATCAGTACCTAGTGCGATTGCTCAACAGACTAGCACTCGTGCAATCGCTCAACAGATCAGTACGTGGCTACGCATTTCAGGGTACAGACGCTCAACAGTCTAGTACCAGTGCAGTCGCTCAACAAACCAGCACCTATATACCAAAGTACAATCGCACAACAGATCAGTACTTAGTGCAGACGCTCAACAGTCCAGCACTCGTGCAATCGCTCAACAGATCAGCACGTGGTTGCGCATTCCAGGGTACAGACGCTCAACAGTCCAGTACCAGTGCAGTTGCTTAAAAAAACCAGCACTCGTGCAATCGCTCAACAGATCAGCACGTGGCTGCGCATTTCAGGTATAGACGCTCAACAGTCCAGTACCAGTGCAGTCGCTCAACAGACCAGCACTTATATACCAAGGTACAATCGCTCAACAGATCAGTACCTAGTGCAGACGCTCAACAGTCCAGCACTCGTGCAATCGCTCAACAGATCAGCACGTTGTTGCGCATTTCTCTGTGGCCCATCGCGGGTACCACTTGACTATGTAATGCATGATTATGCAGTGTTTCACTTCTCTAGAAACATAATGCAAAATCAGAAAATTCATGTTTTTCGTCATGTTTAAAATATCTCAGCACAGTCAGAATTAACATCATCACAATCATGATTAAACAGTCAATTAATCATTAACACTTTGAAATGTTTTCCCAGACTCTTAAAATTCAATTCCAAAGTTTAAAACTGAGGATTTCTGGAATTTTACGAATCTGTATTCGAATACAGCTTCTCTGTATTCGAATATAGAGGCAGTCTCAATGCACACAACGACATCTTTCATTACATCAGTAAATTTTCAAAAAACTTCATCACCAAAACTTCAAAATGTCACCAAAAGTTCCATTTGAATTCCCCACAACAATCCCAACATTCCCCAAACACTCAGGGTTTACAAAACACTCTTAAAAACTTGGAAATTCTGGAAACTCGAATCTGTATTCGAATACAGACTCCTTGCAATCGAATACAGAAGCATGGAACTGCAATTTTAACATTCTGTATTCGAATACAGCATACCTGAAGTCGAATACAAAAGACAAAACCTTGAAAAATTCAATCTTTTCTTCCAGATCCTTAAAGGTTTTCAATACTTCATCCTCTCCTCTTCAAAATGTTTTCAAGAACTCCATTTAAAATCACTTTAACCCTTCTCAAGGTTTCTCAATACTTTAAAATGTATATCACAGTGTTTAAAACTTGATTTTCTGGAAAACACGAATCTGTATTCGAATACAACTTCCTTGTATTCGAATACAGAAGCTAAAAACAGTGCTTCTAGACAAACACGAAACTGTATTCGAATACCGAGCCATTGTATTCGAATACAGAGGCTGAAACTAGTGAAAATCTGCATTCTGTATTCGATTACAGCATTCCTGTAGTCAAATACAGATGCGAATACAGTGTTAAAATCCCACTTCTGTAGTTGAATACGACATGGTCGTAGTCGAATACATATGGTAAGTCAGAAGCAAAAATCCTTCCTCTTTATTCGAATACAGGGGCTCGTATTCGAATACATGTTTGAAAACTTAAGTAAAACAGAAACATTGACAGGTTGTAGTCGAATACACACATGTTGTATTCGAATACACCTTCGAAAACCAGTGAAATTTTCCTGAGATTTCAACCCTTTTCAAAACTGTTTTCTTTTAAAAACAAACAACCAACATTAAAACAGATTCAACACTTTTTCCAGACAACACTTTTCTCATTAAAAATCCCTTTTCTTTTTAAATCATCAACATCATTAGAATCACTCAAACAAAAACAGAATCAACAACAAATCATCAGAAATAGAACCAGAATCAGAATGATTAACACCAAATCATCCAGAACCAGAAACAGAATGTTCATTCATCAGAATCATCCAGATTTTCAAACCATCAGAACATCATGCAAGCATTTCAGCTTTCACACACCTCAGAATAACATGCAGCATCACAGAGCAACAAAACACAAACAGAATGCATTTTTGCATTTCAAACAGTTTTATGAACATGCATTTTTAAATCATGTTTGAAATAACATTCGAGACATTTTCCACTTTCCCACATAAACAACACGACTTTAGAGCATTCAGCCCAAGCAGCAATCATCACAGAGCTTTTAAAACATAAAAAATGCATTTTTCATTTCTTTCAAGTAACAGAAAAAACAGTTTTCAAAACAGTAATGAAACACTAGTAATGCCACGAAAATTATGCACTTATAGCCCTAATGAAACTAGAAAGTTGGAAGATGCCCTTACCCTTGTAGCGTGCTCTGCTTCTACTAAGGTGTGTGCGTCAATAATGGTGAAACTGCTGTCTGAGTTTGCTGCTACGAAACTGGGTTCTTTAGCTCCGTAATGACGTGGGGAACAACTTTAATACTGGGGGTTTTTCTGATTTGGTCTTTGTATTTCCTGTTATGGTGTTTTTTAGAAACTCTTTCTTTGGTATTTTTGAAATCGTGAAACCGTGTTTCAGGAAAACGAGAGGCAGAAAATGGAAAAGAGGTTACTATTACATGCAACACTATTACATGCAAAATGGGGAGATGTGAAGTTCTGATTTCTACCCTGCCTCCTCACATATACTTATAGAATGTACTCAAGTGCTACCACCTCAAAAATAATAATAAAATAATGCTGGATTCTTCCAGCACTTAATCCTTTTGCAATTAGCCACTAATCCTTAATTAATGGTCTGATTAATTTAATTACTCGAAATTAAATTAATTTAATCTTCATCCAATAATTTTAATTCATCTTCCAAAATAAATATTTATATATATATATATTTACTCAAAACATACATATATTCAATATTTTACAAAAATTCCCAAAATACCCTTGACATTAATTCCATAAATTAATTCTTAATTTTAAGGGTCTTACAATACTACCCCCCTTAAATTAGTTTCGTCCTCGAAACTACATGTTTATAAACAATTGAGGATATTGTTCCCTCATCTTATTCTCCAGTTCCCACGTTGCGTCTCCAGTGGTCGGATTCCAAATAACTTTGACTAGTGGGACTTCCTTGTTCCTCAACTGTTTAATCTTCCTGTCTTCAATCTTTACAGGCAATACTTCAAAAGACAGGTTGTCCCTTAGCTGAATTGTATCTGGCTCGATCACATGTGACGGGTCTGCAATGTATTTCCTTAACTGCGACACATGAAATACGTCGTGAATATTGGACAGTATTGGAGGTAAAGCAATCCGATAGGCCAATGGTCCCATACGCGCAGTAATCTGGTATGGTCCAATAAATTTCGGAGTCAAATTTCTTGACTTAATAGCTCTGCCAACACCAGTTGTAGGCGTGACCCTTAGAAATACATGATCACCCTGCTCAAATTCCAAAGGTCTGCGACACTTGTCCGCATAACTCTTCTGATGATCTTGCGAAGCCTTCATTTTTCTTGTATCCTCTTGATTTTCTCTGTGGTTTGTTCAACCATCTCAGGTCCAACAATCATGCTTTCTCCGTCCTTATACTAGCATAAAGGTGTCTGACACTTGCGTCCATACAAGGCCTCATAGGGTGCCATTCCAATACTTGCGTGAAAACTGTTGTTGTAAGTGAATTCAATCAATGGCAGCACTTCATCCCAGTTCCCTCTGTCATCCAACACACATGCTATCAATAGATCTTCCAAGGACTGATTTTTTCTCTGAGTTTGTCCGTCTGTTTGTGGATGGTAGGCTGAACTCAATTTTAGTTTTGTCCCCAAAGCTTCATGCAATGCTCCCCAAAAATGAGATGTGAACTTTGGGTCACGGTCCGATACTATACTCGATGGAACGCCGTGTAACCTCACAATCTCAGCGATGTAGATCTCTGTCAGCTTATCTACTTTATAAGTGGTCCTTACCGGTAGGAAATGTGCAGACTTCGTCAAACGATCCACAATTACCCAAACTGAATCATTCTTTTTCCTTGTCTTGGGCAGTCCTGTTATGAAATCCATGGAAATGCTGTCCCACTTCCATTCCGGTATGTCCAAAGGTTGCAGCATTCCAGGAGGTCGTTGATGTTCCACTTTCGCTTTCTGACAAGTCAAACAAGCTGATACATATTATGCCACATCCCTCTTCATTCCTGGCCACCAGAAATTCTGCCTTAAATCCTGGTACATCTTGGTCGCTCCAAGATGAATACTCAACTTACTCTTATGAGCTTTTTCCAAAATCTCTCTTCTCATTTCTGCAACTTCCGGGACACAAATTCTTCCATTACATCTCAAAATATCATCTGTGTCGACGCTGAACTCAGTTGTCTGCCCTTGCGCTATCAGATTCCTCTTCTCTTGGATCAATGCGTTATCTTGCAAGTTTGCAATCTCCTCCAATAATCCACTCGAAATGGTTATCATTGCACACTTTAACATTCCTGGCACAAACTTTACGTCCAAATGTAGATCTCTAA
This sequence comes from Cicer cuneatum, assembly GCA_037974295.1. Taxonomy (NCBI): domain Eukaryota; kingdom Viridiplantae; phylum Streptophyta; class Magnoliopsida; order Fabales; family Fabaceae; genus Cicer; species Cicer cuneatum. The sequence continues at coordinate 48,443,857 of JBBPBO010000003.1, read as the reverse complement.
ATGCTTCCCAAAGCTCTTGTTGTCTAGCCATTATCATTGAAGATACTGACACACTCTTCTGACTCAATGCGTCAGCCACCACATTGGCTTTTCCAGGGTGGTACTGCAATGAAAAGTCAAAATCCTTGAGATTCTCCATCCATCTTCTCTGACGCATGTTCAATTCCTTTTGATCGAACAGGTACTTCAAACTTTTATGGTCGTTGAACACCGTGAATGTGCATCCATATAAGTAGTGTCTCCAGACCTTTAACGCAAACATTACTGCAGCAAGCTCTAAATCATGAGTGGGATAGTTTCGTTCGTGAGTTTTCAATTTTCGCGAGGCGTAAGCTACAGCATTCTTGTGTTGCATCAGAACACATCCCAACCCTTGATGAGATGCATCACAGTAGACCTCGTATGGTTCCTCTAGCTGTGGCAAAACCAACACTGGTGAGGTTGTCAACTTTTCCTTAAGCAACTGAAAATTTTCCTCACACTTCTCCGTCCATGCAAACGGCTGATTTTTCCTAGTGAGTTGTGTCAAAGGAGCTACAATCTTAGCAAATCCTTCAATAAATCTTCTGTAGTATCCTACCAGTCCGACAAAACTTCTTATGCCTGGGGCTGTTTCCAAGCAAGAATTGTCTCAATCTTTGCCGGATCGACAGCGATTCCTTCTTTCGTTATCACATGTCCCAAGAAATTCACTTCCTTTAGCCAAAACTCGCACTTCGACAAATTGGCATACAGCTGCTTTTCGCGTAAGACTTCAAGAATTTGGCGTAAGTGCTCTTCATGTTCTTCTTCATCCTTCGAATAAATCAAAATATCGTCGATGAATACCACCACGAACTTATCCAGAAACGGGCTGAATATCCTATTCATATAATCCATAAATATTGCTGGTGCATTCGTAACTCCAAAAGGCATAATGAGATATTCATAGTGTCCGTAACGAGTTCTGAAAGCAGTCTTTTGAATATCTCCTTCTCTTACTCGAATATGATGGTATCCCGATTTCAAATCAATCATTGAAAACACTGTTGCTCCCCTCAATTGGTCCATCAAATCATCGATGCGTGGTAGTGGATAACGATTCTTGATAGTCACCTTGTTCAGTTGCCGATAATCCACACATAAACGTGAACTTCCATCCTTCTTCTTAACCAACAACACCGGAGCTCCCCAGGGCGACACACTTGGTCTGATAAATCCTTTCTCCAATAATCCTTCAATTTGACCTTTAAGCTTGCTTAATTCCAATGGCGACATCCGGTACGGCGCAATTGAAATAGGTCCAGTTCCTGGGTGTAAGTCAATGAAGAACTCCACTTCCCTTACCGGGGGTAATCTTGGAATTTCTGTTGGAAATACGTCTGAATATTCTTTGACTATCATCATGTCTTCTATGTTCACATCCATCTTGGTCTCCACGTTAGCCAATGATAAAAATTCCTGAGTTCCTTCCCTTAGTGATACTCCAAGTTGGTTAGCAGCCAAATACCGAACGACTCCAAGTTCGGGGAAAAGAACCAATTTTCGAGCGCAATCCAAAACTACGTAATTATATGTCATCCAATCCATGCCGAGAATGATCTCGAGTGATTGTAGGGGTAAACAGATTAAATTGACCAAGAAATCTCTATTCTATATCGTTACGGTACAGTGTAAACATGCAGAGTTTACAGTCAAAGTCTTAGCAGGTGTGGAAACCACCAAATCAAAAGGCAAAGCAGACACAGATAACTTCAAACGATGCACACAATCCATAGCAATGAAAGAATAGGTTGCCTCCGAATCAAAAAGTGCAGTTAGTGTGTTACCTGCGATCTCACAATCTTGCTGGATTAAATTTTGGGCTTGACTTCCAGCTCCAGCACCCATGTGATAGACGCGGCCTCTAGCAGTAGGACGAGTAGCCCTAGTCGCGTTCACAGTTGGCTCCACCTTCGGAACCCGGCAATCCCTTGCCATGTGTCCTGGCTTGTGGCAGTTGAAGCACATCAAATCCCCCGCAGTACAAGCAGTTGCGATATGTCCTTCCTTCCCACATCGATAACACCGGACTCCCTGTCCCAACTGCCGTCCAAAGTTCTGGTTTCCCGGCCGATTCTGGCCTCTCTTGTTGTTTGGTGGCCGGTTATACGGCTTGGCAACTTGCTTCCCTTTATTATTCTGGTTATGTATCCGACTAGGCCTTTTAGAGTTAAAGTTCCCTCCTCTGTTGGCCCTCCTGTTCTTCATCTCTTCCACCTCTCTACACTTTTCTACTAGCACTTGGAAACGTTGTATTCCCAAGGGTAGGACCGAATATTGGATCTCATACTTTAATCCATTCTGAAAGCGATGACACATAAACTGTTCATCGACTTCTTCCCGGAAGAATCTGAAATGTCTGGACAGCGACTTAAACTTAGCTGCGTACTCTCCTACTGTCATATTCCCTTGGTACAATTTCAGAAAATCATCCCCCAACTTGGTCCTAGTGCTCATCGGGAAGTACTTGTCTAGAAACTTCTTTTTGAATGACTCCTAGGTCAATTCCTCTTGAGCTGACCCCATCAGCAATCTCGTACTTCTCCACCAATACTCTGCATCCCCTATCAGCAGGTACGTGGCATAATTGACCTTCACCGCTTCCCGACAGTTAATCATCTCAAAGATTTTATCCATCTCTTGGATCCACTGGTCCGCTCTTTCTGGACCCTCATCACCCTTGAACTTGGGAGGATTATGGCAACGAAAATCCTCTAGTCCTCTAGATTCAGCAGCGCGAATCTCTCTTTCTCTCTTTTCCAGATCGCGTTGAGTATTGGCAGCCGTCTGTGCAGCAACAGACGCAGCCATGTTGTTCATTGCTTCAGCCATCCTATCTTCCCAGCTGACATTTGCTCTAGTGGTGTCATCTCTTCGTGGAGGCATTGTTTCCTACAAAACCATCATCACTTTAGTCACACCACAACTTACACAAGACTTGACACTTAACTACTTACTCTTATGCATGATCAGCTAATGACTCAAAACGATACTTAAATCAGAGCTTTATCCCAAAACTTTAACCAAATGCTCTGATACCACAATTGTAACACCCCGAGTTTAAAACACAGCGCGGGTGCATTTTTTTTTTATAAATAATTAAAATGAGTTTTCCAAAATTAATTCGAAAGGAATTAAAATAATTACTTAATTCTGGAAATTTAATGATAAACAATAAAACATCTTTGGAAGATAATAATGTCATAACATTCCCAAAAGTCAATATCAGAGTGCGGAATAAATAGTACAACAATTGTTTTTCAAAATAAAAACAAAATACATTTCCAGCTCAAATCCTAATACATCAAGTTTAACTGATCATGCGCTAAAGCTACAGTAGCACGGATTTCCTCCGCATCCTAAGCAAGTCTTCTCCGAGTCTGTCGCTCGCCTTGACGTGACCTCCTCCTCCTCCTCATCATACAGAGAAGGGTCGGTCTCCTCAGAAGTCAGATCAATACATAGCCTCGGCCGCTTCGGCAGAGCTGGAATCTCATAACAATCATCGGAGATCCTGGGCGGACCCGGAATCTCAGCTGCTACTAGCTTCGGCTCATCAGTCTTCCCTTCTACCTCGGACTCATGTACAACTCCTCCAGTTGCCGGATTGGGACTCACCACTCCTACGGTGGCCTCCGTCTCAACCCCTCTAACGGACTCCTCAGCATCGTCGAAAATTCCGTGCGCCTCCAATACTAGACGGGAAGGCACGGGGAAATCTATACTCGCATGTGTGCGCTCCACAAAATCCTCTATGCCGTCAGTTATGCTCGTCCTCTCCAACCACCCCGTGTAAGTCGCCCTGCTTGAGATGGGGTCGAATTCCCAAGCAGTGCGCGAATAGCGATCAAGGAAGTTCAACGACGTTTCCGTCGTTCGGGTACCCACGGGTGGCATGGGTTTATGGGGCATCTGAGGGCAAATCCCAAAGTCCACAATATAATAGCAAGGGTCACCGACCGAAATTAACAATTAATCACATAGCATATATTTCACAGCAACAAATATATCCATGGTATAACATATGATGATGAGGAAAATAATCATGCTCATTTGAATTTTAATGACATATATCCCTTTTCAAAAACAGCAACCAATTATTATGCAATATGTGGTAAGTACAAACAACACCTCAGCAAATCACAATCATTAATTCAGAAATTCAGATTCTGGAACAGTACACACACATTCAATTTCCACTAATTCAACATATAATCAAACGTGACCCACTGGTCAATCCCTCAATGCAATATGTATATGCTCATGTAGACAATTTTCTTGGAATCACCAAGGTGCAGTCGCTCAACAGACCAGCACATTATGTTTGACATTAATGGCCCTCAAGACCAGGGTGCAATCGCTCAACAGATCAGCAACAGTGCAGACGCTCAACAGTCCAGCACGTTTGACATATACCAAGGTACAGTTGCTCAACAGATCAATACCAAGTGCAGTCGCTCAACAGACTAGCACTCGTGCAATCGCTCAACAGATCAGCACGTGGCTGTGCATTTCAGGGTACAGACGCTCAACAGTCCAGTACCAGTGCAGTCGCTCAACAGACCAGCACCTATATACCAAAGTACAATCGCTTAACAGATCAGTACTTAGTGCAGACGCTCAACAGTCCAGCACTGGTGCAATCGCTCAACAGATCAACATGTGGTTGCGCATTCCACGGTACAGACGCTCAACAGTCCAGTACCAATGTAGTTGCTCAATCAGACCAGCACTCGTGCAATCGCTCAATAGATCAGCACGTGGCTGCGCATTTCAGGGTACAGACGCTCAACAGTCCAGTACCAGTGCAGTCGCTCAACAGACAAGCACTTATATACCAAGGTACAATCGCTCAATAGATCAGTACCTAGTGCAGACGCTCAACAGTCCAGCACTCGTGCAATCGCTCAACAGATCAGCACGTGGTTGCGCATTACTCTGTGGCCCATCGCGGGTACCACTTGACTATGCAATGCATGATTATACAGTGTTTCACTTCTCTAGAAACAGAATGCAAAATCAGAAAATTCATGCTTTTCATCATGTTTAAAATATCTCAGCACAGTCAGAATTAACATCATCACAATCATGATTAAACAGTCAATTAATCATTAACACTTTGAAATGTTTTCCCAGACTCTTAATATTCAATTCCAGAGTTTAAAACTGAGGATTTCTGGAATTTTACGAATCTGTATTCGAATACAGCTTCTCTGTATTCGAATACAGAAGCCAAAAATAGTGCAGAATTACACTCTGTATTCGAATACAGCCCTCTGGTATTCGAATACATAGGCAGTCTCAGTGCACAGAATGACATCTTTCATTACATCAGTAAAGTTTCAAAAAACTTCATCACCACAACTTCAAAATATCACCAAAAGTTCCATTTGAATTCCCCACAACAATCCCAACATTCCCCAAACACTCAGGGTTTACAAAACACTCTTAAAAACTTGGAAATTCTGGAAACTCGAATCTGTATTCGAATACAAACTCCTTGTATTCGAATACAGAAGCATGGAACTGCAATTTTAACATTCTGTATTCGAATACAACATGCCTATAGTCGAATACAAAAGACAAAACCTTGAAAAGTTCAATCTTTTCTTCCAGATCCTTAAAGGTTTTCAAAACTTCATCCTCTCCTCTTCAAAATGTTTTCAAGAACTCCATTTAAAATCACTTTAACCCTTCTCAAGGTTTCTCAATACTTTTAATGTATATCACAGTGTTTAAAACTTGATTTTCTGGAAAACACGAATCTGTATTCGAATACAGCTTCCTTGTATTCGAATACAGAAGCTAAAAACAGTGCTTCTAGAAAAACACGAATCTGTATTCGAATACAGACCCATTGTATTCGAATACAGAGGCTGAAACTAGTGAAAATCTGCATTCTTCATTCGATTACAGCATGCCTGTAGTCGAATACAGATGCGAATAAATTGTTAAAATCCCACTTCTGTAGTTGAATACGACATGGTCGTAGTTGAATACAGATGCTAAGTCAGAAGCAAAAATCCTTCCTCTGTATTCGAATGCAGGGGCTCGTATTCGAATACAAGTTTGAAAACTTAAGTAAAACAGAAACATTGACAGGTTGTAGTCGAATACACACATGTTGTATTCGAATACACCTTCGAAAACCAGTGAAATTTTCCTGAGATTTCAACCCTTTTCAAAACTGTTTTCTTTTAAAAACAAACAACCAACATTAAAACAGATTCAACACTTTTTCCAGACAATACTTTCCTCATTAAAAATCCCTTTTCTTTTTAAATCATCAACATCATCAGAATCACTCAAACAGAAACAGAATCAACAACAAATCATCAGAAACAGAACCAGAATCAGAATGATTAACACCAAATCATCCAGAACCAGAAACAGAATGTTCATTCATCAGAATCATCCAGATTTTCAAACCATCAGAACATCATACAAGCATTTCAGCTTTCACACACCTCAGAATAACATGCAGCATCACAGAGCAACAAAACACAAACATAATGGATTTTTGCATTTCAAAACCATTTTCAAACAGTTTTATGAACATGCATTTTTAAATCATGTTTGAAATAACATTCGAGACATTTTCCACTTTCCCACATAAACAACACAACTTTAGAGCATTCAGCCCAAGCAGCAATCATCATAGAGCTTTTAAAACATCAAAAATGCATTTTTCATTTCTTTCAAGTAACAGGCAAAACAGTTTTCAAAACAGTAATGAAACACTAGTAATGCCATGAAAATTATGCACTTATAGCCCTAATGCAACTAGAAAGTTGGAAGGTGCCCTTACCCTTGTAGTGTGCTCTGCTTCTGCTAAGGTGTGTGCGTCAATAATGGTGAAACTGCTGTCTGAGTTTGCTGCTGCGAAACTTGGTTCTCTAGCTCCGTAATGACGTGGGGAACAACTTTAATACTGGGGGTTTTCTGGTTTGGTGCTTGTATTTCCAGTTATGGTGTTTCTGAGCAACTCTTTCTTTGGTATTTTTAAAATCGTGAAACCGTGTTTCAGGAAAACAGGAGGTAGAAAATGGAAAAGAGGTTACTGTTACATGCAACACTATTACATGCAAAATGGGGAGATGTGAAGTTCTGATTTCTGCCCTGCCTCCTCACATGTACTTATAGAATGTACTCAAGTGCTACCACCTCAAAAATAATAATAAAATAATGCTGAATTCTTCCAGCACTTAATCCTTTTGCAATTAGCCACTAATCCTTAATTAATGGTCCGATTAATTTAATTACTCGAAATTAAATTAATTTAATCTTCATCCAATAATTTTAATTCATCTTCCAAAATAAATATTTATATATATATATATGTTTACTCAAAACATACATATATTAAATATTTTACAAAAATTCCCAAAATACCCTTGACATTAATTCCATAAATTAATTCTTAATTTTAAGGGTCTTACAGAATTGGCCTATGCTTGAACGCATGTGTCGTAGAAATTACTTTTCACTTTTAGAAACTTAAACGTTTTATAAAAAAAAAAAAAAAAACAACACTCAAGTCACTTGCTACTATCACGTATTTTTTCCCACACCTTTTCACCTAGTATCCTTTCAAACCCTTGCTAGAAACCTCTCTGAAACTCTCTCTGATTCTGAAATGGCTTCAAGTTCCACTCTCGGTCCGCCACTTTTGCCCCCACTATAGCATGCAATTTGGACAAACTAGATGTTCTCAATGAACTGCAAATAGACTTCGCTAATCTTGCTGAGAATGGGTTCGACTTTATCGAATATTTTGCAAGTAATGGATGGTCCAATTACTTTAACCTAGACCAACTATTTGCTCTAGATGTTTTGGTTAAAGAGTTATGGAGATTTGCATATGTAAACAAAGATGGAGAAATTTCAAGTGTGATCTTAGGACTTCCTGTCAAGATCACTCAACAAACCATTTATGTCATTACCAAATGTCTAGATGAAGGCATGATAATGGAAAATGGATATGAATCAAGGATTGGCTCTAGTAAAATCAATAAGGAACCTTTTTAAGATCCAAAGGTCAACTCCAAGTCAGTGCATCTAAAGCCTAGATACATGGTGCTCTTCAAATTTTTAATTGGTTGTGTGATGCCTCAAGGTGGCTTTATTGACCACATCAGCAAAGACCATATTTTTTGCAATAAAATATAAAAGAAAATCTAATATCTCTTATTTAATGATAGTATATATATATCCCTCATTTATTTTAGTTATTTATATTTACAATAATTCAATTTATTAGTCATGAAAAGTCATTTAAACAATAAACCAAATTTTTTATTGGGCTTACATAAATTAAATATGATCAACTATCTTTTCTATTATGAGTAATTTGATCAATTTTTTGTTTATAATTTGTTTTTAAAAAATCTAGAGAAGAGAAATAAAATTTATTTATCAAAGTAGTAGGAATAACTATTTTACAATTATCCTTAAATAAATTTAAAACACGCTACCTTCAAATATACAATTTTTATTTATAATTCATTCAACATGAATTTCATTTTTATTTGTCTTAATTTACACGCTACGATTGCCTAATCAAGATAGTTGTGTCGTGGGTTTTGTTCAATTGCTCACCACAAGTTAGTCTACATAGAGGACCTAGGTCTTGGTCTCGTGGAATTATGCAACTCTGGGCCACTCATAATATAGTATACATAATATAGCCAAAATAAATTCATTTTTCCACATTCTTAGACATCTAGATGTTAAGTTTTGTCTTAAGCAAATTCTAAAGATTATAATGATTGATGTTAAAATCTCACTTATTGATGGAAAAACTCTTATTATTTCAACTAATGATGGCCTTCAAGGTGATTGAGATGGACCATGGTTTCAAGACTTCAATTTTTTAGAGGAATCAAATCTTTTTTTTATTAAAAAGTATTGTTTATTTTAGTAACATTAGTTATGATATATATAGATATTAAAAAAAAATATATAATTAAAATTATATTTAAATAAAAAATTAACAATTGTTACACTTGATAGAAGATTTGAGTTGTATAGCATTTTGTATATAAAAATATTTTCAATTTTGTCTTCTATTAAGAGTTGAATTATTCTTTGATAATAATTATTTAAAAATATGTCGTAAATCTTGACATTTGTAAAAATGTGATAATTTTTTTATCTTGACGAACGATTTTTTTAGTAATAAAAACAATTGAATTAAAATCAAAATATATAACATTAAATTACTTGAATACATTTATTTTTTTTCTCAATGTTTTACATCTTATAGAATAAAACTTTTGCATTTCACGAAGAAAAAAAATGAAATTGAAGTTGTTAAATTCTTTTTTGAAATCTACTAATTCACGTGATAAATTAAATAGATTTGCTTATACTTATATCGATTTTTTTTGACAAATATTGAAAATATTTTTAAAAAATCATAATTACAATTGAATCATTGATGATAATGAAAAAAATAATAATATTCAATTAAATATAAAGGTGTCATTTTTTTTTTCTGTCGGGACACCTTTGTTTCAAAGACCGGCCCTAAATTCAACTCATAGAACTTCCAAAATTTTATTTATTCTTCCTTCATAAAATTTCTTGTACTTTTGTTAGGTTTTATTTTTTCAAAACATAAAGTCTATTTACTGCATTTATTTTTTTATAAAAATAATTATGCTAAATTTGTTTACTAATTAACGAATATATTAAAGAATCCAATTCAACCATTAACCGTAGCAAATGGACAATAATTTCCAAGAAACAAAAAAATCAATTGTAAAAATTTCAATAGTCTTTTATGTGGAAATAGGATTTTTAGGGTGGAAATTATATTGTTTTCATTTTATCAATATTGTGGCAAACCTCTAATTATGTCCTTTTTAAAGGTGACATTAACAAAGACTATTATTAAAGTGGTGTATCGTGATCTAGTTTTTTTATAGCCATTGCATTGATACAAAAGTGACTAGAGCCATGACTAACAATTATACTATCAATAAACTAGACCATGATAATGTAAAACTATTAAAGTGATATGCTTTACAGTATCATAGTGATAGTTGTATAGCCACACTAGACCACTTTAATAAACTAGACCATGAAAAACTTTTCCTTCATCGTATCATAGTGATATGTTTTACAGTATCATAATGATAGTTTTACAGTATCAGGTTGGAAGGAGAAACTCATTAAAATTGCAAGTTAGGATCTCTGGTGAAGATTATTGATTGATAACCCATGGATACTTACACTATAAATTGTTAACAAAAAAGACAGAAAAAACACAAAAGTGAGATATTAGTGTATACTTGTGACAAAATTAGTTGTAAAAATAATACACCAATGGGATGATAATTTCTTTATACTTTAATTAATTAATGAAAATATCATAGGGTTTCTTAAGTATATAGATCTGTCATGTTTATCCCTTTAGCTCACTCAATTATCACTTGATTTTATTATGGATTTCGTATGAAATTTTTCATCATAAGAATTCACTAGATTTTGATCTACATGTTGCGCAAATGTGAAATTCTTTAGTAATTTTTTTTTTTTAATTTGTAATTTATGTTTTTCGTATTCGGAGAGTTTATTTTAATTTTTTTACTTTTCAAATATTTATCCACAATAATAACATAAAAAATTTAAGTTGAAAAAATAGATAATTTATTTCAAATATAAGTAGTAGAAGTTTAAGAAAGTGAAAACATTCATGATATAGTCATTCCAATAAGAGTGGTCTTGGATTTATAAACTATAAAAAAATAAGAAAAGAATATTGCAATTTTACAAAACTAAACATTTTGAGTATTGACATGAATGTATAACAGAATATAGTAACTTAAAAGTAATACAAATACTTATAGCTAATTAGTATATTAATTGTTAATTACTAAATTATGTATTAGACTTTTGCAGTTGAATCCACGTGATCGTTTGAATTATTATGTTAAGTTTAATGAGAGATTTTTGTCTTCGTCTACTTTGTTATTTAATCATCGTTAGACACAATTATCTATATTCTACTTTTGAAACACTATATGACAATAAGAGTAAGAAACGGCCTCATTTCCACATTCATATAGGCGAGTCTATCAAGAGTACTCATGTAGCTAGGTACTTCCCCCACATAGAGTATAGATCTCATTAAGAGTTTCTATTATCTCAACCTTCCATCGCTTCAGGAATCATGCTTTAAATATAATAACATGTTCATCTCATATCACTATGACTTGTTATTACCCATTGAACATAATTCTTGGAATCTCCAGTCTTTTAGATCGGATTCCCATCATGAGTGATTCATTTATCTATAGGCAATAGTCCCATCCTTTTGGATATATTTATGACTTTCTCTCTAGCCAATCCTTTCGTCAAAGGATCTGCTAAATTATCATCAATGCGTATATGATCCACTATTACAGCTCCTTTAGTAAGTAATTCGCTAATTGTGATGTGCTTACGATGTATTTGTCGTCTCTTACCGTTGTTATAACGATTCTCAATTTTTGCAATAGTTGTGGTACTATTGCAGTGGATCAACACAGCTGGCATAGGTTTTTCCCATAAAGGGATCTCAGCTAGCAAACATCTCAACCAGCTCGCTTCTTCACTAGCAGTAGCTAGTGCTATCATTTCAGACTCTATAGTGGACTGAACCAGTATCGTCTGTTTCTTCGATTTCCAAGATATAGCACCGCCGACTATATTAAAAATATAGCCACTGGTTTCTTTGGAGTCATCTGATAAGGTATTCCAATCAGCATCACTGTATCCTTCAAGTACGGCAGGAAATCTTTGATAATGTAATCATAGATTCATGGTCCTTTTTAGATATCTCATGACTCTTTCGATAGCGTGCCAATGCTCCATACTATGTCTAATGGTAAACCTGCACAATAGTCCCACAACGTAGGCAATGTTGGGTCTAGTACAATAACTGGCATACCTGAGGCTGCCAATGATGCTTGCATATTCAGTTTGTCTAACACTTTCACCAGTGTTCTTAAAAAGTTTCATACTTGGATCATATGGTGTGTGTAACATCCTCTAAATTTATTATTTAAAATAATTAAGACTTATAAATATAAATATATATATATATATATATTTCATTATTAATTTAGGTGTGATAATTATTTGCCTTGTTCGACTTATTGTAGTTGATAAAATTATTAGTAAGAATTATTTAATCAATGGAGAAGTTTTATATAATTATATATATATATATGTGTGTGTGTGTGTGTGTGTGTTTAGTACAAGAAGAATTTGAGCTAAGGGTTGTGGCTAGGTGTGACCCAAACCATAATAGAAATTTGGGCTTGGAGTTGGTGGCTTAGTTTTTGTGTGATCAATGTTAAGAAAAAAATAAATAAATAAAATAATATTCACTCCCTTCTATTCTTTATTTGGGCCCAACATTATCTACCCAATAATCTCCACTTTAAATTTTCCCTAAAGTCCACAATATTTCCACACTAAGTAATAATAAGCAGAAAAAAATACCGAAACCCTAGCCGTCATCTCCTTCACACCTTATCTCCTTCGTGCAACAAACTTTTCGTGTGAACAACTTCGTGGGGGCTTTGAGCTTCGTACTAGGAAGAAAAACGGCCAAGGTAAGGGATTTTTCCCACACAAATTTGAGTTAGACCGTTAGTTGGATGACATGGAACTAATAATTGTAATTGCTTGCTTTTGAAAGAAATAAATGTAGACTAATAAAATAAAATAATGGAATCTGAAATCCTTTACGTTGAGTTCGATATGTAATGCATGTCTTTTTAAGAAGTAAAATATGAATTTTTATATTATACATGATAGAGTTTTAATTTTTATGATGGATATGAAGCAAAATATGATTTTTCTTATGTTATATATATGATAAAGTTTTGATTTTGATGATGTATTATGAGTTGGAGTTTCAAGTTTCTTGTTATATATAAAGTTTTAATCTTTATGGTTTAAATGAAGTCAAGTCCCGATTTTTATGTGTACGTGGTGAAAATTATTATTTAATGATTATTTGTCTATGAATATATGATTCTCATGATAAGGATGTGTGATATGTGATCTTTGTGATGTGAATAAGATGATGGTTTTAAAAAGGTGATTTTTTTTTAATGCATATGACATGATTCTTAGTGGGCTGTATGCGAGTATAATTGTGATAATATATGGTCATGTCATGGCATATGCATCTTCGTGGGAGTTGCCTTAGTGGCAGATTTATTTTCCCTATTGGTATGGGTGATCTTTTTGTGTGGAAGTTGCCTTTGTGGCAGGTTTATATCCAGATCATATAGTTTTCGCAGCATGCATTATACATATATTTTTATATACGATTTACCGTTTGCGCATTTTTTTCTTTTAAATTAGAAGTTTTTACCTTTATATGTTTTGTGTTATTCTTCTATATGTTTAGCTTTGGTTTGATGTGGATGATGAAAAAACTGACCCTTAGAACAACATTTTAGGTACTAATGAGTTCGAGGAGATTCAAGAGTAGTTGATGAGTATTAATGTGCGGCGAACGTGGGGTAAAAATGGGGTTTTCAAGACAATTTTTGTAATAATAAATATGGCCACAACATTTCTATGTCTATTTTTTATTTTTAAATCTTTGTCACTAAACTTTAGTAATCTTTTTTTTGTTTTAGTTTTTGAATAAACATTTTTTAATAATATTAAATAAACGTGATTGTTACTAATTATTTAAATGGATAAATGTTAGATGTTCTTATTCTTAAAAAAAATTATCGTAAATTTTTCTAAAAGTATTTTTGTTGTAACGTTTTGGACCAAAAATCCGGGGCGTTACATTATGGTATCAGAGCAATAATCCTCGGAAAAGTTTTGGGGGGACGATTATGTATGACGCATGCCTTGATTTATGTGTGATGTTTGACCTTGGTATATTTTATTCTATGATTTATTACTAATTTGGTTATATATTTTAATATAGGGAAAAATAACATTTTGCATTGATTATTTGGTCTCTTTTAATACTGATTGATTTTTTTCTTTCTTCTCAAAAACAGAAATTTTCCTTCAATTAATTGCAATTATGATATGCCTTAAATTCGTAATCCTATGATTTGAAATAGTTTTAATTTGATTCAATGTAATAATTAATTATGATTTTATGATGGTATAAATTATAAATTTATTGCATTATAATTTGAAATTATTTCGATTTAATTTGATTCAATGCAATAATTGCTTTTAATTTTATGACGTTGTGAATTTACTCTTGTGATTTGAATTTTTTAATAATTGTTGTTTGAATGTTATGAATTTATTATTCGTGAATTAATGACGTTATGAATTTATGATGTTATGAATTTACTCTCGTGATTTGAATGTTTTTTTAATAATTGTCGTTTGTATGTTATGAATTTATTATTCGTGAATTAATGACGTTATGAATTTAATATTATGATGTTATGAATTTACTCTCGTGATTTAAATTTTTTTTTAATTATTGTTTGTATGTTATGAATTTATTATTCGAGAATTAATGACGTTATGAATTTAATATTATGATGTTATGAATTTACTACTCGTGATTTGAATTTTTAATAATTGTTTGTATGTTATGGATTTAATAATAGTGATTTAATGACATTATGACATTATGAATTTACAATTAATTGAAACTGATTGATGTTTTTTTTAAAAACTATAAATGATTAGTTGTTATTTTGTTATACAGTGAAATTATTGCGTAATAAATTAGATTGATTTGATTTGAAAACATACGATATTTAAATGGTCTCCACCTTAATTATGAAATTAATTAGGCCAATTGAATTTATAATGATTATGAATGTTCTTTAATTACTTAATTCTGTGTTATGATCTAAATTTTTGTAATAAAGACAATGCGATAAATCTCTAACTGGTATAAAATTGTATGATTCCCACAATATAAATGAAGGGTAACACCGTAAAAAGTTGTATTAGTGGAATTCTGGCTAAGGAAAGACTTGGTTATTAAGTGGTCCATTGACCCACCTCTCTTTCCTGGGAACCCCACTAGTACACGACTTATCGTGTGACCTAAAGCTATTGTCGCCATAACAGAAGGGAAGGGTAATACCGTAAAAAGTTGTAGTAGTGGGATTCTGGCTAAGGAAAGACTTGGTTATTAAGTGGTCCGTAGACCCACCTCTCTTTCCTAGGAACCCCCCTAGTACACAATTTATTGTGTGACCCGAACCTACTATATAGTCGTGAATAAAATATTCCTTACGACCCTAAGGTTACAATGAGATCGCAGTGTTATCCTGATTAGATAATTTGTAGGAATTATGGCTCGTCGCGTGAATCGACCAGTGCCCCAGGGAGAAAGTGACATGACTGAAGCAATCCAAGCCATGAATGCAATGGCTGCCGCAATGGCCCAACAAGCTGCAGTTCAAACTCAACAGGCTGCAGACCAGGCTCAACGTAATGCGCAGAGGGACCTGAGGGAGGAAGCAGCTATGGCAACAAGAGGACTTACTGAATTCCTTAGGCAAGATCTACCAAAATTTAAAGGGGAGCATGACCTTGACATGGCCGACCTCTGGCTACAGGAGATCGAGAAGATCCTTGAGATCCTCCACTATCCAGATGACACGAAGGTGGAGTATGCCGCTTATTTGTTGATTGGTGAAGCTGAAAACTGGTGGCGAGGGGCGAGGCAAATGATGGGAGGAAATCATGAAGAGGTGACCTGGGAAGTTTTCAAGAGAAAATTCTTGGACAAATATTTTCCGAAGAGTGCCAGGGCTAAGAAGGAGGCCCAATTCCTGAGACTATATCAGGGAAGTCTCACAATGTCTGAGTATGCAGCAAAGTTTGAGTCCCTAGCAAAACACTTTCGCTATTTTCATAACCAAATCGATGAAGAGTACATGTGTGAGAGTTTTGAAAGCGGGCTCAGATATGAAATTAAGGAGTCTATGGGACCTCTAGAGATACGTCAGTATCAGGTGCTGGTGGAGAAGCGCAAAAAGGTGGAGATCATGAAACGGGGCTGCCTGAACAGAGGTGCTATTGGGGGACCAATGAGACCCCAGGTAGGAAATCAAACACAACCTTACCATTTAATTATGGGGTTTTATCTCTAAATATTACTTTCAAACAGGGAAATGGTGACCAACAAAACAAAGGCAGTCAGTTCCAACAGAAAAAGCCGTATGCCCGCCCATAGGGGACTACTGGAGATCGACCGGGACCCTAAAACAGGGGAGATCAGAGGCATCAGAGTCCAACACAAAACCAGGCGCATATTGTTCAATGCTATCACTGTGGATAGGAGGGACATAGGATGATTGAGTGTCCAAGAAGAACCAGGATATGTTATGCTTGTCAGAAACCAGGCCATATGGCAAAAGATTTTCGAGAGAAGGATATTGTAAACAACAAGAATGTGGCACGCCCTACTGCTCGAGGACGTGTTTATCACATTAGATGAGAAGAAGCACCATCTTCCTCAGAACTTATCCAGGGTGAGTGTTTTATTGCTGGAAAAATATTTTCTGTAATATATGATTCTGGGGCAACACACTCGTTCATTTCATTAGATTGGGTGGAATCGCTCCAACTAGATGTCACTACCTTACCATTTGATTTAATGGTTACCCTTCCATCTGCTAAACCAGTAAAATGTAATTTGGCGTGTTTGCAATGCTCGCTGACTGTGTTTAAAATGAATTTTAAGATCGATTTAATTTGTATTCCTCTGAAACATCTTGGAGTAATTTTGGGAATGGATTGGTTGTCTAGCAACTACATCATGTTAGACTGTGCCCAACGGAACGTGATATTTCCAGATCCCGATATTTCGAAGTTCCTTTCAGCCAACAGATTGAAGTTTTCTCTGAAGGAAGGAGTCCAGAAATATGTGTTTATCAACTCAGTAAGCATGAGTCCAGAGGTTGTTGTCGATGAGATCCTGGTAGTGAAGGATTTCTTTGAGGTTTTCCCACAAGACGTACCAGGACTACCCCTAGTCCATGATGTCGAATTTTCTATCGATGTTACTCTAGGTACTGGACCCATCTCTATCGCTCCTTACAGAATGGCCCCCTTAGAGCTATCAGAACTGAAGAACCAATGGGAAGACCTTCTGTCTAAGAAATTCATTCGGCCTAGTGTGTCACCATGGGGAGCCCCGTGTTATTGGTCAAGAAAAAGGATGGAAAGTCGAGATTGTGTGTTGATTATCGACAACTCAACAAAGTCACAATAAAAAACAGATACCCTTTACCTCGCATTGATGATTTAATGGACCAACTCAGAGGGGTAGAGGTGTTTTCTAAGATTGATGTAAAGTCGGGATACCACCAGATTCGAGTGAAAGAAGATGATATATCCAAGACAGCCTTTAGAACGCGATATGGGCACTATGAGTACTTGGTGATGCCTTTTGGAGTGACCAATGCACCAGCTATCTTCATGGATTATATGAACCGTATCTTCCGTCCGTTCTTAGACAAGTTTGTGGTGATCTTTATTGATGACATCTTGATCTATTCCAAGAGTCGAGAGGAACATGAGGAGCATTTGTGTCAAGTTCTGCAAGTACTGAAGGAGCAACAACTATATGCCAATCTAGGAAAATGTGAATTTTTGTTGGAAGAAGTGAAGTTCTTGGGACATGTAATTTCTAAGGAAGGGATCGTTGTCGACCCATCCAAGGTAGAAGCCGTGATGGCATGGAAACAACCGCAGACAATCACATAGATTAGGAGTTTTTTGGGCTTGGCTGGGTACTATAGGAGATTTATTGAGGGATTTGCCAAGATTGCTGCTCCATTGACTCACCTTACGAAGAAGAACTAGATTTATGCTTGGACTGAGGAGTGTGAGAAAAGTTTCCAACTGATGAAAGAGAAACTAACTACATCTCCAGTGTTAGTGTAGCCACAACCAGAAGAGCCTTACGAAGTTTATTGTGATGCCTCATACAAAGGATTGGGTTGTGTACTGATGCAAAAGAAACAAGTAGTGGCCTATGCTTCAAGGCAATTGAAGGTGCATGAAAAGAATTATCCCACTCATTGAAGGTGCAAACACGAGAAGGGGGGTTGAATTGTGTTTGTCAAACTTAATTAATTTTGTAGTTTTGTTAAATATTGATTTGAATTATTCGATAAATAACTAATCAGATTCAGCAGCGTATAATAATAACATAATAACACAACAATTTATACTGGTTCACCGTTAACTAGGCTACGTCCAGTCCCTTCCTCCAGAAGGCCTTTTTACTAATTCAAACTCCTTTGAATTACAACACCACTGACCCTTCAAGTCAGTCTTCCCAAACAGCCTG
The DNA here is from genome assembly GCA_037974295.1 of Cicer cuneatum. Taxonomy (NCBI): domain Eukaryota; kingdom Viridiplantae; phylum Streptophyta; class Magnoliopsida; order Fabales; family Fabaceae; genus Cicer; species Cicer cuneatum. The sequence continues at coordinate 48,425,526 of JBBPBO010000003.1, read as the reverse complement.
ACAACCCCAGACTTTTGAGGAACAACAACACCTTAACTAAACCAGCTAAGTCTTCTCAAACAGCCTGACAACCCCAGACTTTTGAGGAATAACAACACCTTGACTAAACCAGCCAAGTCTTCTCCTACCAATCTGACAACCCCAGATTGAAGAAGGAATCTACACCACTATAATAAAGGTTTGGAACTTTGCAACGTTGCTTCTAGAAAGCTATTTGCTGCACTTATTCTTGCACTCTTTTATTGCTTCTAGAAAGCTGATTGTTGCACTGTATTTCTCTCTCAAAAACACTTAGAAAATATTGCTCTTGCTCATTTGTGTTTCTCTCTTTTGAACTCTCAGATAACTTTGAATTGAAGTTTGAGTTCTTGTGTTTTTCGATACATTATTCTTCAGCATTAAGCCTCTATTTATAGTTGAACTTTAGGGCTTCACTGATGCTTTACTTCAGGAGTGTATTTCGATTAATCTGTTTTGAGAATATTATGGAGTAGTTTGCTTAGATTCTGTTTTGAGCCTTTTGCTCACTGATCTATTTTGAACATTTTGCTCCGCTTCTGTTTTGAGCATTTTTCTCAGATTCTGTTTTGAGCCTTTTTCTGCAATTCTGTTTTGAGAATTTTTCTTAGATTCTGTTTTGAGCATTTTTCTCAGATTCTGTTTTGAGCATTTTTCTCGGATTCTGTTTTGAACATTTTTCTCTGACAAATTCATGTGACGATATTCTCTGGTGACGTCATCCTCTGATTTCTGCTTCTGGTGACGTCATCTTCTGATGACATCATCTGGTGACGTCATCCTCTGATTTCTGCTTCTGGTGACGTCATCTTCTAATCTATTCTTCTGATGACATTTTTCATTCTTCTTCTAAGTCAAATATGTTATTTTCATAAAATACATTTGTTAACATCAAAACTTTAATTGCAAGAGCCAACTTGGTTCCAACAATCTCCCCCTTTTTGATGATGACAAACAATGTATTTTTTATAATACTTTTTCTTTCTTTTGACTTTGACTCCCCCTAAGACTAAGCTTCATTTTATATTTTCTCACCCTAAGTCTAATGCCCAGATATCAAATACATCATCTTCTCCTCCTTTCAAATACATCATCTTCTCCCTCGGATATTTTATCAAATATTACATATTCTCCATCTTTGTCATCAGACAAAAAGGATTGAATGAAGAAAAGAGATCCTCTGTTTTTTTTTCACTCTTTTTTTTTTAATAAAAGTACATGAAAAATAAAATACATAAAAATTAAACTAAGCTATTAGGTTAGGGATGAAGATAAGATTAAGGTTTTTCTTGATGAATTCAAACCTATCTTCAGGTAATGATTTAGTGAATATGTCAGCCCATTGATGATCAGTGTCTACAATTTGAATGTTAAGTACCCCTTTTTGAACATAATCTCTGATGAAGTGGTGTTTGATCTCTATCTATTTGGCTCGAGAATGTAGGATAGGGTTTTTGGTTAGGCAAATTGCAGAGGTGTTACCACAATAGATGGGTATATTGGATTCTAATATTTTGTAGTCTTCAAGTTGATGCTTCATCCAGAGTAGTTGAGAGCTGCAGCCAGTTGCTGAAATGTATTCAGCCTCTGCTGTTGACATGGCAATGGTGTGTTGTCTCTTACTGGACCACGAAAATTAAATTGTCTCCTAAAAAGGTACAATAGCAACTGGTGCTTTTTCTTTCAAGTTTATCTCCAGCATAGTCAGAATCATAGTATCCACTCAGTTTGTATGTAGGAGTTTTCTTGTAAAACAAGGTGAGGTTGGTAGTGCCTTTTAGGTATCTAAGGATTCTCTTAACAGTAGTTAGATCAGATTCTCTAGGATCAGATTGAAATCGAGCACATACACACACACTAAATATGATATCAGGTCTTGAAGCAGTAAGGTAGAGTAATGATCCTATCATTCCTCTGTAGATTTTCTGGTCAACTTTTGTTCCTGATTCATCTTTTTCAAGTGAACAAGTAGGATGCATTGGTGTAGTCATAGGTTTGCAATCACTCATCTTAAACTTCTTGAGAAGTTCCTTTGTATATTTAGTTTGGTGAATGCAAATACCTTCTGAACTTTGTTGATATTCCTAGAAAGAACTTAAGTTTTCCCATCATACTCATTTGAAATTTATACTGCATTAATTCAGAAAATTCTTGACAAAGAATGCCATTAGTAGATCCAAAAATAATATCATCAACATAAATTTGAATGATCAAAATATCATTTTCTATTGATCTGCTAAACAAAGTATTGTCTATTTGTCCTCTTTCAAAGTTATTTTTAAGTAAGAAATTACTGAGTCTGTCATACCATGCTCTAGGTGCTTGTTTTAACCCATACAAGGATTTTCTCAGTTTAAAGACATGGTTTGGAAATTCAGAATTTTCAAAACCTGGAGGTTGTTTAACATATACCTCTTCACTCAAATAACCATTGAGAAAAGCACTTTTAACATCCATTTGAAATAATTTGATATTATTATTTGCAGTAAAGGACAATAAGATACGAATAGCTTCTAACCTGGCCACTGGAGCAAATGTCTCAGTGTAATCAATACCCTCTTGTTGATTGTAACCTTATGCCACAAGCCTTGCCTTGTTTCTGACTACTTCACCCTTTTCATTTAGCTTATTTCTGAAGACCCACTTGGTTCCCACAATGTTCTTCTCTGGTCTTGGAACTAGATCCCAAACATCATTCCTCTTAAATTCATTTAACTCTTCCTGCATTGCAATAATCCATCCATCATCTGCCAATGCTTCACTAACAGATGTAGGCTCAATCGATGAGATTAAACCAAACAGACTTATATCTTTTAATGATGATCTGGTACTTAAAGAATCACTTCCACTTCCAATGATCAGATTTTCAGGATGAGATGACTGGTATTTCCATCCAGATTTCTCTTCTGACTTCTCATGACTGGTTCTGATTTGATCAGGTTCATCCTTTAAAGATGTGTCACATGCTTCTGATTTATTTGTATCCTTCACTTCTCCAAATTCTGCTGGTTTCTCTGCTTCTGCTGGTTTGTCTGTTTCTGCTTCCTCTGGTGTTGTTAAATCTGTAATATCAACATCTTGCTTTGACTTTGCAGTGTCAAGCTTTCCATAATTCATATGGTGTTTTATTCAACATAGACCTAATGAAGACTCTATTCTGAATATAACATGCAGTGTTGATTGCTTCAGCCCAAAAATGTTTTGCAACATTTAAATCATTTAACATAGTTCTGACCATGTCTTGGAGTGATCTATTTTTTTTTTAACTTATCTTCAGATTTATCCTTTGAAGACTTATCAGGTTCTTCTTTCATCTTCCATCTTTTCAAGCTCTCTTGGTTTGTCTACATCAGCTTCTGGTTCTTGTAGATCTGTATCAGCTTCTGGTTCTAGTAAACCTGCATCGGTTTCCTCTGGTTCTGGTAAACCAGCATCAGTTTCCTCTAGTTCTAGTTAACCTGCATCAGCTTCATCTTGCTTTGACTTTTCAGATCAAGCTATTTGTCATATAACATAATACAAATCAAATAATTTAAAAATTCAATACAGCCGAACCATTAATTCTGCTTCTGGTAGTTTCTGCTTGTTTTTGAAACCACTGAAATACTGTTTCTGTTGAAGTGTTCACATCACGTGAATCAATTGGTTCCTCTGACAGTTTGAAAACCTGCAAAATACTTATCTAGCTTTGATTTTTAAGATCAAGCTTCTTGTTATCATATTAAACATAAATATCAAACAATAATAGTATTTACAGCAAGATGTAACCTCTATGTCAACAGTTTCAATTTTACTCTGAAAATCCTCTTGTTTTTGATTTTCAGATTCTGAATCTGTATGTTATGTGATTAGATGGTTTGGATGAAGGAATTTGAATTCCCTTCCTGGTTTGTAATTTTGATGAATTTTACTGGAGTGTTTGAAGAACTCTCCAGATACTGACACTTCTCTTTCTGCTGATATATCATGTTCCTCTGATAGTTCTGGAACTGATGATAATTCTGATTCTTCTGGTTCTGGAACTAATAGTAATTCTGATTCTTCTGGTAGTTCCAGGTATGTTGATATGAGTGATTTCTCTGTCTGTTCTGATCTGTGTGATATGTGTGATTTCTTTGATATTTCCTGTTCCTCCTATGATTCTTGTTCTGGTTCTGATAGGTATTGTGTTGACTAGTTCTTCTTCTACCAGAGTCAATTGGCTTCTGTTTGGTAGATGTTGGAACATAGACCTTCTTCCCTTCATATATTGCCAGCATCCATTGACCAGGCACCATGATTGGTGTTTCAATTTGGTTGCTTAGAACATCTGCAACATAGACAATTTTATCTTTTGGTACCCAAATCTGGTTGGGTCCAGGTTTGTTAGTCTTGAAAAATTTCTTGTTTTCCCTTGTATTTAGCATAGGACAAGACACTTTGGAATGACCTTTCTTGTAACAAACAGTACACACTATATCAGAGGGAACAGGTTTAAGCACAGGTTTAGATTCAGTTATAGTTTCTTCAAATTCTATACCTCTATTTCCATTCCTACTGACTCCATAAATCATAGAAGCATATTTGCTTCTTTCCATACCATTAGCAAGAAATTATTGAAGAACTTGTTCATGTATATCAGAATTACTTGTGGTATTTTCAATTGATGTTGAATTATGGTCATTTTTTAGAGTTAGACTTTCAACTTGAAGTTCAGCAAAACTGCTTTTCAAATATACATTCTCTGTTTTCAATTCTGCAATGTCAGTTTCAAGAATGACACTTTCTGTTTTAAATTCTGCAATCTGATTCTTTAAAACATTAACTTCTTCTATTAGATTTGTATTTTCTTTCTTAAGAGTTTTCAGTTTTAAAGATAATTTGTAATTACAGTTTAAAAAATCATTCAAAACAGTAATCAAATCAGATCGAGTGAATTCAGAATATACCTTAATTTCATCATCTTCTGATTCTCTTCCAGAATCAGATTCTGTGTTGGATCCAGAGTTGGTGTGAGACATCATAGCCAAATCTGCTTGTTCATCTTCAGAAGATTCATCAGAATCATCTCATGTAGCCATCATGCTTTTCTTCTTAGTTCTGAAATCTTTCCTCTAGTACTTTCCTTTCTCCATATTTGGACATTCTGACTTGATATGTCCAGATTCATTGCATCCATAGCAGATGATATCTTTCTTGTCATGTGTATCATCACTTCCTCTGAATTTAGACTTTGATCGTCTGAATCACTATCTTCTGATGTTACTTTCAGAGCCTTCTTCTGCTTGGATTTCAGTGATAGAGTTTTGTTCTTCTTCTTGGGTTCATCTTCTTCCTACTCAATTTCATGTGATCTGAGATAGCTGATTAATTCTTCCAGCTTTAGAGTATTCAGATCTTTAGCTTCATGAATAGCAGTAATCTTTGGTCTCCACTTGATTGTCAGACTTCTAAGTATTTTCTTTACATGATCAGCAGTAGTGTAGCTCTTTTCTAGTACCCTTAATCCTGATACTAGAGTCTGGAATCTGGAAAACATAGTTTCAATGTCTTCATCTTCTTCCATCTTGAATAACTTGTACTTCTTGACTAGAATGTTAGCCTTTGCTTCTTGGACTTGCTTACTGCCTTCGTAAGTCAGAATCAGACTATCATAGATGCTCTTCGTTGTTTCTCTGTTAGTGCATTCGTCGAACTCCTTAAACGTGATTGCATTGATCATGAACGTTCTGGATTTTTGATGCAACTTGAACATCTTCTTCTGATCAGCATCCATATCTCTTCTGGAAATTTTAATACCATCAACATCTTCTGGAGCAGTATAACCATCTTCCACCAAGTCCCAAAGTTCAGGATCTTTTGAAATAAAAAAACTTATCAGCCTGTCCTTCCAGTATTCAAATCGTTCTCCATCAAACAGAGGTGGTATGTTGATGTTTCCTCCAGTAGCTTCTTCATTGAATCCGGACATATTGATCCCTTGGATCTTTCCTCAAACACTGAAAAGTGCTCAGCCTTGAGACCGAGCTCTGATGCCAATTGAAGGTGCAAACACGAGAAGGGGGGTTGAATTGTGTTTGTCAAACTTAATTACTTTTGCTATTTTGTTAAATATTGATTTGAATTATTCGATAAATAACTAATCAGATTCAGCAGCGGATAACAACAACATAATAACACAACAATTTATACTGGTTCACCGTTAACTAGGCTACGTCCAGTCCCTTCCTCCAAAAGGCCTTTTTACTAATTCAAACTCCTTTGAATTACAACACCACTGACCCTTCAAGTCAGTCTTCCCAAACAGCCTGACAACCTCAGACTTTTGAGGAACAACAACACCTTAACTAAACCAGCTAAGTCTTCTCACACAGCCTGACAACCCCAGACTTTTGAGGAATAACAACACCTTGACTAAACCAGCCAAGTCTTCTCCTACCAATCTGACAACCCCAGATTGAAGAAGGAATCTACACTATAATAAAGGTTTGGATCTTTGCAACGTTGCTTCTAGAAAGTTGTTTGCTGCACTTATTCTTGCACTCTTTTATTGCTTCTAGAAAGCTGATTGTTGCACTGTATTTCTCTCTCAAAAACACTTAGAAAATATTGTTCTTGCTTATTTGTGATTCTCTCTTTTGAACTCTCAGATAACTTTGAATTGAAGTTTGAGTTCTTGTGTTTTTCGATACATTATTCTTCAGCATTAAGCCTCTATTTAAAGTTGAACTTTAGGGCTTCACTGATGCTTTACTTCAGGAGTGTATTTCGATTAATCTGTTTTGAGAATATTATGGAGTAGTTTGCTTAGATTCTGTTTTGAGCCTTTTGCTCACTGATCTGTTTTGAACATTTTGCTCTGCTTCTGTTTTGAGCATTTTTCCTAGATTCTATTTTGAGCCTTTTTCTCCAATTCTGTTTTGAGCATTTTTCTCAGATTCTGTTTTGAGCATTTTTCTCAGATTCTGTTTTGAACATTTTTCTCTGACAGATTCATCTGACGATATTCTCTGGTGACGTCATCCTCTGATTTCTGCTTCTGGTGACGTCATCTTCTGATGACATCATCTGGTGACGTCATCCTTTGATTTCTGCTTCTGGTGACGTCATATTCTGATCTATTCTTCTGATGACATTCTTCTTCTAAGTCAAATATGTTATTTTCATAAAATACATTTGTTAACATCAAAACTTTAATTGCAAGAACCAACTTGGTTCCAACACTCATGACTTGGAGTTAGCTGCAATTGTCTTTGCATTGAAAATTTGGAGACATTATCTGTATGGGTGTAGTTTTGATGTATTTAGTGACCATAAGAGTTTCAAATACTTGTTTGATCAAAAGGAGCTTAACATTAGGCAGAGGAGATGGATGGAGTTTATTAAAGATTAGAGTTCACATTGCATTACCATCCAGGGAAAGCGAACGTGGTGGCTGATGCCCTAAGCAGGATGCGCGTTCATCTCTCGTTTGTAACAATGAAGGGGTTGGAGTTGTTCGAGAAGTTTTGTGACTTGAATCTTAATTTGGATTCTACATTGGGGAAAGTACAATGTGGAATGATCATTATAGATAGTGAACTGATGAATAAGATTAAAGTTCTCCAACTTACAGACGTGTTGACTAAAGAGAAAAGGAAGTCGATCGAGGTTGGCAGGGCACCTGAATTCAAGGTGGGCCCAGATGATATTTTGAGATGTAATGGACGTGTTTGTATACCCGAAAATACCGAATTAAGAAGGACTATCTTGGATGAGGCCCACAAAAGCAAGCTGAGTATTCACCCTGGTACGACCAAAATGTATAAATACCTTAAGCAGAAGTTTTGGTGGTCGGGAATGAAGAAACAAGTAGCAGGATATGTGGCTTCATGTTTGACTTGTCAGAAAGCTAAGGTAGAACATCAAAAGCCAGGGGGACTATTAAGGCCATTAGACATACTAGTATGGAAATGGGATAGTATATCCATGGATTTTGTTGTAGCATTGCCTAAAACTCAACGGAAGTTTGACTCCATTTGGGTGATTGTCGACAGGTTGACCAAATCTGCCCATTTCATACACATGAGGACTAATTATAATGTGACTAAGCTTGCAAGGATATACATTGCAGAGATTGTCAAACTACATGAGGTACACTCTAGCATTGTGTTAGATAGAGATCTGAAGTTCATTTCTCGTTTGTGGGGAGCATTACATGAGGCATTGGGTACTAAGTTGAGATTGAGTTCGACCTATCACCCTCAAACCGACGGAAAAATAGAAATAACTCTTCAGACCTTGGAGGATATACTGAGAGTGTGTGTGTTGGATGAGCGAGGAAGTTGGGATAATATATTTCCTCTCATTGAGTTCACCTACAACAACAGTTATCATGCAAGCATTGGGATGGCACCGTACGAGGCTTTGTATGGGCGTAAATGCCAAACCCAAGTGTTGGTATCAGGATGGTGAGAACTTAATTGTGGGACCAGAATTGGTACAACAGACCATTGATAAGGTCTGTGTGATCAAAGAAAGGATGAAGACAACACAAAACAGACAAAAGAATTATGCCGACCAACGGAGGAAACCGCTGGAGTTTCAAGAGGGTGAACATGTATTTTTGAGAGTGACACCTACTACTAGAGTTGGTAGGGCACTAAAGTCTAAGAAGCTAACTCCTAAATTCATTGGCCCATACCAGATCCTCCGACGTGTGGGTCTCGTAGCTTATCAAATTGTCTTGCCTCTGAGTTTGGCCAAGCTGCATGATGTGTTCCACGTGTCACAGTTGAGGAAGTACATGGCTGATCCTTCCCATATTATCGTGCCAGATGGTATCTAGTTGAAGGATAACCTTTCTTTTATAGTTCCACCATTGAGCATTGGAGACAGGACTACTAAGCACCTACGAGGTAAGGAGATCACATTGGTCAAGGTAATTTGGGACCAAACAATTGGAGATGCAACTTGGGAATTAGAGGAAAAAATGAGAGAGCTCTACCCTAACCTTTTCATGTTAGACTAGTTTCGAGGACGAAACTGTTTTTAAGGGGGTGATAATTATTTCCCTTGTTCGACTTATTGTAGTTGATAAAATTATTAGTAAGAATTATTTGCCTTGTGTGATAATTATATATATAATTATGCTTTTTAGTACAAGAAGAATTTGAGCTAAGGGTTTGTGGCTAGGTGTGACCCAACCCATAATAGAAATTTGGGCTTGGAGTTGGTGGCTTAGTTTTTGTATGATCAAGGTTAAGAAAAAAAAATAATAATAAATAATTAAAATAATATTTTCCCTCTTCTATTCTTTATTTGGCCCAACACTATCTACCCAATAATCTCCACTTTAAATTTTCCCTAAAGTCCACAATATTTCGATACTAAGTAATAATAAGCAGGAAAAAATACCGAAACCCTAGCCGTCATCTCCTTCACACCTCATCTCCTTCGTGCAACAAACTTTTCGTGTGAACAACTTCGTGGGGGCTTAAAGCTTTGTACTAGGAAGAAAAGCGGCCAAGGTAAGGGCTTTTCCCCACACAAATTTGAGTTAGACCGTTAGTTGGATGACATGGAACTAATAATTGTAATTGCTTGCTTTTGAAAGAAATAAATATAGACTAATAAAATAAAATAATGGAATCTGAAATCCTTTACGTTGAGTTCGATATGTAATGCATGTCTTTTTAAGAAGTAACATGTGAATTTTTATATTATACATGATAGAGTTTTAATTTTTATGATGGATATGAAGCAAAATTTGATTTTTCTTATGTTATATATATGATAAAGTCTTGATTTTGATGATGTATTATGAGTTCGAGTTTGAAGTTTCTTGTTATATATAAAGTTTTAATCTTTATGGTGTAAATGAAGTCAAGTCCCGATTTTTATGCATACATGGTGAAAATTATTATTTAATGATTATTTGTCTATGAATATATGATTCTCATGATAAGGATGTGTGATATGTGATCTTTGTGATGTGAATAAGATGATGGTTTTAAAAGGTGATATTTTTTGAATCCATATGACATGATTCTTAATGGGCTGTGTGCGAGTATAATTGTGATAATATATGGTCATGTCATGGCATATGCATCTTCGTGGGAGTTGCCTTAGTGGCTGGTTTATTTTCCCCATTGGTTTGGGTGATCTTTATGTGTGGAAGTCGCCTTAGTGGCAGGTTTATATCCGGATCATATAGTTTTAGGAGCATGCATTATACATATATTTTTATATACGATTTACCGTTTGCGCATTTTTGTCTTTTAAATTAGAAGTTTTTACCTTTATATGTTTTGTGTTATTCTTCTATATGTTTAGCTTTGGTTTGATGTGGATGATGGAAAAAACTGACCCTTACAACAACATTTTAGGTACTAATGAGTTCGAGGAGATTTAAGAGTAGTTGATGAGTATTAATGTGCGGCGAACGTGGGGTAAAAATGGGGTTTTCAAGACAATTTTTGTAATAATAAATATTGCCGCAACATTTCTATGTCTATTTTTTTATTTTTAAATCTTTGTCACTAAACTTTAGTAAGCTTTTTTTGTTTTAGTTTTTGAATAAACATTTTTTTAATAATATTAAATAAACGTGATTGTTACTAATTATTTAAATGTATAAATGTTAGATGTTCTTATTCTTAAAAAAAAAATTATCGTAAATTTTTCTAAAAGTATTTTTTTTAGTAACGTTTTGGACCAAAAATCCGGGGCGTTACATATGCCACATCTACTAAAGGTTTGAACTCGTCTAGTTTATCAGGTATATCTCCTTCCATATGGATTCTTGATTTTGGAGCATCTCACCATAAAACATATGATGATAAATCCTTTGTGTCTGTGAATCTTGCATCGTTTGTTTCAGTTATCACTGTTGATGGTACTCATATGCCATTAGCAAGCATTGGTTCTATCTCCACATCTAACTTGTCTTTTTCTGATGTTTATTATAGTCCTAATCTCACTTTAAGTCTTGCTTCTGCTAGTCAAATATGTGATTTCGGTTATTCAGTTATATTTTTCTTCCACTTCTTGTTGTGTGCAGGATCCACATTCCAAGAGGCTGATTGGAACATGCCATAGACAAAGGGGACTTTATGTTTTGGATGACCTACGAGTCCCAGATATTGCAGCCTCAACAACTACTGTTGACTTATTATCTAGTTTTCCCTTGAATTATTCATCTTCTATGTTTTATATATGGCATTCTCGCCTTGGATATGTTTCTACTTCTAAATTAAAATATTTGGCTTCTACTATAGCTTTAGGAAAGTTACAAACCATTGATATTTCATATTGTTGTGGTTGTAAACATGCTAAATTTCCAACTTTATCATTTAGTAAAAGTGTTTCTGTTTCTTATGCGTTTTTTGATTTAGTTCACTCTGATGTTTGGGGCGCATCACCGGTTCTCACCATAGGTGGATCTAGATATTATGTTTCGTTTATTGATGATTACACTCATTATTGTTGGTTTTATCTTATGAAAAATTGGTCTAAATTTTTTGACATTTATCATATGTTTCGTGCTATGGTCAAGACTCAACATAATGTTGTTATAAAGTGATTTCGCTGTCATTTAAGTGGTGAATATACCTCTAATAAATTCTTTGAATTATTTGTTTATGATGGAACCCTCCACCATACATCTTGTACTGACACTCCTCAAAAAAATGGAGTTGCTGAAAGGAAATACCATCATATTATTGAGAATGATCGTTCCCCTTTGTTGTCTGCTTCGGTTCCTAATGAGTTTTGGGGGGAAAAAGTTCTTATTGTTGTTCATGCTATTAATAGAATTCCATCGTATGTCATATCAGTTTTGTCTCCCTTTGAAAAATTGTATTTGGTTCTACTTGTTTTGTTCTTCGTCAACAAGTAGAGCGCAATAAGTTGTCTTCTCGTTCTACCATGTGTGTTTTTCTTGGTTATGGGGATGGTCAAAAGGGATATCAATGTTATGATCCTCATCCAAGAAAATTATATGTTTCTCGTAATATTGTTTTTCTTGAGCACATCCCTTTTTACTTTATTTCGTCTGATTCTCATATTATTAAGAGTTCAAAACTAACTCATATTGATCTGCTTGGTCCTAATGATAATGCTTCTAGTGATTGTAATGTTGAGAATTGCATGAAAAATACTACTACTCCACATGATGACATCTCTCTTGTCCCCCCCGGCTATCCAACCACATATCGCGATTGTTGATCCTCCGTCTTTGCCTCCTCGTTACCCCTCTCATCATTGTAAGTCTACTCAGTTACCTGATTTTGTCTATTTCACTTACTCAACTTCGTTTACTTCTTTCTTAACCTCTATATATAGTTTGTATGAGCCATCTTCCTATAAAGAGGCTATTATTGATCCTCTTTTCCAGCATGATTACTCTCCACAGTTTTAAACAGGCTCCTCGAGCTTGGTTTGAGAAATTCTCTAATGTTATCACTTCTCTTGGTTTCTGCTCCATTGAACATGATTATGCATTTTTTATAAGGTCTACCACTTATGGTTGCATTATACTTTCTTTGTAAGTTGATGATATGATTATTACAGGTGATGATGTTAGTGGAATCAATGAGTTGAAATTATAGTTTGAGATGAAGAACTTGGGAACTCTTCGCTATTTCTTGGGGAGTGGAGTTGCCTACTCTCCTAAAATCTACCTTCTTTCTTAAATCAAGTACATTGCCAACATTCTTGAACAAACTCGTCTTTCTAATAATAGAGCAGCATATACTCCTCTTGAGTTGAATGTGAAATATGCTCCCTCGATGGTGTTCCTTTACGTGATCCCACTTTGTACCGTACTTTGGTTGACAGGTTGGTGTATCTTACGATTACCAGTCCAGATATTCCTTATGATGTTCATGTTGTTAGTAAGTTTGTTGTCTCTCCCACTATAGTACATTGGGTAGCTGTTCTTTGTTATCTTTGAGGAACCCAATTTCAGAGCCTTTTCTTACCATCGTTGTCTTCATTGGAGTTACATGTTTATTCTTATGTTGATTGGGCTAGTGACACCGCAAATCGTAAGTCCACCACAAGATTTTTTGTCTTTCTTAGAGACTTTCTTATTTCTTGGAAGAGTAAAAAATAGGACATTGTCTCTCGCTCTTCTACAGAAGTTGAGTATCGTGATATGACATCCATTACTGCTGAAATAATTTGGTTGCGTTGGCTTCTTTTTTATATGGGTATCTCTCTTTCTGAGCCAACTCCGATAACAAGAGTGTTATTCAAATTGCTCATAACTCGGTCTTTCATGAATGCACCAAGCACATTGAGATTGATTGTCATCTTACTCGTCATCATCTTCATCATAGAGCCATTATTTTACCATTTGTTTTCTCTTCCTTATAGATAGTTGATTTGTTCACAACGATGTATTCCATTATTTTTCGTTTTTTGGTTGACAAACTCGCAAAGTCTATGTTATGGCATCGTGAGTTTGAGGGAAGATGTTAGATAATATTATTATATATTAGTAGTAAGGGTATTTTAGACTTTTTTATTCTCTTGTGTATATACTTATTGTAACTCTATCACACTAAGCTTTTTGTTCATTGGATTTATGAAACCCTAGTGGATTCTTTCTCTTCCTCTTGTCTTCATCTTCCTCCCTCTTATGTTTATCATTGTTAACACTATCATAGTGATATGTTTTATAGTATCATAGTGATAGTTTTACCGTATTAGATTGGAAGGAGAAGACTCATTAAAATTGGCAAATTAGGATCTCTGGTGGAGATTATTGATTGATAAAGCCATGGATAGTTTCCACAACATTGTTAACAAAAAAGATAGAAATAAAAAACACCAAAGTGAGATATTATTGTAGAATTGCGACAAAATTAGTTGTAAAAATAATAGAGCAACGGGATGATAATATCTTTATGCTTTAATTAATGAAAATACCGTAGGGTCAAAGTGAATACATAAATAAAACCTCATGCTCTTTGCTTTAATTAAATTGTTATTAGTAAACATGAACTAAAAAAGCCTTTCTAAATGAAAATGATTATTAAATGTCTAAATGAAAATGATTATCAAATGTCTTAAGTATATAGATTTGTCATGTTTGTCTCTTTAGCTCAATCAATTATCATTTGATCTTAGTATGAATTTCATCTAAAATCTTGTCATATGAGATCGCTAGATTGTAATCTACGCGTTGTGCAAATGTGAAATTCTTTTGTAATTTTTCTTGAATTTGTAATTTATGTATTTTTCATTCAGAAATTTATTTTAATTTTTAAATTTTGCAATATATATCTACAATAATAACATAAAAATTTAAGTTGAAAAATTAGATAATTTATTTTAAAATATAAGTAGTGGAAGTTTAAGAATGTGAAAACATTCATGTTATATAGTCATTCCAATAAGAGTGGTTTGGGTTTTGAAACAATAAAAAAATAAGAAAAAAATATTGCAATTTTACAAAACTATACATTTTGCAAATGTATAATAGAGTATAATATGTGATATAAATACAAATGATTAATTAGTATTAACTATTAAACATTAAATTATGTGTTGGATTTTTGTCGTTGAATAGACTCATGATGAATTGGACTATTCTCTTAAGCTCAATGAAATACGTGGTTCATAAGGAAATTATAATTAAAATTAGATACTTACTCTGATCACTTTCATAAGTAAAAATAACTATTTTCACGATTATTAAGAAAATTAGTTAAATACAATTAATTTTTTAGATTTTATGTAAATTATAATTAAAATTTACTAAATTGTTCATTTAAAATGTCAAATATTCAACTACCAACATTAATTTTTGTTCATTTTTGTTTATAACAGTGATCAAGATTTGAACATATGTTTTTTGAAAAAGACTGAAGATACATGTGAAAGTGCAAACACGAGAAGGTGAGGTTGAATTTTGTTTGACTAACTTGATTACTTTTTCTATTTTGGCAGTTTTATAACAAAACCTGATGTATGAATAAAACAGAGTTAGCAGTGGATATAAAGTAAATATAAAACTCAGAATTTTATATTGGTTCATCGTTAACTAGGCTACGTCCAGTCCCTTCACTTTGAAGGATTTCACTAATTCAAAAACCTTGAATTACAACAATACCACTGACCCTCCAAGTCACTCTTCTCAAACAGTCTAACAATCCTAGACTTTTGAGGAAAACAACCTTGAATCTAATTGTTAAGTAATCTGCTACTCCTTCTGACTCCCTCAGATTGTAGACTCTACTTCAACAACTTAGACCTAACACAAGGGAAAGAAAAACTTAGAGTACTTGCTTCTGGAGACCGGACACTCACAATTGACCTCACTGAAAACTCAAGTATTTTGCTTTTGGAAGTGTATGACTCTCAAGTATTTTCGATGCTAAGTCTTCAGTCTTGAGCCTCCTTTTATTGATGTGCATTAGGGTCTCTTCCAAGCTTAAATTCGAGTTGTATCTTGTTGGATCTCTTGCAAAAATAACTTGGCCAATCAGGTTTCTCTTAAATAGAAAACATATCTTTTTAGCTCCAGATATGCATTCGAAAATAACTTTGACCAATCATGTTCCTCATTAATTCTAAACCAAATCTTTCTTCCCGCCAATAGCTTCTAAACTCCCATATGACTTCAATTTATTTTTGTATCAAATCCTTTTAATACTTTGATCAAATTTAATCAAGTCTCCACTGATTATCATCATGATTAAATTTGGACCGTTTGATCTTCTAATCTCGTCCACATCTGGACCATACAACCTGATCTGCTGTGATCCTCTGATCTCGGTCAACCCTGGACCACACTTTCTGATCTACTGATCTCGACCACTCTTGACTTGCAATCTGATCTGCTGTGATCCTCTGATCTCGGCCAATACTGGACCACATGTTCTGATCTTCTGATCTCGGCCAACACTAGGCCATATGGTCTGATCTTCTGATCTCGGCCAACACTAGGCCATATGCTTAAATCTAGACCATTGATCTGAACCTTTTCCCTCTGATCTGGACCAATTCTGGACTGGGTCTGGATTGAATTGAAATTAAATCTGGACATAGGATATTTTAATCTGGACATTTACCTTCTGATCTGGATCAGGTTTGGATTAAATCTGGACATCATTTCTTCTTATCTGGACTTAGTTTCATACTCTGAACCATGCTATCTTCTGGTCTAGGCCAACTCTGGATGAAATCTCTTGTTCTAGACCAATTAATTTATGCTTTGATTAAGTCAGGATCATGTCTGGACTGATTATCATTTCACTGCCAAGCTATCTTCCAGTCAGAATAAATTATGGACCAAGTCTGACTTATGATTCCTTCTAGTCTGGAACAAGTCTTCCTCTGGCAGGCTTCCTTCTGGTCTGATCCAGGTCTCCTTCGGGATTCTACTTCCTTCTGATCTGGGCCAGGAAAGATATCCTCTGATGGAGTTTTGACATCCTTGTGTATCCTCTGGTGCCTTCAGGATGTATCCTCTGGTACCTTGTGGATGCATTATCTGGTATCTTCTGGAGGTGTATCCTCTGGTCTGATTTTATCCTCTGGTAATACATCTTCTGCCTCTGGTGACTTCGTCTTCTGCCTCTGATAACTTCATCTTTTGGTGGCATTTAATATAATAATTCTAAGTACAAAATAAGATTACATGGAGTGCTTTTGTAAACATCAAAATCCAAAATTTGTAGAAATTACTATTTCTCTCTATTGAATTATTGATTGTAGAAATTACTAAGTGGGTTTCTTTCGTTGTTGATTCAGTATTAAAATCCTTCAAAGTTTGTCACATTTTTTTTACCATAGACAAAGAAAAATTTGAATCCTATGCGGGTCGAGCGCGACATGAATATTCTCCGTTGAGTGAAAAAGAAAGTGGTTAAACTGTGGCTAAGTCTATAGTTATGTTTGGATTCATAGAATAAGTTGGAGTAGAATCGTGTCGAATGTCCACTTGCGGATATAACGTGCGTAAGCGCGTACTACCCTTTCCCTTGTCCAAAAACTCCGTTTTAATTTTTTTTCAAATATCAACTATTTAATATTGTAATACTGTTACAACTTTTTGGAATT
This sequence comes from Cicer cuneatum, assembly GCA_037974295.1. Classification (NCBI taxonomy): domain Eukaryota; kingdom Viridiplantae; phylum Streptophyta; class Magnoliopsida; order Fabales; family Fabaceae; genus Cicer; species Cicer cuneatum. The sequence continues at coordinate 48,408,477 of JBBPBO010000003.1, read as the reverse complement.
GTCTAACATGCCCACATACTTTATATCAATTATTTCAAAATTAATTTAAAATCTTAAAATATTGTACTCAAATTTTGTATCCAATTTTTTTTAGAAATTCCTTATTTCTTTTGTGACACTTTGTTATATCCCACTCTTTCTTTTTCTATTTATATGTCATATTAGAATTCGATTTTAATTATATTCAATATTGAACTCAAACTCTCAGCTCTGGGATGAGAAGTAAAGTGATTTTGAAGGATGGTGACACTGAAAGCTCTAAGCTCCTCATTGGGGCAGTGTACTAACACACACTCTAGCGATCAAGTCAGTTTTTGTCGGAGGGTGATAGGTATTTTAGGTTACAATAATTGTGTACTATTATTGCATCAAGTGTCTTTTTTTATACTAAATCCTCTAGGGTTTCAAGAATAATTCCATTATGATCATCAGGGAGGAATCTGTGATTCTTGGTTCACCATCTGATTGTGGACACACGTATCATTTGATACAAGATGGTGATAGCCACTTGACAGTCGAATGATGATCAACTTGTCATCAAGTCGCAAGATAAGGACACATGTGAGCTATCGTGGTCTATCATCAGCGGATCCTTTAAAATGCCATCATGTGGCTAGTATTTGAAGTGCATGTGAGCTATCGTGGTTAGCTGACATCATTTCCCATTATTGGATAGAGTATGCCCTAATTCAAGAATCTTTCACATCTTGCTCGATTGGGTCGGGTCAGTGTGACGTCAACTCATTCCATTGTTTTATTGGGCCGCCTAAACTTGTCACTGGTCTAGAACAGTTGGTATTGCATTAAAAACACACTTAGAGCAAGTGTACTCTATCACACAAGTATTATAAAAGATTATTGTATCCACAGAGATTAGTTAACAAGTATTAAACTAATAAAGATTGTTTATTATTTAGACTAACAATAATGGTTGAGTTTTTACGGTAACGAAATAACTAATAACAATAAATTATGAATGAAAGTGTAAAGTTGGAGATCAATAAAGAGAAGCCTATGGACACGGTTTCACTTGTAACTTTTTTTACCCCTAGTTTTAGTTCTATTTGAATTATTTTCTTTTGATTCAATTACTAATTCCTTCACTAAGACTATTAGCCTATTTGGTCATTCGTGATTAATATTTTTTTTCTTAAATTAACCTTTTGTTTGGTCATGCAAAGAATTGAAATTCAAGAAAAGCATAGAACATAATAAGATTGAATGATTGGAAGACTAAAATTATGTTTGGTCATGCAATAATTTATTGTCTCCATTATCCTATAGATCCACCAATTAATTGCAGCAAGATCACTAACAACTAATTAATTAAGAACATGCAAAGGGTGATCAATCCTAACATGTGATTAGAGCAATAGGAAATTTTAATAGAACAATAAAAAGTAAATAAAATAAAACTAGAATAGTTAACTAAGACATAATAAAAAAGTATCGCAATTACAAGATCCACCAATGACCCTATAAGAGAGTTTAGTTGCTTCTTATTGTAAAGAAAATCAAATCAAGAATAATGGTGTTCTTCAAATTAAAAAGGAGAATAAAAATCTGTGAATAGAATAATTTTTACTCCAAAATTTGATAATTTACTCCAATTACAAACCTTCAAAATCTCTTTATGCTTCCTCTTTCTGAATGATGTGCGGCCTCCTTTCTTCTTTTTTTCTCCTCTATGTTGTTTTTCTTTTGATGTGTGGCTCCCTTCCTTTTGTACCTCTTAGCAAACAAAATTTTTCAATTTTTGTGCAACACATGTTCCACATTCTTTTCTTTCATAACAAACTTTGATTTTTATCCTTTTTTCTCTATATTATATATTTGGAGCACCTACAATTTTATCAAAGATCTATCTTTGGAAAATTATATCTTCAACTCTATATTTAGAGAAAGTCCCACCAAACAAGTCATAATGATTAGAGAAAAGGGAGGATCGCATTATCTCCCTTTATTTGGTCGCGTCTGACAAGTCAGAAGGTAGACTCCTAAATATGAAAGACTTTGTCATCACTGGATAAGATCAAAGTTCAAACAAGAAAGACTCCTTTTGAAGATGTTAAATAAAGGAACTTAGTTTATTTATGTATTAGGAATTAGTTATTCAAACATGAAATGTAATATAAATTAATGGATTTGGTCTAAACAATCTTAGAAAGACCTTAGAACTCTAATATCCTTAGCCATTTCGTAACAAGTATTGCAATTGTAATGTTATTTGTATGTGTTACAAGTGTAATATAAGTTACGAATTAAATAAATTTTTCTTCTCTATTTTGTTCTTTCCTCTATCTTTCTTCCTCTCCATTGACTTTCAAAACTTCTCTTCTTATCCTCTATAAGTTATCTCGCTCTTTCTATCTTCAAAATTATTATTTCCCTTATTTCAATCATAACTCTTCATATCCCTCCGGTTTTTGCCTTGTACCTTTAAAATTGACCCATGTGGCTTATGGTATTTCTCACACTCTATCTCACTCTTCGCTTTCCCACGCCTTCATCATTATGACTCTCTTTCCAAAAACATTTCTATTTTGCTTCTTGAGAAATCTATTTATACCTCATACGTTTTTGTTCTTCCTTACATGTGTCCTCTCAATGTTCTCTCTATCCTAGTGTTTATAGTAGTGTTCATCCCTCCTTTTCCACTTCTCAATCTCTCTTCCACGAATGTTGGTTCGTCTTCAAGAGGAAAAGGAAGTCACTTTCTTCTCTAGAGAAGAAAGAAATCCTACCATCTGAAGTGGCTTTAATGGTGAGTGATATTCTTCTTGAGCAACTAGAAGCTCGGATTTCTCTACAAGAAGTCGACCGCATGTTGAACCTTCTCGTTTCTCAAATGGAGGAAGCTGCTAAAATCTTAAGGCATGTCCTTAGATATCTCTAGAACTTGTATAGGAGTAGCTTTTCTTTATGTTTTGTTGTTGTCTGTTGTCTACGTTGCAAAAGTGTCTTCTTTAATGAAATTACTCCTTCTTTACTTTTACACTTATTTCTATTTCCTTTAAGCTTATGTTTATATTTACTTATATGTTGTGTATCTTTCCAACTCTTCTTGTGTTTCTTGTGTCTGTTTGGCTTACTATAACCTCTATAAACTCACCCTTTTTGACAATGACAAAGGAGGAGAAAAGTAGGAGATATAGTAATGCAATTAAGGGTCTACCATGCATCTGCATTCTTTCATGATATCTCTTTGCACCTTTCACCCTTATGTGTGTCAAAAATAAAATGACTTAATAACAATTGAAATGCATAGAATCATAGCTATCAAATTCAAGGGGACCCTCAAAATATTGATGTGAAAGTTTCTTCTAAAATATCAAACAATCGGTTAAGTCAACTTTATTTTATGAGTACCACATTTAAGGGGAGAGTTCTTTTAAAACCGTATTTTGTGAAGGAAAATTGTTCATTAATTGTTTAGTTATATGTCATCATCAAAAAGGGGGAGATTGTTAGTGTAAAAGTGTTTTAAAATACAATCCTCTGGTTGATGTTTTGATGATAACAAATACAAACCAATAAATAGTAAGAATCCCCTAACTATATATGCTAAGTGTGCAGATTAAAGGCAAGACTTATGTTAATAACTATCCATTCCAAAGTAGCCTATATTACAAGTTTGTTAGAGATTTACTAAAGGAGCAAGAAATAATAGATCAACAGAAATACTGCAAAACAAGTGCAACAAAGCATGTTCGCAGTCTAAGTTCATTCCTCTTTGACTGGACAAAGGCAAAAGAAACCAAGACTTCACTTTAGCTACATAGTAAGTCCAATTACACACGTCTTTGTCATCGAAAGTTTCAGTTGACACAGGATGCGAGCGACATAATACCTCAGTTGCCTATGAAATTGTAAAGCAAATACCGTAGTTAAATTTCCTCTGATGAACTCAACATGGATTTTGTTCCTCTGCCTCTGCTACTCAAGCTAACAAGAAATATTGTGCACTTGCCTCAAATAAGCGTAACAAGAAACAATTGGCCTCTACGTCTGATAAGCGGGACAAGAAATATTATGCCTCTAACAAGCGTGACAAGCAAGTAACTTCCTCTACCGTTGATAATCACATCAAGTGTTTGATCATCTTGTTGGAACCAAGTTGGTTCTAAGTACTTAGGATTTTGATGCTTACAAATGTACTCAATGTAAACTTATTTTGTACTTTGAATTATTAAGTTAAATACCCCAGAAACTGAAGGAAACAGAAGCAGAGATCAAAGGATTCCAGAAAAATGAATTCTGGATTGACCAGAAGATATCCAGGAATGTCAAAAACATGACCAGAAGATATATTTGATGGCCCAGATCAGAAGGAATAAAACTCAAAATGAAACATGGATCATACCATTGGAAAGCCTGCCAGAAGGAGAGTTGTTCCAGACAAACAGGAATCAAATATCAATTTTATTCCAGAAGTTATTCTGACCAGAAGATGGCCTGGCAGTGAAAAATTACACAGCCCACACTTGTTCTAGACTTGACCAGAAGGTATGTTTATGAGTCCAGAACAAGAGGATCAATCTAGATTTGGCCCAGACCATAAGATGGCGTGATTCAGGGCATGGAACTAAGTCCAAAATAAAAGAAATGAGTTCCAGAATCAACCCAGACCTGGTCGAAAATCAAAGGTAAAATGTCAAGACTGAAATATTTTTTGATCAAGTTTATTTCAATCTGTTCCAGACCAAATTCCAGAATCTGTCCAGATCAGAGTAAAAATATCCAAATCAATGGTTCAGAAATAATTTTTTTGAGTCCAGTGATGGTCCAGATCAGAAAATTAGACCATGGCCTAGTGTTGGCCGAAATCAGAGGGACAAAATGTGCAAGACCAGAAATGGCCGAATCCATGAGAATTCAGCATAACAGGCGCGCATCCAGGCTGGCGGAAATCAGAAGATCAGAGGGTCAGGAAGTGTGGTCCAGGGATGGCCGAATTCAGAGGATCACAGCATATCATTTAGCTTGGACCAGATGTGGACTAGCACTTAAAATTCTAATGGTCCAGAATTGATCAAAGATGGAGATTGCAAGTTATTTTAATTAAAGTGTTAAAAAAAATTGGTTATAAAAATAAAGTGGAGTAGCATGGAATTCAGGAGCATTGGCGGGAACAACCAACAGATTTAATTGGCCAGTTATTTTGAAAGGAAATGTGAAGATATGTTTTTTATTTATATGAAGCCCAATTGGTCAAGTTATTTTTGGAAGAGAATCCAGCAAGATTCAGCTCGAATTTGATCATGGAAGAAACCCTAATTTTCATCTATAAAAGGAGGCTCAAGGCAGAATGCTCAATATCGAAAATAAAAAAAGGGTCATACACTTCAAAAGCAAACACTCTCAAATTTTCATATAAGTCAATTGTTGAGTCTCAGTTTTTAAAGCAAGTACTCTTGTTGTTTTCGTTCCACTATGTCAACTCTAAGTTGTTGAAGTAAAGTCTACAAGCTGAGGGAGTCAGTAGGGGTAGCAAGTACTTAGAAATTAGATTCATAGTGGTGTGGTGTCTTCTACAATCTGGGGTTGTCAGATTGGCTGAACACAGGTGTTTTCCTCAAGAAGTCTAGGATTGTTAGACAATTGAGAAGACTGACTTGGAGGCTCAGTAGCAAGGTTGTAATTCAAGTTTGAATTAGTGAAATCCTTCAAGGCGAAGGGACTGGACGTAGCCTCGTTAACGGTGAACCAGGATAAAATCTGTGAGTTTTGATTTTTATTTTTATCCGCTGCTAACTCTGTTTTAATTATACATCAAGTTTTGTTTTGAAAGTATTAAAACAGGAAAAGTATTCAAGTTAAGTCAAACACAATTCAACCCCCCTTCTCGTGTTTGCACCTTCACATCTAACTCTAAACTTTTATGTATCCTCTAAAAAAATCAGTGCTCTGAAAAAGTCAACGCCCAAAGAAGACAAAACAACTTCACATCCTCTGATGAACATTATGAATCTGCTACATGTCTGAAAGTCTTTAATGTTTGACTTGATCATAGTATCCTCAAATTCTATGTCCTCAATACCAAGATGTGAAGAACTATTCACGAAGATATATATGGATACTTATTAAATATTGGTGTACCTTAAATGGTGATTGAAGATCTCCAACTGTAACAATCTCAACGAACACTTTTTCTCTATATTTAAGAAGAACTCACTCAGACCTTTACCATGAGTGAGAGAAAGCGGGAGAATAGTTACTTCTCTCATCATGCTCATCTCAAATTCAATCTGCATTAACTTAAAAAATCTTGACAGAGCTTACCATTAGTAGAACCAAAAATTAAATCATCAACATATATTTGGACATTGAGACGGTCATTCTTAGATAATTTTATAAATAAATTGGTGTCGACCTGGCCTCTTTCAAAATTATTTTTTAATAGAAACATGCTTAGTTTGTCATACCAAGCTCTTGGAACCAGTTTTAGAACACACTAAGATTTCTTGAATTAGAAAACATGGTCTGAAAATTCATTATCTTCAAAGCCAAGATGTTGTTTAACATACACTTCTTCATTTATACAACCATTCAGGAATGCACTTTTCACACCAATTTGATATAAAAATAATTTTATTAAAAATTGCAAATGAAAGTAAAATCCTCATTGCTTTTAACCTTGCCATATGGGCAAACATTTTAGTATAATCAATACATTTTGAGAAATAATTCAAAAACAGAATAAATATCATGTTTTCATGACTTACCGAACGAACTATGAATAATGATTAAGACTCTAGATTTTCTATTTTATTTATACGGTCGTTCAACAACAAACAAACTCGAATTCGAAAATAGATGAGAAAGATATGAATGTTTTAGAGTTTCTCTCAAATTTCACGATTACCAAAGAAAATTATACGAATATGGCCTCTATTATGGTTTAAATAATGCTTCCAAGTCAATTAAGTCCATTTAGTTGAGTCAAATAAGGACCCAAGTCGTTTAGATACGTTTGAGACATATTTAAAATTAAAAACCACAAAAATCTTCTTTTTAGTTACAAATGCAATAGCTACACTATTTGGAGCATAACTCGAGCTACAAGAGTCATATTGACACGAGCTTGGTGGAGTTAGAAATCTAAGAAAAATACTACAATAGTGATACAAATTTCCTAAAGCTAATGGTGCATTAACAGTGATGAAAGCAAAGAGGTATGTAGCTAACATCTACAAATTGTTGGGTTATACTATTGAAGGTGATGTTGTGTTAGTTCAGTCTTTACTGTATGGGTGGTTCCATGCATTTTGTGACTTTTACATATGATTTTTCATGCAAGGTTGGGGTGTATTTCCATAGACATAAATCTAGTGTTATTTTCTTCAAGCTCAAAGTGTGGAAAGGAAAGGTAGAAAATCATATGGGTAGAAAAATCAAGTATTTGTGAATAAATAATGTGACATAGTATATTGACTTTTTTCAATATACAAAGAATTAAAGGTGTAGAACACAGTATACAAAGACTTTTTTCAGTTTGAAAGACACTACAACAGAATGGTGTGGCAAAGAGAGTGAACGAATCTCTAACTGAAAAGGAAAGATGTCTTTGGTTAAATGCTGGATTTTTTTAAGGGTTTCCGGGCATAGGTTATTAGCATGACGTGTTATTTTATTAACAGGTCACCACGGGCTTCATTTGAATGGAAAGTTGTAGAGAATGTAGGAAAAGTAACCCTATTAATTTTGACAATTTCAGAATTTTTGGATATCCAACTAATGTGCATATACCTAGTGAAGTTAGATTTATATTGACTAAAAGTTGAAGTGTGTCTTTATTGGTTAAGGCAAAATCCCAAAACAATATTTTTAAGATAATCAAACAAAGTTAATTAATTTCTAATTATTATTCTAAATTGTGTCGCTATTTAACTTGTACTTTTGAGTATGTTATTCGAAGATAGGTAATAATATACAACAAACAAATATCATTTTGGTGAATACAAGATCATTCTGGTTCATAAAAACAGCAGTCTAAACAAACCAAGATCATACTGGTTTTTTATAGCATTCAATCTAGTCAAACCAAGATCATTCTGGTTTTTGACACCATTCGGTATAGTCAAACTCAAGACTATATTCTAAAAGATGGTTTGAGTGGTTTGTAAAAATCCTTTTTGTGATTAAAAGGTGACTTGTAAAAACCCTTTCTAGACTAAAAGGTAATTGTAAGAAACCCTTTCAAGATCGAAAGGTGAACATTATAACTAATCAAGAGTGATCAAGAAAGTTTATGGAAAAGCAAGAACATTCTTGTTAAACAACATTAGTTGAAAATCTCACAAATTATGAGGACTAGACGTAACTCATCTTGAATAAACCAAGATACGTTATTTTGTGATTCTCTTATCCTTATCTTTAATATATTTTCACTTACAACCACAGATCACATAGAATTAATCTCTTTCATTTATTTTCACTAACCAAGAATGATCTGCATTTTAGTTTTGAAACCAAAATTAATCTTGAGTTAGTTTAAATTAAAAGAAGGAATTCATTTTTTAAATGGGAATCACAATTCAAACCCCTCATCCTTGTGATTGACATTATTACTTCAATTGGCATCAGTGCCTGCGCCTAAGGATTAATACTCAAAGCATTAGAGGAAAGATTCAAGAAGCAACGTCAAAAGCTAAGTACATCAATGAAGGATGATCATTGAATAAACCACCTTACTTGATGGTACAGACTACTACTTTTGGAAAAGTAAGATGCAGTTGTTTCTTAAATCATAAGATACAAGAATGTGGCGCATCATAATAGATGAAAAATTTATACGAAGAATTGATCAGAATTATTCAACATCTGCTAAGAAGAAAGAAGTACATTGGGTAGCAGAAGAAAAAGCTAAGGTACCTCTAAACTTTAAAGCTCAATAATTTTTCTCTTGTGCGTTAAGCAAGGAAGAAAGTGAAAAAGTTGATGAATATCATACGGAAAAAAAAGTATAGGATACATTACAAACCCATCATGAAGGAACAAGCCATGTCAAAGAAACAAGAATTGATATTGGCGTACGAAAGTTTGAACTGTTTGAAATCAATGAAGGAGAAACCATTGATGAAATGTATTCAAGATTTACTACCATGGTAAATGAAATTCGTTCTCTGGGCAAGACATACTCAGTACAAGACAAAGTACGACAAATTATGAGATGTCTTCCAATCAAATGGAGACCAACGTTTACAGCCATAGGTCAAGCTAAGAATTTTGAGATACTTGGATTAGAGGAACTCATTGGAACCTTACGAGCACATAAAATACTATTGCAAGAGGACCAAATAGCAAAGAAAGGTTCTTCTTACAAGAAGAAGCTGATGAAGAAGTAGTTCTTCTTATAAGAAAAATTCAAAGAATGATGAGAAGAATAGATAAGATCAAAAGAAGTTTCTCAAACAAAAGGGAAAACACCTTTTAAACAAAAAGGCACCCCAAAAAGTAGATAAAAGTCATATTACATGCTTTGGGTGCAAACTAGGACATTACAAAACTAAACATCTTTAAACAAAAAGGCACCCAAAAAATTCCCATTCAACAAAATATCCATGATGGTAACCTGGGATGATTCTGATGAATCAAACACAAGAAAATGAAGAAGCCAACATGTGTCTAATGGAAAACTCAGAAGACGATGAGGTAAGGTAATCATTTTTGAACTATGCTCTTTAAGTGAACAAATGGAAAAAGAATTTGATAACTTGTTAAACGACACAAATTTTCTTGCTAAAAAATGTAGATCTTTAAAAGAACAAGTTTACAATGAAAAAGAAGAAAAATAGAAAGTTCAAGCTATGAATGATGGGATCTCATGTAGGAATATTTGATAAATTTGGACTTGGTGTTGACAAAACCCAAAAGTAAAAAATCTAAAAATTTTGTTGTTCCTAAAAGAAAAGAAAAAAGTGCAAAACGAAATGTTCCTACTGCAATAAAATTGGACATCTTGAGTATACATGTTATTTCAAAAATGAGATGAAAAATATAAATCAAGAAGACCTCTCAAAAAGGAAGAATGTTCTGGAATCAGGAAAGAACCTTCTCATAGAGCAATAAGAAAATGTTCTTATCGTTCAAAGATTGGTCATAGTGAATCAAACTGCTATTTTAAGAGAAAAAAAAGTCCAGTATTAAAGAAAAACTAACTTTCAAGTACCCAAGACAAAATGGGTACCTAAAAATCATGTAACATCAAAAGCATGTTAGTTCTCGAAATGTCAAAAAAAGTCATGGTACTTGGACAGTGGTTGTTCAAGACATATGACAAAAGATAAACAATGTTTTCTTTCCTTTGTCAAAAAGGATGGAGGATGTGTAACCTTTGGGAATAATGATCAAGCAAAAATCAAAGGTAAAGGTGTTGGAACCAAGTTGGTTTTACAATTAGAGTTTTGATGTTAACAAAAGAATTTTATGAGAACAATATATTTGACTTCAAAGAGTATGAAAGAAGATATGGTCAAGACTTGTAGAAGATTTGATCAAGATTTATCCACAACAAATTTACAATCTCAATCTAAACAAAAAAGGAACATAATCAATTTGAAGAATTTACAAACGCAATCTGAACAAAATACAATTTAGAATTAAACAAGGACAAAATTGAAGCCCAAATTTTAACTATAAATAGAAACTCAAGGCTGAAGAAGAAAAGCATCGAAAAACATAAAAGAGTAGTCTTAGAGTTCAAAGAGAGAAATACTTGTTTCAAGTTAGAAAAATTTTTTGAGTGTTCTTTTCTTAGAGTGTGAGAGTTATTATTATTATTAGCTTTTTAGAAGAAACCACTCAAGTTCCAATTCTAGGGTTGTTAGGTTGTTAGGAGAAGACTTGGCTTGTAGGGTCAATGTGGTGTTGTTCCTCAAAATTCTGGGGTTGTCCGGCTGTTTTGAAAGACTGACTTGGAGGGTCGGGTGATTTGTAATTCAAGGTATTTGAATTAGTGGATTAAAGCCTTCTGAATGAGGGGACCGGATGTAGCCAAGTTAGTGGTGGACCAAGATAAATCTATGTGTCAAATTAATTATGCTTTCATTGCTTGTTGCCTCTGAATCTGATTGCTTCTACTCCAAGTAAGTAACCAAAAATCAAACTAGTTTTTCATTTATTTATAAATTATCAAAATGTTATCAACTTTGGCAAACACAATTCAACCCCTTCCCCCTTCTCGTATTTGCAACTTTAAAAGGTACTATAGGTAAGGAAAATTCTGCAAAAAATTACTGGTGTTCAATATGTTGAATATCTAAAACATAATCTTGTAAGCATTAGTCAACTATGTGACAATGGTTTAGAGGTTATCTTTAAACCAAATATATGTGAAGTCAAGCAAGCAACTTTTGGAAAAATTATTTTCTCTAGATCCAGGAAGAAAATCTTTATGTATTATATCTTGAAGATTTACCAATTGAATCATGCTTTATGTCCATCAACAAAGATAAGTGGATATGGCATAAAAGAACTAGGCATGAAAATAATTTCAAAATAAATCAACTAGATCTTGTTAGAGGTCTGCCAAAAATAAACTTTGATAAAAGATAAAATATGTGAAGCTTGTGCAAAAGGAAAACAAATCAAGAGCAGTTTTTATTCAAAAGATTTTATTTCAACTATAAATACCTCTTGCATTGCTTCACATTTATCTCTTTGGTCCTATCAAAACAACAAGCTTAGAAGGAATGAGATATGGCTTCGTTATTGTTGATGATTTCTCACGTTACACATGGGTACTCTTCTTAAAACAAAAAGATGATTCATTTGATGCTTTTAAAACCATTTGCAAACGAGTTCAAAATGAAAAGGACTCTACATAATATCTATAAGAAGTGATCATCGAGGAGAATTCATAATGGAATTCATAATGGAGTTGTTGAACGAAAGAATCGAACATTGCAGGAAATGGCAAGAACAATCTTGGAAGAATTAAACGTTGAAAAATACTTTTGGGCTGAAGCTATCAATACTTCCTGCCACATTTTAAATCGTGTATCAATAAGGAAAATCATCAACAAGACACCTTAAGAAATATAGAAAAATAGAAAGCCAAATATCTCATACTTTCATACTTTTGACTACTGCTGCTACATTTTAAAAAACTAAGACAATCTACGAAAGTTTGATGAAAAATCAGACAAAGCTATTTTCTTAGGATACTCAACCAATTCCAAAGGATATCGCATATTTAATCTACAGACAAATATTGTTGAGGTAAGTATCTATGTATTATTTGTCGAAATTGATTATCTTGATATACATAAGATAGATGATAAAGGGGAAGAACAATTTGGGCAACAACAACAGATTGTTCCTCAAAAAAATGAGATCGATAAACAATTTCCATTTCAAAAAAACAAAAAAACATTTCTTTAATGTGAGAAAATCCTTTGGCATATTTTTTATTATCCATTTAAAAATTAGTTTTTGAAAAGTACAAACATTTTTAGCATAAGAATATTTTCTAAAAGAGAGAAATTATATTTGACATGATATCACAGTCATCTTATTTCGCTTCCTTGTATGCGCTCATTCTCTCTAGTTATAAAAATGAAAAATGGATCTATTTCTAACAATAAGCTTGATCATGTTCAAAGCGAAAGGTGATCTCTTGTGAAAGAGGACAAAGAGCAAAGTGACATTTTCCTTGTTTTATGGAACTTTCAATTATTTAAAAAATTAATTCGGGGGGATTTTTTAGAAAATATTATTCTTCTTAAAACTGAAGTCTACTCATTGTTTTCCTTCTAAAAAATGAGAAGAATATATATTCATTGACTATTTTTCAAAGTGCGTTAAAATGTTTGCATACAATTATGCCATATTGTTGTTATTATCATTATCCATATCTTGATTGCAATATTCACTACAATGATATGATCATCATACATGCTATGTTCTTTAATGTTAAATGCAAACTTGCCTAGTTTGATATATGAATGCATTGGTCAACCACGTGATTTCTATATGAAGTGCACTCATGCTATTACTCCATTTTATTTACTTCTATGTCTATTCCCCATCCTTTTTGATAGATGCCAAAAGGGGGAGAGAAATATAGATGGATATAGGATGAAAAGTAATTAATGAAGAATGTTAACAATTAACCTCTTACATATTAAACTCTTGCATGTGTTTAGGGGGAGTTTAATTACAAATCTATGAACATTCTTGCATTTTATTTATATCCATCCATAAAACTTATGATTTATTCAAAAGGTTTGTCATCATCAAAAAGGGGGAGATTGTTGAGGAAAAAACCATTTTGATAAATGTTTTAATGACAACAAACCTTTTGAATTAAATGATTGAGTTTTATGAATGTTGATCTACTAATTATTGCACTTGAGTTTTGTTTAAGGAAAAAGGCTATGAATCAAACTGTTCCAACAAGACAGATCAGTCTCCAAAATGATCAGATCAGTCTCCAGAATGATCTTCTGTCAAGAATGATCATCAGTCTCCAGAAATGATCATCATTCTCCAACAGTGTATCATCAGTCTCCAGATTGATAAACAATCTCTAGCAGCAAACATCTTTCTCCAGCATGATTAACAACCATCTCCATAATGATCAAACATCATCCTCCAGTATGATGACATCAGTCCAGAATGATACAATCATTCTCCAGCATACTTACTATCATTCTCCAGCCTTGTTACATCCTTCTCTAGCTTGACTGCCAAGAACGTTAGACGATCTTGAAGTATATTAACATCATAGCAGATCCAAGAAAAGATCAGGAAGACATCCATAATGATCAAAACTGAACCTCCAGATTGATTATCAATCTCCAGAAAGTTCAGATACTAGGACTCTAGATTGATTATCAATCTCCAGAATTTTCATTAACATTCTGCAGAAGTTCATCATCATTCTTCAAAGTTGTTTTGACATAATCAAAACTGAAGTAGCAAAATTGATTTACAAGGAAGGGGGTTTGAATTGTAAATCTCCCTTTTAAAAATTTCCTAAAAAACTTTAGATTTGAACTCAAGAAAGTTCTTGGTTAAGGAAGCAGAAAAACAGAGAACGTTCTTGGTTTATCATAAAACGGAGAATGTTCAGATTAGTTTGTAAAACAGAAAAACAGTTTTGTATTTTTAATCTTGAAAAGAAATTAAACTGAATAAAGAGATAAAGGATAAGAAATACCACACACAAATGTATCCTGGTTCACCCAACTTGGGCTACGTCCAGTCCTTACAATTGTGAGATTTTCCACTAAGTGTTTAAAACAAGAACCTTCTTGGTTTTACAGCACCCAGCCTAGATCAACCTTGATCTTTGTTTACAGAACTTAATATAATTCCACCCAGAAAGACATTAATCAAATCACCTACCAACCTTGATAGGATTTCTTACAATCTACCCCAAACTATACTTAACTCTTATAGTTTGAGTTTTACAATAATGAAGAGATTGTTTTGTTAGAATCTGAGATGTCTCAACTCTTGTTTGAGATTCGATTCTTTACAAAGAACTCAGTATAAATGTATCAGAGTAAAACGAATTTAACCAAACTGATTCTTGTAAGTTATTTGGAGAATTTCAAGTATGTAAATGTGAATGATTTTGAGAGACTTGTTAGCACTTGAACTTCTTCGTTTTCCTTGAGTTGTGGCCTTCCTTTTATAGGCTTGAGAGCATTAAATGGAGGTCAATAGAGCTCTTGGTAGTGCCCTTGTCAGGCTTGACCAGAGGCATTATTTCTGAATAAAAATAATCCAACTTTTGACTATTTTTATTTTCTGTTCAGACTGGGTTGTGTGTTGCGTTTTGGATCAAATTTTCTTGAGTAATTAATGATCCTTTAATGCTTCTGATAAGTGATAATATTGCTGGCTTGAACTGGAGCTTTGCATCAATTAAAACAGATTGAAAATGATCACAAAATGTTGTTGCAGAAAACTGTAGTGTATAGTTGCTGGAGATTGATGATCAATCTGGAGCTTTAGCTTTTGGGTTTCCTGGAGATTGATAATCAATCTGCACTGATTTCTGAACATACTGGAAGCTTTCTTGATGCATTGTACATTGTCAAGATTGTTTATCAGTCTTGACAGCAGAACTGGAGAATGTTCAATTTCTGCTTGAGCAGCTTGATTCATTGCCTTTTTTCTTTGTGATTCGAATGGTTTCTTTTGATTGTAATTGATCACATCTGTTCCTTGTCATATACTCTTAATACTGATGTGAATTCCAGAGGCAATAACTTCAATTAAGTGATGGAGAAAGATTGGTCTTTATGCTGTCACAGCCTAGCGAACATTCTCCGTTTTCTAGAATATGTCAAGAATGTTCTTCAGCCTTTGTTTATGCTGTTTTCTTTGATTCTTTTGAAACCTATCTTTGAATTAACACACTCAAAAGCACAGGTTAAATTAACAATACATTTAGAATCATAATTAGCAATCTTTAATTAACCTTTGTTTATTTTCATCAAAACTTTAAAAATGAGAGTTTGTCTTAACAAAAACTCCATATCAAATCAAAGATATTAACAAATACATTTGAAGTACAAAGGATCAATAAACAAAGGTAATCTTGTCCAGAAGGAGACTTGGTCAGACCAGAAGGAAACAGATTCAGAAGATAACTCAGTCCATAACAGAAGTCATGTTCCAGATTTGGTCCAGAACAGAAGACTTGGTTCAGACCAGAAGATAGCAGAGTCCAGAATAGATCGCATGCTTCAGAACAGAAGATCACATGTCCAGATCAGAATATCACATAGTCCATATCAGAAGGTTACACTGTCCAGATCAGGAAGCAAAATGGCACACATCAAATCACATGGTCCAGACTTGATCCAGATCAGCAGATCATATGGTCCAGATTTAAATCATGATGCAGATCAAGTGAAGACTTAATTAAAATTCGAAGAACAATTGATTGATTTTTTATAGAAATCTGATCAAAGTATTAAGGAGATTTGATTCAAAAATCACGGAAGACTTGAAGAAAATTCGAATCAAATCAGAAGCAGAAGATGATGTCACCAGAGGATGACTACAGAAGATGCATCACCAGAGGATGATGACGTCACCAGATGATACCTCCAGAAGACGTCACCAGAGGATACCTCCAGAAGACGTCACCAGAAGATACCTCCAGAAGACGTCACCAGAGGATACCTCGAGAAGACGTCACCAGAGGATACCTCCAGAAGACGTCACCAGAGGATACCTCCAGAAGTCGTCACTAGAGGATACCTCCAGAAGTTGTCACCAGAGGATACCTCCAGAATACGATACCAGAGGATACCTCCAGAATATTATCAGAGGATACCTCCAGAATACTATCAGAGGATACCTCCAGAATACTATCAGAGGATACCTCCAGAAAAATACAATCAGAGAGTGCAAAAAATCAGCGTAAGGAAGAACAATACTGATCAAGAACAAAGGTTTCAGCCCAGTCAAAACAGAAATTAAAAATAGTCAAAAGCTGAATTATTTTTAATCAGAAATATTGCCTTTGGTCAAGCCTGACAAGAGCACTGCCAACAGCTCTATTGACCTCCATTTACTGCTCTCATGCCTATAAAAGGAAGGCCAAAGCTCAGGAAAAAATAAGAAGTTCAAGTGCTAACTAGTCTCATAAAATCATTCACATTCACATACTTGAAAGCTTCTCAATCACAAACAAAAGATTCAGTTCTATTTTTCTTCTTTATATCAGAATCATTCTACTGAATTCTTTTGTCAAGTATCTAATCTCAAACACGAGTTGAGCATACTCAGATTCTGTCCAAAATCAAAGACATTCAAATGCCAAGATATATCATCACTCACATTCATACTTGAAAAGTCTCACAAGAAATCAGTAACATTCATTCACGAATTCATTAGCTTACTGAAATCTCTTGTAAAGAATCTAAACCTCAAACAAGAGTTGAGATTTAATCAGATTCTGTAAAAACACTCTACATCATTATTGTGTAAACTCAAGACTATAACTGGTGTTTGTAGCTTGAGTAGTTTGTTTAGAAAATCCTTTTAAGATTAAATGGTAGAGTGTAAAATCCTATCAAGGTTGATAGGTGACCTGATTGAATTCCTTTCTGGGTGGAAAGGATTGAAGTTTGTAACAGATCAAGGTTGATATGAGCTAGCTACTGTAAAACCAATAAGGTTCTTTGTTTTGAACACTTAGTGGAAAATCTCACCGTTGTGAGGACTGGACGTAGCCCGGTTTGGGTGAACTAGGATATATTTGTGTGTGATATCTCTTCCCTTATCTATATTTACTTTCAGTCTATTAATTATCAAGTTAAATAGATAAAAAGAACTGTTGATTTTAACTAACCAAGAACGTTCTCTGTTTTCTGGTGAAAACCAAGAACGTTCTCTGTTCTCTATTTTCTGTTTTCACAACCAAGATCAATCTTGAGTTATTTTCTTAAGTTTTTAACAGGAATTTTAAAAGGGCGAATCTACAATTCAAACCCCCCTTTCTTGTAAATCGACATTGCTACTTCATATGTTGGGGATAAAATTGAAAGAAAAAGCACAAGTGGTGCATATCAATTTCTTGGAGAAGCTCTAATAAGTTGGTCACGTGAAAAGTAAAACACAATTGCATTATCAATATCTGAAGTTGAATACGCTCAGCTGCAAATTGTTGCTCTCAAGTTATGTGGATCAAAAACCAACTTGAAGACTTCTCTATAAGTTATACAAATGTCCCGATTTATTGTGATAATACAAGTGCTATAAATCTCTCCAAAAACCCATTCAACATTTAAGATCAAAACACATTGAAATAATACATCATTTTATTAAGGATCATATTAGCAAAAAAGAAGTTGAATTAATCTTTGTTGACACAAAAAATCAACTTGTTGGCATATTTATTGAACCACTTGTTGATGAGAATTTTATTTTTATCAAGGAAAAATTAAAGTTCATAAAAAATCCAATCAAATTCCTCTATAAAAAATAACCAGATCGTTCTGGTAAAAAACGAAGAACGTTCTTTCGTCCTCACATTAGTGTCCGTTTTATTTTTAAACGAGATGTTTAAAAGCTTTAGTTTGCTTCTTAATAAGAAAAAGTAACAGTCTTTTTTCCCTTCATTCAAAAAAAGGCTACTGCTAGCCACATCATGATCTACACTCCTTCTTCCCAATACTTTGTGTCACTTCTCAACCACCCACAACTTTATACTCACGCGTGGCATTCCCTCCTTCATCTCCTCCTAAGAAAACTGATTCTTATTCCTCTTAGTGTACTCTTATTTTCTACTAACACTTTTCTTCTCTCTTCTCTGTTCTTCATTTTTGTCTCAACATGGCTCGCATCAAGGCCTCTGCTCAGAAAAACCTAAATCCTAGAACTCCATCTCCATCATCATCTCCATCTCCTTCTTGATCATCATCTCCACCACCAAGACCCACACCTCTAGAAATTTCTTAATTAGAAAAAAACTTTTCTGACTATCTATCTTCATCCCCAGAAGCTAGTCCACAATCCATTTCATTCGCCCCTCTCTCAATTGTACTTCCCCCTCTCTACCAATGTAATCTGATAATCCCCATCCAAACGAAGATTGATAAGGATAATGGTTGGAGTTGGAACCTCTAAAAAGTCCAATAGTGTTGATACCACCATTTATACTATCTCCGATGATGATTCTGACTTAGTTTCCACCCAAATCACCACAAAAAACTCCATCAAAATCTTCAGAACCTGCTCCAACTCCAAAACCCTCAAAACCAAACACTTCACCAACAAAACTCATCAAACACATTTCCTCATCTTTAGAAACACCACCTTCAAAATCCAAACCCATTCCTCAAAAACCTACCATAACACTCTTCAAAACAACAAAATCATCCTCCACATTATCTCAGTTTTTAGCCAAACAAAAACTAAAAAATCCTAAACAACTTTTCCACAAAACCAAAAACCTATAACGTACTCCATCAAAAACTATTTCACAGAACACTCTCCAACTAATCCCAATCCACAAGAACAATCTTCATACAAATCTCAAACCAAAAAACATTCTTTAGAGAAATTCCAAAATTCATATTTCACCCTTACGCTCCCCAAAATATCAAAAGATTTTTCAAGACAAGTGGGCCAAAAAACCCATTGGCATATGCAAAGTTTTTATGTTTGATAACCTTCAATTTGAAGATACATCAATCAAACATCATACTGACGCCCTTGGTTGGTCAGAATTTCTACGAATTTTAGATTCATTTTATCATGAAGTGGTTCGAGCTACTTACTGCAAAGCTCAGGCGTTTGCTGATAATCCCTGCCTATCTCCACCTTAAAAGGTGTAGAAATATGATTCACCTTGTTAGCTGCTATCCCAGTTGAGATTGTGCATTTCCCACTAAAGGGCCAACAATATTTGGGAAAGATTGGTACTCTGCCCTCAACATCAATAAAGATTGGTCTTTAAAGAGCTTTTTATCCCGTGCTCCACAAACTATGTGTATGCGGATTTAAAACCCCTTCCAAAAAATTTTAACAATATTAATCAACATTCCATCCTACCTCATTGTGGTAGCCACGAGTATGTATCATATAACGATGCTCTGGTTATTTATCACCTTCTTCACTGCCAAAAGCTCAATCTTCTTGATATCATCATTCAAAACATGATTGCTTCCGCCAACAGAGAGTACAAGAGAAATAATATTCCTTATCGTATGGTTCTCGCTAAAAATTTAGGTATTTTAATGTCCCCCTGTCCAATGAAAATCAGCCATGAAAATCTCAAAATTTTCCTCCAAAAATTTTTCACACATGAAGAAAGATATGTCCATTCCACCAACCCTAAACATTCACCAAAATCAAACTTCGTTCTGTCCTGGATCCAACAAAAGGAAACAATCTGAGAGGAAAACATTCTTCAATTCAAACTCTCAAAATTTTGGAATCAACATTCCTCAAGAATGTTCTTCATTTCAATAGAATAGTCTTCCTTTTACTGCAGCTTAATCTGATTCCACCCCTCTTGAATTTAATCCCACTTTTGGTATCCCAACTCCTCACTCCCTTCAAAATTCAATCTTGTAGATTCATATTTGCTCACAAATTAACTATGAAAGAACCACTCACATGTCTCCATCTTTTGTCTCACCACAAAAGACCATATCTTCTCTGTTTTGCATTAACCAATACATGGCCTTTCCAGATATGGACCTTCCTGGCCCCTCGATCCCTCAAGCTTAGTCCATGTCAGGTACTCTTTCTATCATTGGCTTAGCTTTTGCCACAATCTCTTCTTTTTGCACTACAGCAACCCCTCCTCTAGGATAACCTTCCTCAGCTCCTCAAATGGATGGAGACTTTTGTTCTTCAAAACATTCAAAAATTGAGAAGAACACCTCGAAAACTCGTAAGGACATCCCCAAGATCTTTACAGATCTCCAAACTATCATTGATCAGCAGGCCCAACAAGATAGGGAGAATGCAATCTTAAGGGGATGGATGGCCACTCAGCTCATGCCCAAGCTAGGACTCGAACCACCACTACCTAACCCACCTCCATCTCTCCCTACTATTCCCATGCCTTCCGTTTCCTCTTCTTCTGAGGGATCTTCTCCATCTTTGTCGTTTTAGATCTACCTTCTTTTAGCGTTCCTCCCAACACTTTTTGTTGTGATAAAGGGGGAGAACTAGTTATTAGATTTCAGTTTTCATAAGTCTTTTTATCAATATGTACTTTTGCCTTTTTTTGCTTTTGAACCATATTTATGAAAAATATTTTAATTATTAATGATAAAGATATATTTTGGTTCAAAGTTATCTATTACTTAATGCACAAATTGAGGGGAAGCTTTGAAACAAAATCCCTTAGATAATATCATCATAATCAAAATTAAAAATCTAATTAACATGTTTGTCATTATCAAAAAGGGAGAGATTGTTGAGGCAAAATCCCAAAATAATGTTTTGAAGATAATCAAACAAAGTTATTTAATTTTTAATTATGATTCTAAATTGTCTTGCTATTTAACTTGTGATTTTGTGCATACAATTCGAATATAGGTAATAATATACAACAAAACAAGGTCATTTTGGTGAATACAAGATTATTCTGGTTCATAAAACTCAAGACTATATTCTAAAAGATAGTTTGAGTGGTTTGTAAATATCCTTTTTCTGATTAAAATGTGACTTGTAAAAACCCTTTCTGGACTGAAAGGTAATTGTAAGAAATTCTTTCAAGATCGAAAGGTGAACATTATAACTGATCAAGAGTGATCAAGAAAGTTTGTGTGAAAAGTAAGAATATTCTTGTAAAAGCACATTAGTGAAAAAGCTCACAAATTATGAGGACTAGACGTAGCCCATCTTGGGTGAACCAGGATACATTATTATGTGATTCTCTTATCCTTATCTTTAATTACTTCTCACTCACAAGCATAGATCACATAGAAATAATCTTTTTCATTATTATCACTAACCAAGAATGCTCTGCACTTTTGATTTGAAACTAAGATTTATCTTGAGTTAGTTTAAATTAAAAGCAGGAATTAATTTTTTAGAAGGGAATCATGATTCAAACCCCGCTTCCTTGTGATTGACATTGTTACTTCAATGGGATCTAGTTTCAAAGAAGATGGTGATCATTAGAGATGTTGTGTTTGATGAGAAGTTCATGTTGAAATAGTAAGTTGAAACATATATGTCCACATCATAGATAGAAACTTCCAGCAGTAAGGAGATTCAACTCGATGTTAAGCCATTACTAGTAAGCAATATTCAAGTAGTACTTGAAGCTCAAGCCGAACTAGACTCTGAAATTGAACATGCGGATGGAGCACAAGATTACTCTCTTGTACATGGGTATGAAGACTTGGCAGCTTATGTTCTTCTTACTAGTTCTAGATATGCATCCACAATTCTAGATGATATAGCTAGCTAGGAGAAAGATAAGTGAATGGGTGAGAGGTATTCACAACAGAAGGGGATTAACAATGATGATATTTTCTTTCTGGTCATTAGACATACTTCTATTAGGGGCATTTCTAGCCTTGGTAGCTAGTCAATACATGCATCTATAGCAGATGGATGTGAAGATATCATTCCTTCACGATAATCTAGACGAGAAAATTTACAATAAGCATTCAAAGGGTTTCAGCAATACTAGATAAGGTAGATTAGTTTGTAAATTAAAGAGGTCTTTGTATGGTTTAAAGCATTCTGCAAGTGGTACAAGCACTTTGATTCCTACATGCTTCATATTAGCTACACAAGGTGTGAGTATGATTATTGTGTTTATGTTACGAGCCTTGATGATGGCTCATTTATTTTCCTTTTACTGTATGTTAATGATATGTTGATTGCTACTAATTATTTACATGATGTAAATGAACTGAAAATCTAGATGGGAAATGAGTTTGACATGAAACACTTGGGTGTTTCTAAGAAGATTGTCGGTATCGAAATTCATATGGATTAAAGTGCGAGAAAATTTTGGTTCTCTCAGAAAATGTATATTGAAAATGTGTTAAACAGATTTGATACGAGCAATTTGAAAGTTATGAATACTCCGTTGATGAATCACTTTAAGTTCTCATTGGATCATGTCCAAAGATAGATAAAGAAGTTGAGTATATGTCAAAGGTTATGTATATTAGTGTGGTTGGTTGTTTAATGTAAGTTATGGTTTGCAATAGACCAAATTTGGCATAAGTTGTAACTCAAGTTTGCAAGTTTATTTCCAAACCATGTAAGTGTCATTGGGAAGCAACCAAGTAGATTTTCTTGTATTTGAAGGGTATAACATGTCATGGTATCATGTTTAGCAGTGGACAAGGTGATCCTTCAGTTGTAGGATATGTTGATTGTAACACCCCGAGTGTAAAACACAGCGCGAGTGTATTTTTTATTTATTTTTTTTAAATAATTAATTAAAATGAATTTCCAGATTTAATTCAAAAAGAATTAAAATATAGTTTTCACTAATTCATTTCATAAGATAATACGTCGTAATTTAATTGATGAATGTAATTAAATAATTTCATCAGAAATATCACTAAGTACTTATCTTTGGAAATTAATATTAAACATTAATACATTCCAAAATATCAATGTCATATCATACCAACAGAAAATATCAGAGTGCGTGGTTTAGCGGAAAAGTAGCACAAATATTTCCAAAATAAAACAAATCACATTTCCAGCTCAAATCCTATACATCAAGTCTAACTGATTATGCATTAAAGCTACAGTAGCACGGATTTCCTCCGCATCCCAAACAAGTCTCATCCGACTCCGCCGCTCGCCTCGATGTGACCTCCTCCTCCTCCTCATCATACAGAGATGGATCAGTCTCCTCCGAAGTCAGATCAATGCATAGTCTCGGTCGCTTCGGCGGTGCCGAAATCTCATAACAATCATCGGATATCCTAGACGGACCCGGAATATCAGCTTCTACTGGCTTCGGCTCTTCGTTCTTCTCTTCCGTCTCAGAATCATGTACATCTCCTCCAATCACCGGGTTAGGAGTCACCATTCCTACTGTGGCCTCCGTCTCAACCCCTCTAGCTGGCTCCTCAACATCATCAAAAATTCCGTGCGCCTCCAATATCAAACGGGAAGGCACGGGAAAGTCAATCCTCGCATAGTTGTGCTCCACATAGTGCACCACTCCATTGGTTCTACAGGTCCTCGTCAATCTCCTCGTGTTTGTAGCCCTGCTTGAGGTGGGGTCATAAACCCAAGCAGTAGGCATGGAATGATCAATGAAGTCGAGCGACGTTTCCGTCGTCTCGGGTCCCACGGGTGGCATGGGTTTGGGGGGCATCTCAGGGCAAAGTCCAATTTCCACAATATAATAGCAAGGGTCACCGACCGAAATTAACAAATAATCACATAGCATATATCTCACAGCAACAAATATATTCATGGCATAATATATGACAATGATGAAAATTAAGGATGCTCATTTGAATTTTCATGACATATAAGTTTTTCAAACAGCAACCGTTTAATATGGAAAATATGTAGTAAGTACAGCCAACACTTCAGTAAACACAATAATTAATCAGAAATTCAGATTCTGTAAAGTACTCACACACATCAATTTCCAATCATCATCATATAATCCAATCGTGCCCACCGGTCAATCACCCCGATGCAATATGTATATGCTCATGTATACAACTTCTTGGAATTACCAAGGTGCAGTCGCTCAACAGACCAGCACAATTTCAATATGTTTGACTTTAACGGCCCTCAAGACCAGGGTGCAATCGCTCAACAGATCAGCACCAGTGCAGTCGCTCAACAGACCAGCACGTTTGACATATACCAAGGTACAATCGCTCAACAGATTAGTACCTAGTGCAGTCACTCAACAGACCAGCACTCGTGCAATCGCTCAACAGATCAGCACGTGGTTGCGCATTTCAGGGTACAGAAGCTCAACAGTCCAGTACCAGTGCAGTCGCTCAACAGACCAGCACCTATATACCAAGGTACAATCGCTCAACAGATCAGTACCTAGTGCAGTCGCTCAACAGACCAGCACTCGTGCAATCGCTCAACAGATCAGCACGTGGTTGCGCATTACTCTGTGGCCCATCGCGGGTACCACTTGACTATGCAATGTATGAATATGCAGTGTTTTCTCTTTTAATGAAACAGTATGCATTATCAGGAAAATTCAACGTTTCCATCATTTTTCAAAACAACTCAACACAATCAATATTATTATCATCACAATCATGATTAAACAGTCAAGTAATCATTAACACTTTGCATTATCTCAAAATTCCATTCTTACTTTCTTAAGTCTTTCCAATGTTTCCCAAACTCTTAAAATTCATAAAACAGTGTTTAAAACTGAGATTTCTGGAAAATACGAAGCTGTATTCGAATAAAGCTTCTTTGTATTCGAATACAGTAACCAAAAACAGTGCAGAATTACACTCTGTATTCGAATACAACCCTCATGTATTCAAATACAGAGGTTGTCCCAGTGTAAAAATCAGTATTTTTCCACTACATCAGTAAAGTCTCAAAACCTTCATCACCCCCACTTCAAACAATTTCAAAGACTCCATTCTAAATCATTTTAACCATTCTCAATATTTCCCAACACTTTAAAATTCACATGACAGAGTTTAAAACTTGATTTTCTGGAAAACACGAATCTGTATTCGATTACAGCTTCCTTGTATTCGAATACAGAAGCTAAAAACTGAGTTTCTGGAAAAACCCGAATCTGTATTCGAATACAGATCCCTTGTATTCGAATATAGAAGCTGAAACTAGTGAGAATCTGTATTCTGTATTCGAATACAGCATGCCTGTAGTCGAATACAGATGCGAATACAGTGTAAAATTTCACTTCTGTATTCGAATACGACATGGTCGTAGTCAAATACAGATGCTAAGTCAGAAGCAAAAATCCTTCCTCTGTATTCGAATACAGGGCTCGTATTCGAATACAAGTTTGAAAACTTAAGTAAAACAGAAGGTTGACAGGTTGTATTCGAATACACACATGTTGTATTCGAATACACCTTCGAAAACCAGTGAAATTTTTCCTGAGACTTCAACACATTTCAAACTGTTTCTTTAAAAAAACAACCAAACATCAAAACAGATTCAGCACTTTTCCAGAAAACACTTTCATCATTTAAAATCCCTTTTCTTTTAAAGACATCAACATCACCAGAATCACTCAAAACAGAAACAGAAGCAGAATCATCAACACCAGAACATCTAGAAACAGAAACAGAATGATCAACATCAGAATCATCCAGAACCAGAACATGCACCTCCAAAACAACATGCATGGTATTCTCCAGTATGCTTACACAACCAACACAACATGCAAAGCATATTCCAGCTTTCTCACACAAACAAAATGACATTAATACATTCAGTCAAACAGAAATCATCCCATAGCAGCAAACACCAACAGAATGTGTTTTCCCATTTTATAACAACATTCAAAACAGTTTATGAACATGCATTTTAATCATCTTTAAAATAACATGCAAAACATTTTTTAGCATTCCCACACAAACCAAAACAGACATGTTGTATCAGCAAAAACAGCAACATCACATATTATTTAAAACCTCAACAGAATGCATTTTCTTTCATCTTAAAAATGTCATGCAAAACAGTTTCTTTTTCAAAACAGAAACTCAAATATAACCACACCTCAAACATACATTTACAGTCCTAGAATGCAACTAGAAAGTGGAAGGTGCCCTTACCCTTGTTGCGTTTCTGCTACTGCTCACGTGTATGCGTCAAAAACGGTGAAACTCCCGCCTTGCGTTCGCTGCTACGAAAGTGGGTTCTCTAGCTCCGTAATGATGTGGGGAACAACTTTTGTACTAGGGGTTTGGTGTTTCGGTGCTTGGATTTCCAAGTAATGGCACTTTTGAGGAACTCCCTCTTTTCTCTTTGAAAACGTGAACTGGAAACCAGAAAATAGACAACAGAATGGCAGGGAAAAGGGGTGTAAGACCCTTAAAATTTAGAATTTATTTATGGAATTAATGTCAAGGGTATTTTGGGAATTTTTGTAAAATATTTAATATATGTATGTTTTGAGTAAATATATATATATAAATATTTATCTTGGAAGATGAATTAAAATTATTGGATGAAGATTTAATTAATTTAATTTTGAGTAATTAAATTAATCGGACCATTAATTAAGGATTAGTGGCTAATTGCAAAAGGATTAAGTGCTGAAAAATCCAGCTGGAAAATCCAGCATTATTTTATCATTATTTTGATAAGGCAGCACTTGAGTAAGCTCTATAAGAACACGTGATGAGGCAGAGGAAGAGCAGAACTTCACATCCTCCCATTTGCATGTAATAGTGTTGCATGTAACAGTACCCTCTTCTCCCATTTCTGCCTCCTGTTTTCCTAAACACGGTTTCACGATTTCAAAACACCAAAGAGAGAGTTCCTTAAAAGTTCCATTAACTGGAAATACAAACACCAAACCAGAAAACCCTCAGTATTAAAGTTGTTCCCCACACCATTACGGAGCTAGGGAACCCAGTTTTATAGCAGCAAACTCAGACAGCAGTTTCACTGGATTTTGGCGTAGAAACGGGAACGAAAACAGAGACGTGAGAAGTAGGAGACACGCAACAAGGGTAAGGGCACCTTCCAACTTTCTAGTTGCATTAGGGCTGTAAAATGCTTGTTGTTCCATTCTGTTTTTGAAGAAAAACTATTTTACAATCACACGTTTGAAAAATGAAGATAATGCATTTTTGTGATGTGTAAGGAATCTGTGATGTTGTTGTTCTGGTTGTTACTGCAAAGCTGTTTTATTTGTTTGGGAAAGCTGAAAAACGTTTTGACATGTTATTTTAAATATGATTAAAATGCATGGCATAAAACTGTTTTGGAAAAATGGTTTTAAAGTATCAAAATGCATTCTGTTTTGCTGCTCTGTGATGCTGCATGTGATTCTGATGTGTTGTGAAAGCTGAAATGCTTACATGATTATTCTGATGTTTGAGAAAGACTATAATATGCTTGCATGTTGTGTTGTTTGTGTAAGAATGCTGAAAATGCCTTGCATGTAGTTGGGAGATGCATGTTCTGATTTTGGTGTGATCATTCTGTTTTTGTTCTGGATGATTTGATGATTAATGATTTTGATTCTGCATCTGTTGTGAATGATTCTGGTGATGTTGATCTTTTAAAAGAAAAGGGATTTTTAATGAGGAAAGTATTGTTTGGAAAAGTGTTGAATCTGTTTTAATGTTGGTTGTTTGTTTTTAAAAGAAAACAGTTTTGAAAAGGGTTGAAATCTCAGGAAAATTTCACTGGTTTTCGAAGGTGTATTCGAATACAACATGTGTGTATTCGACTACAACCTTCCAGGTTCTGTTCTACTTAAAGTTTTCAAACTTGTATTTTAATACGAGCCCTTGTATTCGAATACAGATGAAAGATTTTTGCTTCATCTGTATTCGACTACGATCATGTCGTTTTTGAATATAGAAGTGAAATTTTAACACTGTATTCGCATCTGTATTCGACTACAGGCATGCTGTATTCGAATACAGAATGTTGTTTTTCACTAGTTTTAGTTTATGTATTCGAATACAAGGAATCTTTATTCGAATACAGATTCGTGTTTTTCCAGAAGCACTGTTTTTATCTTCTGTATTCGAATACAATGAAGCTGTATTCGAATACAGATTCGTGTTTTCCAGAAAATCAAGTTTTAAACACTGTGATATGCATTTTAAAGTGTTGGGAAACTTGGAGAAGAGTTAAAGTGGTTTAAATGGAGTTCTTTAAATATTTTGAAGAAGAAAGGATGAAGCATTGAAAATCTTAAAGGATCTGAAAGAAAATATTGAATTTTTCAAGGTCTGTCTTCTGTATTCGACTACAGGCATGCTGTATTCGAGTACAGAATGTGCAAATTTCAGTTTCATGTTTTTGTATTCGAATACAAGAAGTCTGTATTCGAATATAGATTCGAGTTTCCATAATTTCCAAGTTTTTAAGAGTGTTTGGAAAACCCTGAGTTTTTGGGGAATGTTGGGATTGTTGTGGTGAATTAAAATGGAACTTTTGGTGATATTTTGAAGTGGTGGTGATAAAGTTTTTAAGACTTTACTGATGAAATGAAAGAGGTGTTTTGTGCACTGAGATAGCCTCTGTATTCGAATACCAGAGGGCTGTATTCGAATACAGAGTGTCATTCTATACTGTTTTTAGCTTCTGTATCCGAATACAGAGGAGCGGTATTCGAATACAGATTCGTAAAATTCCATAAATCCTCAGTTTTAAACTCTGTGATTGAATTTTTAAGAGTGTGGGAAATCCATTCAAAGTGTTAATGATTAATGGATTGTTTAATCATGATTGTGATGATGTTAATTCTGACTATGCTGAAATATTTTAAACATGATGAGAAGCATGAATTTTCTATTTTTGCATTCTGTTTCTAGAGAAGTGAAACACTGCATATTCATGCATTGCATAGTCAAGTGGTATCCGCGATAGGCCACAGAGTAATGCGCAACCACGTGCTGATCTGTTGAGCGATTGCACGAGTGCTGGACTATTGAGCGTCTGCACTAGGTACTGATCTGTTGAGCGATTGTACTTTGGTATATAAGTGTTGGACTGTTGAGCGTCTGCACTGGTACTGGACTGTTGAGCGTCTGCACTAGTACTGGACTATTGAGCGTCTGCACTAGGTACTGATCTGTTTAGCGATTGTACCTTGGTAAATGTCAAACGTGCTGGTCTGTTGAGCGACTGCACGAGTGCTGGACTGTTGAGCGTCTACACTGGGTGCTGATCTGTTGAGCGATTGCACCTTGGTCTTGAGGGCCGTTAAAGTCAAACATAATGTGCTGGTTTGTTGAGCGACTGCACCTTGGTGATTCCAAGAAAATTTGTATACATGAGCATATACATATTGCATTGAGGTACTGACTGGTGGGTCACGTTTGATTATATGATGAATGAGTGGGAAATTGAATGTGAGTGAGTACTGTCCAGAATCTGGAATTCTAATTTAATGATTGTGTTTGCTGGAGTGTTGTTTGTACTTACTACATGCTTCATATTAATTGACTGTTGTTTTGAAAAGGCATGTATGTCATTAATTTTCAAATGAGCATTATTATTTTCCTCATCATCATATGTTATTGTTAGAACCAAGTTGGTTCTAAGTACTTAGGATTTTGATGCTTACAAATGTACTCAATGTAAACTTTTTTTGTACTTTGAATTATTAAGTTAAATTCCTCATAAACTGAAGGAAACAGAAGCAGAGATCAAAGGAAAATGAATTCTGGAATTTCCAGAAAATGTTCCAGGATGTCAAAACATCTCCAGATGATATGTTTGGTGGCCCATAACAGAAGGAATAAAAATCATAATGAAACATGGATCATACCATTGGAAAGTCTGCCAGAAGGAGAGTTGTTACAGACAAACAGGAGTCAAATATCAATTTTATTCCAGAAGTTATTCTGACCAGAAGATGGCCTGGCAGTGAAAAATTACACAGTCCAGACTTGTTCCAGACTTGACCAGAAGGTATGTTTATGAGTCCAGAACAAAAGGATCAATTCAGATTTGGCCCAGATCATACGATAGCATGATTCAGGGCATGGAACTACGTCCAAACCAAAAGAAATGAGTTCCAGAATCAATCCAGACCTGGTCCAAAATTAAAGGTAAAATGTCCAGACTGAAATATTTTTTGTTCAAGTTAATTTCAGTTTGTTCCAGACCAAAGTCCAGAATCTGTCCAGATCAGAGTAAAAATTTCCAGATCAATGGTTCAGAAATAATTATTTGGTCCAGTGATGGTCCATATCAGAAAATTAGACCATGGCCCAGTGATGGCCGAAATCAGAGGGTTAGGAAGTGTGGTCCAGGAATGGCCGAAATCAGAGGATCACAGAATATCAAATAGGCTGGTCCAGATGTGGACTATTGCATTAAGATCCAATTGTGCAGATTTGATCATAAGGATTAAAGAAGAAGAATGAAAAATGTTCAAAACAGAATTGGAGAAAAAGGCTCAAAACAGAATCTGAGCAAACTACTCCAGAATATTCTCAAAACAGATTAATCTAAATATACTACAGAAGTAAAGCATCAGTGAAGTTCTAAAGTTCAACTATAAATAGAGACTTAATGCTGAAGAATAAAGTAATCGAAAATCACAAAAGAGTCATACACTTCCAAAGAAACAAACACCTAAATTTTCATAGAAGTCAATTGTGAGTTTTAGCTTTCAAGAAGCAAGTACTCGTGTTATTTTCTTTCCACTGTGGCAAATCTAAGTTGTTGAAGTAGAGTCTACAATCTGAGGGAGTCAGTAGAGGTAGCAGGGTACTTGGTAATTAGATAGGGTTGTATCTAAGTTGTTGAAGTAGAGTCTACAAACTGAGGGAATCAGAAAGGGTAGCAAGGTACTTAGCAATTAGATTCATAGTGTTGTGATTTCTTCTACAATCTGGGCTTGTCAGATTGGCTGAAGACAAGGTTGTTTTCCTCAAGAAGTCTAGGATTGTTAGACTATTGAGAAGACTGACTTGGAGGGTCAGTAGCAAGGTTGTAATTCAAGATTGAATTAGTGAAATCCTTCAAGGCGAAGGGACTGGACGTAGCCTCGTTAACGGTGAACCAGTATAAAATCTGTGAGTTTTATTTTTATTTTTTCCGCTACTAACTCTGTTTTTAATTATACATTAAGTTTTGTTTTGAAAGTATAAAAACAGAAAAAGATTCAAGTTAAGTCAAACACAATTCAACCCCCCTTCTCGTGTTTGCACCTTCAATTGGCATCAGAGCTCGGTCTCAAGGCTGAGCACTTAACAGTGTTTGAGGAAAGGTCCAAGGGGTTCAATATGTCAGAAGAATTGGGAGGCAACATCAACAGACCACCAATATTTGATGGAGAAAGGTTTGAGTATTGGAAGGACAGACTGAGAAGTTTTGTCATATCTCAAGATCCTGAACTATGGAAGATGATAGTTAAAGGATACACTGCACCAACTGATCCAGAAGATCCAACTAAAGAATTAGACTTGGATGATATGACACGAGATCAGAGCAGATTACACAAACTTCATCACAAGTCCAGAACCATCATGGTTAGTGCAATCACATTCAAGGAATTTGATAGATGCACAAATAAAGAAACAGCAAAGAATATATTCGTTAGTCTGGTTCTGACCTATGAAGGAACCAAGCAGGTTCAACAAACAAAGGCTAACATATTGGTCAGAAAGTATGAGTTGTTCAAGATGGAAAAGGATGAAGACATTAACACAATGTTCTACAGATTCCAGACTTTGGTATCAGGTCTGAAAGTATTAAACAAAACATATACCACTGAAGATCATGTCTGGAAAATTCTGAGAAGTCTACCAAAAAGGTGGAGACCAAAGGTTACTGCAATTATGGAAGCTAAGGATCTGAGTACCTTGAGGCTGGAAGATCTGATCAGCTCACTCAGGTCTCATGAAATAGAACTGGAAGAAGATGAACCTAAGAAGAAGAAGAATCTGGCTCTGAAGTCGAAACAGAAGAAAGCTATAAAGGCAGTATTAGAATCAGAGGATAGTGACAGTGACTGTGATGATATGGCTTACTTAACCAAAAAGATGGTTAAGATCTGGGAAAACAGAAAAAGGAGAGGTTCCCAGAAGAAGCATAACAGCAAGGAAGAATCTGACAAGAAGAACATCATCTATTATGGATGCAATGAACCTGGACATATCAAGTCAGAATGTCCAAATCTGGAAAAAGGAAAACAGCACAAGAAGAGTTCCAGATACAGAAAGAAAGGTCTGATGGCAGCCTGGGATGTATCAGAATCAGAAGAAGAATCATCTGATGAAGAAGAGGCAGAAACAGCAATGATGGCACACATCAGGTCTGCTTCTGGACCTCATAAAGGCACGAATTCCAGAAGAAAAACAGGCAGAAGGAAGAGTGATAGAAGCAATCACTCAGGCAAGTCTGGAAGCACATCAGAGGAAACAATTCTGTCTCTGATGGCTCATACAAATTCAGGTTCTGAATACTGCTCTGAAACTGAATTAGAAGATGAAGACAGTGAGGTATTTTCTTATCTTTCTAAACCTGAATTAATTGATACTTTAAAGGACTTGTTAAATGCAAATAATAAGACATCTTTAAAACTGAAAACTCTTAGGGAAGATAAGAAAAATCTAACCAAAGAGGTCCAAGTTTCAAAGAATCGAATTTCTGAGTATGCAACTGAAATCAAAGATTTGAAAACTGAAGTTCCAAGACTCAAGTCTGAAAATCAAACTCTGAAAAATAATAATTGTTCCACTTCTGAAACTGTTTGTAAATCTGATATGCATGAGCAAGTTTTTCAAAACCTTATTTCCAATGGAATGGAAAGAAGTAAAAATGCATCTATGATTTATGGAAACAGTAATTCTGGAAAAAGAGGTCTTGGTTTTACAGAAACAATTAATGAAAATAAAGTTGTTCATTCTGATGTTTTATGAAGTGTTTGTGCTAAGAAAGGTCACTCTTAATTATCTTGTCCAACGGTAAAATCTAAACAAGATCAGATAGCTGTTAAGACTAACAAACCTGGACCCAATCAGTTCTGGGTACCAAAAGATCAAATTATCTATGTTGCAGATGTTCTGAGCAACCAGAAGGAGACACCAACAATGGCGCCTGGACAATGGATGTTGGCAACGCACAAACAGAAGAAGGTTTATGTTCCATCATCTACCAAACAGAAGCCAAGTGACTCTGGTAGAAGAAGAACTGATCAACACAATCAGAACCAGAATCATAGGAGGAACAGGAAATATCAAAGATATAACACGAATCAGAACAGGAACTGGAACCAGTACCAGAAGCACAGAAACTGGAACCAGAACCAGAACTGGAACCAGTATCAGAGGTACAGGAACTGGAACCAGAACCAACACTGGAACCAGAACTAGAGCTGGAGGCACAGAAACTGGAACCAGAATCAACACTGGAACCAGAATAAGAATCAGAATCAGCAACAGAACCTGAACAGGTATCAGTATCAAAGGTTGAGGTATGATCATCAGAATTACTCTAATTATCAGAATCAGTATAATTACCAGAATCACCACATGTTCCAAAATCACCGGAGGAACATGGTATATGAGCCAAAGTAGAAATATCAGAATCAGGAGAGTTCTTCAAACACTCTAGTAAGATTCATCAAGACTACCAACCTGGAATGGAATTCAAATTCCCTCATCCAAACCATGTAATCTCAGAACATATAGATTAGGAATCTGAAAATCAGAAGCAAGAGGATTTTCAGAGTAAAACTGATGCGAACAAAAACCACCAGAAGCAGAATTAATGGTTTGGCTGTACTAAGTTCATTTTTAACTTATTTGATTTGCATTATGTAAAATGACAAACTGCTTGATCTTAACAAATCAAAGCAAGATAAAAATAGTGCAGGAAGCAGAAGCACAAGAAACAGAAGTACCTGGAATGGTAAAGGATACAAGCAAGTCAGCAACACATGACAAATCTTCAAAAGATAAATCTGATCAAGTCAGAAACAGCCAAGATAAGTCATAAGAGAAATCTGGATATTTACCAGAATCTAAAGCTGTTACAGATTCACCAGAACCAGAAGCTGATTCATGAGAATCAGAAGCTATTACAGAACCAGAAGCTGATGCAAACCAAGCATTGTTGATGAAGTTTTGGCAGAGGAAGGTTGGATACTTGCAATGCAAGAAGAGCTTAATGAAATTCAAAGGAATGATGTCTGGGATCTGGTATCCAGACCAAACAGAAGCATTATTGGAACCAAGTAGGTATTCAAAAACAAATTCAATGAAAAGGGTAAAGTTGTAGCTCAAGGATACAGTCAACAGAAAGAATGAGTTCCAAATGAGCATGATGGGAGAACTTAAGTTCTTCTTGGGAATTCAGATTGATCAAGGCAAATCAGGTATACTCATTCACCAATCAAAATATACTAAAGAACTTCTTAAAAAGTTCAAGATGAGTGATTGTAAGCCTATCGCCACCCCCATGCACCCAACCTGCTCACTTGAGAAAGATGAAACCAGTAAAAAGGTAGACCAGAAAACATACAGAGGTATTATTGGATCCCTTCTATATTTAACTGCTTCTAGACCTGACATTATGTTTAGTGTTTGTGTCTGTGCCCGATTTCAAGCTGACCCTAGGGAATCTCATTTAACTGCTGTCAAATGAATTCTGAGATACCTTAAAGGAACCACCAACCTTACCTTGTTATACAAGAAAACACCCATCTACAAACTAAAAGGTTTTTGCGATTCTGACTATGCTGGAGACAAGTTGGAAAGGAAAAGTACCAGTGGCAACTGCACATTTTTAGGTGAAAATTTCATCTCTTGGTCAAGCAAAAGACAAAGCACCATTGCCATGTCAACAGCAGAAGCTGAGTATATATCAGCAGTAGGATGCAGTTCACAGTTACTCTGGATGAAACACCAACTTGAAGATTACAACATCTTTGAAAACAATATCCCATTGTTCTGTGATAACACTTCAGCCATAAACCTAACCAAGAACCCTATCTTACACTCTAGAGCCAAACACATTGAAATAAAACACCATTTCATTAGGGACCATGTTCAAAAAGGGACTTTGAGCATCCAGTTTGTGGACACTGATCATCAATGGGCTGATATCTTCACCAAGGCATTACCAGAAGATAGGTTCGAGTTCATTAAAAAGCATCTCAGCATGACCTCCATATCTGACTAGCTCAAGTAGTCATCTTAGGAGTTTTTTAAAATTTCTTGCCATTTTATTTTATTCAGTTTTTACTTTTTGTAATTTGTAAAGAGAAAAACAAAAAATACAAAAATAGTAGGACCACTTTTTGGCTGATGACAAAAAGGGGGAGAAAGAGATAGAGAGAAAGAAAGGAGAAATAAGTAGAAAAGGAGAGATAAAAAGAAAGGAGAGAAAAAGAAAGAGAAAAAACAGAAGGAGTTGAAAAGGAGAGGAAACAAGGAGAGAGAAAAACAAAGAAAGAAAAAGAAAGAGTGAAAACAGAAGGAGTTGAAAAGGAGAGGAATCAGGGAGAGAGAAAAAGAAAGAGTGAAAAGAGAAGGAGTTGAAAAGGAGAGGAGAAGAGAACAAAAGAAAGAGAAAACAAAGAATGAGTTGAAAAGGAGAGTATCACACTTAGGGGGAGAGATTGGTCTGAGGGGGAGTACTTCAAAGATTTCGAGTCATAAGTTCGCAAAATAAGTTAAGGTTTTGTCATCATCAAAAAGGGGGAGATTGTTGGAACCAAGTTGGTTCTAAGTACTTAGGATTTTGATGCTTACAAATGTACTCAATGTAAACTTATTTTGTACTTTGAATTATTAAGTTAAATGCCCCAGAAACTGAAGGAAACAGAAGCAGAGATCAAAGGAAAATGAATTCTGGAATTTCCAGAAGATGTTCCAGGATGTCAAAACATCACCAGATGATATGTTTGGTGGCCCAGAACAGAAGGAATAAAAATCATAATGAAACATGGATCATACCATTGGAAAGCCTGCCAGAAGGAGAGTTGTTACAGACAAACAGGAGTCAAATATCAATTTTATTCCAGAAGTTATTCTGACTAGAAGATGGCCTGGCAGTGAAAAATTACACAGTCCAGACTTGTTCCAGACTTGTTCCAGACTTGACCAGAAGGTATGTTTATGAGTCCAGAACAAAAGGATCAATTCAGATTTGGCCCAGATCATAAGATAGCATGATTCAGGGCATGGAACTAAGTCTAGACCAAAAGAAATGAGTTCCAGAATCAATCCAGACCTGGTCCAAAATTAAAGGTAAAATGTCCAGACTGAAATATTTTTTGTTCAAGTTAATTTCAGTTTGTTCCAGACCAAAGTCCAGAATCTGTCCAGATCAGAGTAAAAATTTCCAAATCAATGGTTCATAAATAATTATTTGGTCCAGTGATGGTCCAGATCAGAAAATTAGACCATGGCCCAGTGGTGGCCGAAATCAGAGGGTTAGGAAGTGTGGTCCAGGAATGGCCGAAATCAAAGGATCACATAATATCAAATAGGCTGGTCCAGATGTGGACTATTGCATTAAGATCCAATGGTGCAGATTTGATCATAAGGATTAAAGAAGAAGAAGAATGAAAAATGTTCAAAACAGAATTGGAGAAAAAGGCTCAAAACAGAATCTGAGCAAAAGGCTCAAAACAGAATCTGAGCAAACTACTCCAGAATATTCTCAAAACAGATTAATCTAAATATACTGCAGAAGTAAAGCATCAGTGAAGTTCTAAAGTTCAACTATAAATAGAGACTTAATGCTGAAGAATAAAGTAATCGAAAATCACAAAAGAGTCATACACTTCCAAAGCAACAAACACCCAAATTTTCATAGAAGTCAATTGTGAGTTTTAGCTTTCAAGAAGCAAGTACTCGTGTTATTTTCTTTCCACTGTGGCAAATCTAAGTTGTTGAAGTAGAGTCTACAATCTGAGGGAGTCAGTAGAGGTAGCAGGGTACTTGGCAATTAGATAGGGTTGTATCTAAGTTGTTGAAGTAGAGTCTACAAACTGAGGGAATCAGAAAGGGTAGCAAGGTACTTAGCAATTAGATTCATAGTGTTGTGATTTCTTCTACAATCTGGGGTTGTCAGATTGGCTGAAGACAAGGTTGTTTTCCTCAAGAAGTCTAGGATTGTTAGACTATTGAGAAGACTAACTTGGAGGGTCAGTAGCAAGGTTGTAATTCAAGATTGAATTAGTGAAATCCTTCAAGGCGAAGGGACTGGACGTAGCCTCGTTAACGGTGAACCAGTATAAAATCTGTGAGTTTTATTTTTATTTTTATCCGCTGCTAACTCTGTTTTTAATTATACATTAAGTTTTGTTTTGAAAGTATAAAAACAGAAAAAGATTCAAGTTAAGTCAAACACAATTCAACCCCCCTTCTCGTGTTTGCACCTTTAGTTATACCATGATTATAATTGTTGCTGTGCAATATATGCTATGTGATTATCTGTTATTTTCAGTCGGTGACCCTTGCTATTATATTGTAGACTTTGGGCTTTGCCCTCAGATGTTACCCAAACCCATGCCACCCGTGGGTACCCGAACGACGGAAACGTCGTTGAACTTCCTTGATCGCTATTCTCGTACTGCTTGGGTATTTGACCCCATCTCAAGCAGGGCGACTTACACGGGGTGGTTGGAGGGGACAAGCAGGATTGACGGCGTAGAGGACTTTATGGAGCGCACTCATGCGAGTATAGATTTTCTCGTGCCTTCCCGTCTGGTATTGGAGGCGCACGGAATTTTCGACGATGCTGAGGAGTCCAATGGAAGGGTTGAGACGGAGGCCACCATAGGAGTGGTGACTCCCAACCCGGTGACTGAAGGAGTTGTACATGAGTCCGAGGCAGAAGCGAAGACTGATGAGCCGAAGCTAGTAGCAGTTGAGATTCCGGGTCAGTCTAGGATCTTCGACGATTGTTATGAGATTTCGGCTCCGCCGAAGCGGCCGAGACTATGTATCGATTTGACTTCTGAGGAGACCGACCCCTCGCTGTATGATGAGGAGGAGGAGGAGGTCATATCGAGGCGAGTGGCTGATTCGGAGAGGACTTGCTTGGGATGCGGGGGAAACCCGTGCTACTGTAGCTTTATCGCATGATCAGTTAGACTTGATGTATTAGGATTTGAACTAGATATGTATTTTGTTTTATTTTGAAAAACAATTGTTGTACTATTTATTCCGCACTCTGATATTGACTTTTGGGAATATTATGATATTATTATCTTTCAAAAATGTTTTATTGCTATCATTAAATTTCCAGAATTAAGTAATTATTTTAATTCCTTTCGAATTAATTTTGGAAAATTCATTTTAAATATTTATTTTAAGAAAAAAAAATGCACCCGCGCTGTGTTTTAAACTCGGGGTGTTACAATTGTGGTATCAGAGCATTTGGTTAAAGTTTGGGATAAAGCTCTGATTTAAAGTATTTGTTTTGAGTTATTAGCTGATCATGCATAAAAGCAAGTAGTTAAAGTGTCAAGTCTTGAGTAAGTTGTGGTGTGACTGAAGTAATGATGGTTTTGTAGGAAACAATGCCTCCACGAAGAGATGACACCCCAAGAACAAATGTCAGCCGGGAAGATCGGATGGCTGAAGCAATTAACAACATGGCTGCGTCTGTTGCTGCACAGACGGCTGCCAAGACTCAACGCGATCTGGAAAAGAGAGAAAGGGAGATTCGCGTTGCTGAATCTAGAGGATTTTCGTCGCCATAATCCTCCCAAGTTCACGGGTGATGAGGGTCCAGAGAGAGCGGACCAGTGGATCCAAGAGATGGATAAGATCTTTAAGATGATTAACTGTCGGGCGGAGGTGAAAGTCAACTATGCCACGTACCTGCTGATAGGGGATGCAGAGTATTAGTGGAGGAGTACGAGATTGCTGATGGGGTCAGCTCAAGAGGAAGTGACCTGGGAGTCATTCAAAAAGAAGTTTCTAGACAAGTACTTCCCAATGAGCACTAGGACCAAGTTGGGGGATGACTTCCTGAAATTGTACCAGGGGAATATGACAGTAGGAGAGTACGCAGCGAAGTTTGAGTCACTGTCCAAACACTTCAGATTCTTTCGGGAAGAAGTCGATGAACATTTCATGTGTCATCGCTTTCAGAATGGATTGAAGTACGAAATCCAAGATTCAGTCCTACCCTTGGGAATACAATGTTTCCAAGTGCTAGTAGAAAATTGTAGAGAGGTGGAAGAGATGAAGAACCGGAGAGCCAACAGAGGAGGGAACTTTAACTCTGGAGGGCCTAGTCGGGTACATAGTCAGAACAATAAAGGGAAGCAAGTTGCCAAGCCGTATAACCGGCCACCAAACAGCAAGAGAGGCCAGAATCGGCCGGGAAACCAGAGCTTTGGACGGCAATTAGGACAAGGAGTCTGGTGTTATCGCTGTGGGAAGGAAGGACATATTGCAACTGCTTGTACTGTGAGGGATCTGTTGTGCTTCAACTGCCACAAGCCAGGACACGTGGTGAGGGATTGCCGGGTTCCGAAGGTGGAGCCAACTGTGAACGCAGCCAGGGCTACCCGTCCTACTGCTAGAGGCAGTGTTTATCACATGGGTGCTGAAGCTGGAAGACAAGCTCAAAATTTAATCCAGCAAGACTGTGAGATTGCAGGTAACACACTAACTGCACTTTTTAATTCGGGGGCAACCCATTCTTTCATTGCTATGGATTGTGTGCATCGTTTGAAGTTGTATGTGTCTGCTTTGCCTTTTGATTTGGTTGTTTCTACACCTGCTAAGACTTTGACTGTAAACTCTACATGTTTACACTGTATCGTAACGATACAGAATAGAGATTTCTTGGTCAATCTAATCTGTTTACCCCTACAATCACTCGAGATCATTCTCGGTATGGATTGGATGACGTATAATTACGTAGTTTTGGATTGCGCTCGAAAATTGGTTCTTTTCCCCGAACCGGGAGTCGTTCGGTATTTGGCCGCTAACCAACTCGGCGTATCACTAAGAGAAGAAACTCATGAATTTTTATCATTGGCTAACATGGAGACCAAGATGGATGTGAACATAGAAGATGTGATGTTAGTCAAGGAGTATCCGGACGTATTTCCATCAGAAATTCCAGGATTACCCCCGGTGAGAGAGGTGGAGTTCTTCATTGACTTACACCCAGGAACTGGACCTATTTCAATCGCGCCGTACCGGATGTCGCCATTGGAATTAAGCGAGCTGAAAAGTCAAATTGAAGGATTATTGGAGAAAGGATTTATCAGACCAAGTGTATCGCCCTGGGGAGCTCTGGTGTTATTGGTTAAGAAAAAGGACGGAAGTCCGCGTTTATGTGTGGATTATCGGCAACTGAACAAGGTGACTATCAAGAATCGTTATCCATTACCACGCATCGATGATTTGATGGACCAATTGAGGGGAGCAGCAGTGTTTTCAAAGATTGATTTGAAATCGGGATACCATCAGATTCGAGTAAGAGAAGGAGATATTCAAAAGACTGCTTTTAGGACTCGTTACGGACACTATGAATATCTCGTTATGCCTTTTGGAGTTACGAATGCACCAGCAATATTTATGGATTATATGAATAGGATATTCAGCCCATTTTTGGATAAGTTCGTGGTGGTATTCATCGATGAAATTTTGATTTATTCAAAGGATGAAGAAGAACATGAAGAGCACTTACGCCAAGTTCTTGAAGTCTTACGCGAGAAGCAATTGTATGCCAATTTATCGAAGTGCGAGTTTTGGCTAAAGGAAGTGAACTTTTTGGGACATGTTATAACGAAAGAAGGAATCGCTGTCGATCCGGCAAAGATTGAGACAATTCTTGCCTGGAAACAGCCCCAGACTGTCACGAACATAAGGAGTTTTGTCGGACTAGCAGGATACTACAGGAGATTTATTGAAGGATTTGCTAAGATTGTAGCTCCTCTGACACAACTCACCAGGAAGAGTCAACCGTTTTCATGGACGGAGAAGTGTGAGGAGAGTTTTCAGTTGCTAAAGGAAAAGTTGACAACCTCACCAGTGTTGGTATTGCCACAGTCAGAGGAACCGTATGAAGTTGACTGCGATTCATCTCACCAAGGTCTGGGATGTGTTTTGATGCAACACAAGAAAGCTGCAACATACGCCTCAAGACAGTTGAAAACTCATGAACGGAACTACCCCACTCATGATTTGGAGCTGGCTGCAGTAGTGTTTGCGTTAAAGGTTTGGAGACACTACTTATATGGATGCACATTCACGGTGTTCAGCGACCATAAAAGCTTGAAGTATCTGTTCGATCAGAAGGAATTGAACATGCGTCAAAGAAGATGGATGGAGACTCTCAAGGATTTTGACTTTTCATTGCAGTACCACCCTAGAAAAGCCAATGTGGTGGCTGACGCATTGAGTCGGAAGAGCATGTCAGTATATTCAATGATAATGGCCAGACAACAGGAGTTGTGGGAAGCATTTAGAGATCTACATTTGGACGTAAAGTTTGCACCAGGTGTGATAAAGTGTGGAATGATAACGATTTCGAGTGGATTACTTAAGGAGATTGCAAACTTGCAAGATGACGCATTGATCCAAGAAAAGAGGAATCTGATAGCGCAAGGGCAGACAACTGAGTTCAACGTCAGACCAGATAATATTCTGAGGTGTAATGGAAGAATTTGTGTACCGGAAGTTGCATAGATGAGAAGAATGATTTTGGAAGAAGCTCATAAGAGTAAGTTGAGTATTCATCCTAGAGCAACCAAGATGTACCAAGACTTAAGGCAGAATTTCTGGTGGCCAGGAATGAAGAGGGATGTGGCAGAATATGTATCAGCTTGTTTGACTTGTCAGAAAGCGAAAGTGGAACATCAACGACCTGCTGGAATGCTGCAACCTTTGGACATACCAGGGTGGAAGTGGGACAGTATTTCCATGGACTTTATAACAGGACTGGCCAAGACAAGGAAAAAGAATGATTCTATTTGGGTAATAGTAGATCGATTGACGAAGTCCGCACATTTCCTACTGGTAAGGACCACTTATAAAGTAGATAAGCTGACAGAGATCTACATCGCTGAGATTGTGAGGTTACACGGCGTTCCATCGAGTATAGTATCGGACCGTGACCCAAAGTTCACATCTCATTTTTGGGGAGCGTTGCATGAAGCTTTGGGGACAAAACTGAAATTGAGTTCAGCCTACCATCCGCAAACAGACGGACAGACTGAGAGGACAAATCAGTCCTTGGAGGATATATTAAGAGCATGTGTGTTGGATGACAGAGGAAACTGGGATGAGGTGTTGTCATTGATTGAATTCACTTACAACAACAGTTTCCACGCAAGTATCAGAATGGCACCCTATGAGGCCTTGTATGGACGCAAGTGTCAGACACCTTTATGCTGGTATAAGGATGGAGAGAGTATGATTGTTGGACCTGAGATGGTGGAACAGACCACAGAGAAAATCAAGAGAATACAAGAGAATATGAAGTCATCAGTTCAATCCATAGTGGTTACGTCTACAATTGAAGCATATTATATGGCAGTAGCTGAGGCTACCAAATATGCTTTATGGCTTACAAGATTAGTAAAGGAATTGGGTGTTGAGCAAGGTGGAGTTCAATTGCATTGTGATAGTCAAAGGGTCATTTATTTGGCATCAGGTGTATCACGCGAGGACCAAATATATTGATGTGAGGTTTCACAAGATCAGATAGTTACATGCATCTAGACAGGTAATACTTGAAAAGTTTCATCATACATCAGAGAATGCAACTGATATGTTGACAAGTCAGTCCCCAGTAACAAGTTCAAGCACTACTTGGACTTGTTACATGTTTCTTAGTGTTAAGCAAGAGTGTACCCCCTAGTTGTCAGGGTGTGAGTGTGATGCAATGAATTTTCATAGGATATTGTTGTAATCGGAACCTTATTACTATTATTTTAACACAACTTGTATTCTATAGTCAGAGACGTAGGCACACTTTGTCGAACTCCGTGATCAAATGCCTTGTGTTTCTTGTTTACGATTTTGTTCTCTCTATTTTTTTTAGATCATGTTACTATTCTAACTGTAGATTCGGATTATCAATGATGCATTCCACTAGGAATTGGATGATTAACACACACACACACAAAATTAATATTGAAAGAACACTAGTTGCAAAGTAGCTAATTATGGTGCCAAACTCAAACCTTACACTTTAAGTCAAATTGAGCATTATATTACAAATATGATCTCTAGGCTATTTAAGAAGGACTTCGCAGAAACAAATTATGATTCCAAGACATTATTGTATTGGGTTGAAACATTGAATGGTTATTCAATTAATATAAACTCATATATAGCTGGAATCTAACGTGGATATGGCTCAGTAATTGAAGCCTCATTTACTGATTCAAAAACTGATTTACTTGTGGATTGACTTGATCTTGTTATCCCTGAATTTTCCTCCCACTGCCCCATGTTTGGAAAGCTTCCAGTTCTAGAATTGTCCATAAAAAATGCAGGTTGTGAAGGTACAGAGAGAGTGAGAGAATAGCTACTTAGCATGAGTACAATAGTAGTCATGGTTGGCCTTTTAGCTACATTGTCTTGGACACAAAGTAAACCAATATGAATGCATCTCATGATTTCATTTCTTGAACTGTTGTATAGTGATGGATCTATAATATTTGTTGTTGTTCCATCCCTCCAATTTCTCCATGCCTATATGAGTGTCAAGAGCAATGTAATTATTTAAAGGTGTTTTTGAATCAATTAAAGTATATACCAAATACAACCATAAAAGAATGTTTATTCTATGAAGTCGAAACAAGTTACGTGGTAATTTCATGTATGGGAAAGCTTGTTTGTTTTCAATATTCAAAAAAGAGTTTGTAAAATGGTCTGAATGCAAATCAACTGAAGTTTGAATTAAATGACATAAATTTCAATATGCTGAAGTAAAGTGATTTAAAGATAAATGACTGTTTGAAATTAAATGATAAAAAGTTAAATGAATTGAAGTAAATTGCTTGAAAGTAAATGACTCTTTGAAAGTAAACGACAAAAACTTAAAAGAGTTTGAAATAAATGACTTGAATGTTAATGGCTCGAATGTATACATTGTTGGAAGAATAAATTGTTGACAATGAATTAAAGGTTTATAGAATCTTAAAAATTTGAAATGCATGAAAGACATACTTAGTTTCTAGAAATCTTGAATCTATTTGCGGTTAGGAGTAAGCTTCAGAAATTAAGAATTCAACCTCTAAATCTATTATGAGAACTCGTATTTATAGACACATAACATAGATTTCAAAAACTTCTCCTAAGTGATGGGCCACATTTGTGGTAGCTATTTTACTAAACTCTGGTGTTTATTCGTTGTGCACCAACACGTAACCTAGGAATGGCAATGGGTAGGGTT
Organism: Cicer cuneatum; assembly: GCA_037974295.1. Lineage (NCBI taxonomy): Eukaryota > Viridiplantae > Streptophyta > Magnoliopsida > Fabales > Fabaceae > Cicer > Cicer cuneatum. Next base: position 48,364,011 of record JBBPBO010000003.1, on the reverse strand, counting down.
TGAGTAGGGTAGTATAGTACCCATCTCCGTACTCGCAGTTTAAAAAAATACTCGTGTCCGTGTCCGTACCCTCGTGGGTATCAACTTTAATACTCGTACCCTTGCCTTTTGGGTACTTAAGTGCCCGTACCCATACCCATTACCCGCACATTCAAAAAAAAATTTCGATAAATAATTGCTATTGTTGTGATTAAATTTAAAAAATTGGCATGAGTAGAACATCATGTAAATTGGTATGGATAGAGCATCATGTAGCTTGATATGTGTATAGGGACTAAAATTTATTTTTCTAATTTTTTTAATTATTAAAATTATATTTTTTTATTAAGGGCCCAATTTTTAAGATTAGAACAGGACCTCCAAAATCTATTACTAGCATATTTTCATCGTGATGATTTATTTATATGTTTCTTTTTTAGAAGGATCCGAAAATTATGAAATGGAAGACCTAAATTCATTGATTTGTTTGGAAGAAAAATGAGAGGTAGAAAGACATGAGATAATAGAGAGTGAAAGATATAGTAGATAGAGATTGGAGGGGGAGATAAAGATGCATAATAGAGTAGAGGTGTTGAGAAAAAATCTCTTTTAATGATAACAAAATTATCTCAAGATTATGATTATACTAATGTGTGCATTTAAGTATTTTACTAAGAAAGGAACAGGATTAAAATTCTTAAGATTCAAGAACAAAGGTCTCAACCTCCCAGCAAGAGGACAGACTATTGAACCTCCTGTCCAAAGAATGAACATGTATATGAAACAAAGTCATTAGCTCCAGAAGTTGAACACCAGAAGCAGAACACGAGAAGCAGAAGCAGAAGTTGAACACCAGAAGCAGAAAACCAGAAGATAAAAAAACCAGAAGTTGAACACCAAAAGATAAAAAACCAGAAGATGAACACTAGAAGCAGAAAACCAGAAGATGAACACCAGAAGCAGAACATCAGAAGATGAACATCAGAGGATGAACATCAGAAAATGAACATCAGAGGATGAACATCAGAAGGTGAACATCAGAGGATGCACATCAGAAAATGAACATCAGAAGATGAACATCAGAGGATGAACACTAGCTGCCTCTTCATCCTCCTACATTGAAATTAACTAACAGTACCAAAGTATCAAAAGCTGCACTATTCACGCAAAAAGATAGTACATATCTTGGAAAAAGGAAAAAGCATTTTCCAGTTGTCAAAGCGTATAGAAAGATCTAACCTCCTGGAAAGCTTTGTAAAAAGCAACCTCCTAAGTGTTAGGCTGAGTGAGGACAGATTCAATGGCAATGCTGTAATTCAAGACAAAACTCAAGGATCATTATAACTTGGGTAAACGGTCATAAATGACAACTTTCTTGAAGCAAAAGTTTCCTTCTCTCTATAAAAAGAAGGCTGCTCTTCTTCATTACACACAAGCAATACGCACAAAAAAAGGAAATATCAAAAGGCTATCAAGATCATTCCATCCTCCCCTCAAACTTTCTATAATCTTACACTAGATCTTTGAAATATCTTTGTAGAAAGTAATACCAATCAAAACTACTTCATATCATCTTGTAAACTTCAAGTAAGTTACACTTGAGAGGAATCAGAAAGAAAGAATTGTAAGCTTGGTGAAGCTCTAGAATACACGATTTGTAATCAACCTCAGTGAGAGGCTGACAGCTTTTGATACTTAGTAAAATCTCACAAGTGTGTGAGGACTGGACGTAGCCTTCATTGGGTGAACCAGTATAAAATTGCTTGTGTCATTATCATCTCTCTGCTCTTTATCTTTTTGGTAATCTACTAAACCTCTAAGCTTTCAACTTCTAATATTCATCCTCTCGAAGAGGAAAGAGCTTTAAAACTAAATAGAATTTTTAAAACCTCAAATATCTCTATTCAACCCCCCTTCTAGTGATATTCTAGCTACTTCAAGAGGGACATATGTGTATTTAAAAAAATCATGTATTTAAAAAATATTTTTTCAGACAAATATGTTTTCCTAAAAATCATTTTTATGTCCTTTATGGTAATTTTGTAGTTTTAAAAAAATCATTTTTATAAAATTATATACAAACAAGTTAAAAATTATTTTACAAAAATCTCTAAAAAATAATCTCTAAATTATTTTAAACAAAAAATTATTTTTATTTAAGCTCAAATAAATGCATCCAATAATAATAATAATAATAGTAATTATAATTATAATTATAATTATAATAATATATAAGTGCGGGCGGGGTGGGGTGGTACTATAGTACCCGCACCTATACCCGTTCAATTTTGCGAATACCCATTGAGTCTAGGTCTAATTGTCATGTAACCACATATGTTATTATGGTTGGTCTGATGACCTAACATTTATGTAGAACCATGTTTTGTCGTCTCTATATTCCATCTATCATTGATTACCCTACATATCTTGTTCATCACTACTAGCAAATCTTGATGTTGGTTGTCGATCTTTATTATGTGATTGTGCTTAATTTAAGTCATTATGCGGTTTTTCTTGTCGTCTTGTTTTTAATTGTGTGTTGACCAAAATTATCAAATTATCCCTTAACAATGATCTTACTCACACATCTCTGTTTTTTAGAACACAAGGTTGTCTCATGTCTCTGTTTTTTTATAAATGAGACAAATGTCTCATTTAATTTTATATATATATATATATATTTAGTAGATGTGAATGCAATTTCCAAGATATTGAATGTTCATTTAAAATTATCAAAGGTGTGTATTTAAATATATATCTAAGGGGATGCAAGTGTAATCTTCCATTTTTTTAATGAGAATTAAGAAATATAATCTGAAAAAGAAGACTTACAAAGCTCAATAGATCCTCCATATTTTCTCCATGACGAATGTCACTATTCTTTTGGCCACTTACAATCTCAAGAACTAATACACCAAAATTAAAAACATCTAATTTTATTAAAAATTATCCATGTATTACATATTTAGGTGTCATATATCCACTAAATGTCAATACAAATAAACTAAATTAGTATAAAAAAAATTACTCTTTTATCGTAATAAAATTTTCACTATTATAATGGGTGAATAAAAATAATAAAAAACAATTTTTTCTACATGAAAAAAAAACAACTAATTGACTAACAAAAAGAGAGAAGCTAACTCTCTTAAAAGCTGTTAGCTCTAATAGCTCACTCAACTAACGCCAATTAATTATCTTCACTATCATTCTTACATTTAACAACAGTGATATTGGTTTTTTTTAAAATAATAAATAAAAGTATTTTTTGGTGAGACTAAAAATTAAGGACTTCATTGGTAAGTAGGGTTGGGTAGCCCCTACTTGTCCTTTGATATTTTATTAAGATTGAGAGTTTAACTCATATATTAATTTGTAATTATATAAAAATTTAATCACTAATTATTTTCATGACACTTGATCACTTTATTTATATCAATGTCATGTAATCGAAACACAAAGGAGTAAATTTACTTTTATGAATTTGGATGTCTTTTCCTACTTTCATTTCTCCTCTCTAATTTTGGTAAATTTATTTTTGAGTTTGTAGTGAGTAGTCTTGAATCGAATCTCATCCTTTATTTTGTATGTAACAAAAATTGTTGAAATATAGTTTATTTAAAATAAGTTCTTTCTATAGTCAAATAAGTTCAAAAATAATTTAATACTTACTAGGTTCCAACAATTCTACTTGTATTAGTCTGTGTTTGATCCACAGAAATTAATCTTGCCAAGCCAAAATCTGATATCTTAGCTTGCATGTCTTTATATAAGAGAATGTTGTTTGCTTTGAGGTCACGGTGTATAATACGTAGTTGAGAATCCTCATGAAGATAAAGAATGCCTCGAGCAATACATGTAATGATTTTGTAGCACTTTTCCCAATCTAGTTGTGTTTTCTCTTATTGATCTACGTATACAAATGTCACACACAATTTAGCTATATTGTAGGTTAGTCTCTGTCTTCAACATAATTGAAATAATCGAGTAACAATTTAATTAGGATGATATTAAATCATACTGAATATGAAGTAGTCAAAGCTTTTATTAGGAACAAATTCATAGACAAGTAGTCTTTCTTTGCCTTCAAGCGTAAAACCAAGTAGTCTAACTAAATTTCTATGTTGGAGTTTGGCTAATAAAAGCACTTCAATCTTAAATTCTATATCTCCTTGGCTAGAATTCATGGACAATCTTTTTACGGCGATCATTTTTCCATTAGATAGTCTACCCTGAAAAAACACCATTAGTTGTAGGTATAGTAAATTACCTTTTGGCAAAATTGTGTCTTAGTAATGCAATTTTAAGAAAATAGAATTAGCAAACAAAATTAGAAACAAAAAATAAAATTAGTCTCTAATTCTCATCATTAAATGGGTTTAAATAGGTTCTTAGTCTTTATAAAAATACATATGTTTAGCCTTTATAATTTTTTTCCATTTGTAATTCTTTCTTGTATAATAGCAACGAAGATTCTATACCCCTTGCAAAAGGACAATTTTTCTCCTTTTTATAAACTATAAGGACTAAGAATTTTTATATTTTTTATAGAGACTGCAATAAAAAAACAATATTTTACAACAATAAAAGTTTATTTAACTCTCACAAAAATTAATGATAAAATTATAGACGAATTTATACTTTTATTTTTAAAGTTGTTTAACTAAATTATTATTATTACATTATATAGGTTAATTAAATTTTTAATCTTTATAAAATTGTTGTATTTCATTTTTTGTTTTTATAAAAAAATTCACACTTTTTATAAAATACAAAAAAAAAATTCTAAAAATTCTAAAATAAATACAACGATTTTATAAGGATTAAAAATTTATTTAATCCTAATATATATATATATATATATATATATATATATATATATATATATTAATTAAATGTTATTATCTTATCTTATAAATAGCTCGAAATCCGCCTTCCCCAAGTTTATTAGAATCTGCGAAATCATCTGTAGCAACTCTTACCGTATCGAAGCTTAATTGTAAACACTTTGAGGTTGTAATTTCATCATCATCTTCTGAAGGAACTGAGGTATAGCAATTAAAAAGAAATAAACATGTACGTTGCATATATAGATGAAAATATATCATATTAATATATATATATATATATATCAAGTGATGATAAATCCAAGTTTAGTGAAATCTAGATTGCAATCCTGCACTTAGAAATTTGGAACCATTTAATTAAGATTAGACGTTTTGAATTTTAAACATACTTTTATTATTTTTAATATTATTATTATTAAAATATGAGTTTAAAATATAAACTACTCAATTTTAATCATATGGTCAATGATCCTCTAAATGTATGACTACATGAATTTTTTACTGCATGCAATTTTGATCTTGTTTAGAGGCCTTAGACTTACTTTTAATAGTTTTTCTCTGCTTCTTCGCCCGTAGTCGTAAATAGATCCAAATAAAACAGAGCACCAAATTAACAATAACAACTGGGATTGCTATGATGATGGCTGTTCTTGATGTGTGAGCCTTTCCTACTCAAGGATGTTGCGTCAATAAAAGAACATTGAACAAAGAAGAATATAATGATTTGTTCTAAAGCGTTCTCAATTGTCATTTAGACTCATAAGTATAAATAGGGTCTCTTGTACTTATTAATGATCAATTCATCAAGTTAATAATAATATTTTCTCTAATCTATGATTTTATCTAGAATTATAACATGACATTAGAGTAATAATTATTTTGCAATATTTTTTATTAAAAAAATGTGTTTCTATTTTTTTCTTTCGTTACACGTCAGCAAAACAATCTCTAAAATTAATTTAACTTTAACTAGGAGTGGGAATAGACTAAGTCGAGTAGGCTTTGCAAGCTTTGAGTTTGATTTGTCAAAAATATTTAAGGCTTAAATCAGATATGTGGCATGTCGTCGGTTTACTTTTTAATACTGACTTTGACATTGATGAAAGTCTAGTATGACCCATTAGTCTAATTAAAAACATATTTCACTTTAACATATTTGAATAAGTAATCAGACATATCTTTAGATAAACAAACGAGTTAATATCTTGATAAAATTAAGTTCTATTTTGATATTTAGCATGATATTTCAAAAAATCTCACTCTATGAGATTCAACTTCAATTATATATCAAAACAAAATAAGGTTAATAGACTTAAATTAATAAAAATTCAATATATAAAAAAATCAAAATTTAATATAATAATATAGTAGTAACAAAAATTTTATTTATATTTATTTAAATAGGTCGGTTTGATATGTTAAAGTTTTTTATGTGACATATAGCTTGATATTTTTAATTAAATAAGTTTTTTTATAAATCTTAACCTTTATGTATTTAAAAAAAAAAATCTGATTTGGTATGAGTGTGGAGTAGGCTAGTTTGTAGGTTTATATCGGTAGACTTAACCTATTTTCATTTCTAACTTTGACGGAGGGACTAATATGTCCCGTCCCCTGTAATCTATTGTGAGGGATTAATTTGGTTATTATGCAATTGAGTCTTTGCTCATGGTTTAAAGTAATGAAAATGGAAAGACTACATACATACCTTTGGAGGAAGTGTGATTGGTGGATGGTGAATTACTTGGTGGAGGTACTTTTGGTTCCACATTTATAAGTTCATCATAGAACCTATAATTTTCATATCTAATATTACAACTTGGTCTAAAAACTCTCGCACCAATCTTATTTTCACAACATGAAGGAAGGCTAGCTATAGCACTTCCCAAGCATTCATTACAATCCAAATAACGTAAATCAGGTGTACACTGCATAAGACTATATATATCCTGAAAATTTGGACCTGTTACATTTGTTGTTCCATATTTTCTCATAGAATCACCTGTAGCAGCTACAGTTCTCAAATTATACAACAATTTCCCCAATACTTTATTATAGTTATCTACATCTGTTGCATTAAATGGACTCCACATAGAAAATCCTGGTGCTGTTTCCATTAGGCCAAATATTGATCTGTTTGAGTAACGCAGCATGCATCTGTCAATCCAAACAATTGCTTCTTTTTTGTTTGGACATTTTTTTGTGAGATGCAGTGTTGAATTTTTTAGACAGTCACGACAGTTTTGTGGATTAACATCTCCTCTACATAATCCTATGGCGTATACTTTGTCGTTGTCTTCGCCGTAAGTTAAATTGTAGAAACCGTAGGTGATTTCTTTGTTGGAAGTGAGAGTTGATAAAAGGGTGTTCAGATTTTTGTTATATGTGCTATTTAATGTGAAGTTGCCATAATCATGGCATCTTGAAGAAAAATCTGGCTGGGCTATGGTTTGAAGATAAGATAATAAGAATGTGGTTAAGACTAGGAGAAGAAAACTACTAGATATTGCAATTGACATGTTGTAACGATGAAAGCTAAAAAGGGTGGTGTTGGGATCAGATTCAGTACTATATATAACTAAATTTTATTTCAAGTGATGTTCTGAAGTAAAAAACTATTTGATTTAAAGATAAAATAATAGGATGTATGATTTGGTTTGAATGACAGGTTTTACAAAACAAGAATCTGATTAAATTTAAATTGACTTTTGAATATCTAAATTATAATTTTTTTTAAATATATAATAATATTATAATTATAAAAATACGGTAAAATAGTAATTTTGATGCAAATATAATATATAATATACTATAAGTTAACATTATAAAATAACAATGACTATTAATAGATTAAATTGTGAAATAAAAAAAATTAAATTAAACTAATCAGTATTAATAAATAAAAAAATCAACGAATAACATATAAATGTAATATATCGTCCTAATAAAATCAAAAAATAAATAAAAAAGAAGCAATTGTTTATGTAACCTTGAAGAGGGCATCAACGACTCAGTCACTAGCCGAGAAGAGGGGTTTACCTATAATATCTCTTATTTAATGACAATATATCTAAATAGACATGGCAATGGAGAGGTGTATTTTTGTCTTCTCTACCTCCGCATTTGACTAATATAGAAAAACTCGTACTCAGCTTTGTTTTTAGCGTCCGTAAAATTTAAACTTCATCCCCGACTACAACAGATTTCGGATTTTCCCGCCTACATCGGCACTCATTCATATATATAAAATTATAAACTTAAAAATTATATCTATTATAATTAATATAATAAAATTATTATTATTATTAGACAATAATAAAAATAAAATAAAAATATTTTTTATATATAGAGATGAGATTATAATTTTTAATATTTAAAAAAATATTAAATATATTTATATATATATAATTTAAAAATTACAATAACATTACTAGTAGGTCGGGTTCGGGTACGGGGTGGATATCAACACATTCACACTCATCCTCGTCCCTGAAAAAAACCTGCACTCATCAAAACGAGTTTTCCAGTAATTTAAACAATATAAACTAAAACTTTTATTAATGAAATTCATAAATTAAATATTTTTAAACTGTTTTTTCTAAAATGAGTAATTGGATCAAATTTTATTTATAATTCATTCAATGAGAAGATAGTTTTATTTATAATTCACCACTAGATAGACTCTCTAAATAGGACCTAGGTCTCTTGGAATTATGCACATCGAGGTCCCCTATTATACATGTGACTCTCTCGTCAACATATATAGCCAAAATAAATACATTTTTCCACACTTGACATCTATTGTAGATGTTAAGTTTTGTTCTAAGTAAATAAATTCTAAAGAATATCGATTATCAATCTCACTTATTGATGGAAAAACTTTTATTAATTCAACTAAAGGTGTGTTACTGTAAAAATATTTTTTCATTTTCAAAAGTTTGTTTTAAATTTTTTATCAACGAACATATTAGAGACGTTCTTAAAATAAATAATTGTTTTCATTTTTAAAAACAATAAAAATATTTTTAATTAATATTTCATCTTCTCTATCAAAATAATCACTCCATGAATTTCACATATTTGTTTTAGTAAATTAAAATTAACACATTTTAAACAATAAAATATTTTCATAAAGTTCACGCAAATATTGTAGACGTGCTTGATAAGAAAACCTTACGATATATCAATCATTTTCTTGGTTGAACATTTTAAATCTTTTTTTTGAACTTTCTTTCATGAGCTTGTAAAAGTTTCAAATGCCACATAGCCACAATAATAATATATGTGAATCAAGTTCAACCATGTAGCAAATTGACAACAATTTGCAAGAAACAAATAAATCATTGTGTAATAATTTCAACGGTCTTTTATGTAGAAATATAATTTTTCGGTGGAAATCATATTGTTTTCGTTTAATCAAATATTGTGGCAAACCTCTAATTATGTCGCTTTTAAAAATATTTTAAAAGTTTTCGTGTTGAGGTGCTCTACTCTTGTCTGTCATCCATTTATCAATTTGTATGATCAGATAACATGCTTGCTCTGAAAGGTCTTATAAAAAAACACTAAGCGAGGGTTTATATGCAAGGAACCATCAATATAAAGGTGCGGCCGCAGAGAATCAACGCAGAACCAAACAATGACAAAATAGATTATTACTATCTTCGAGCAATAGCATAGTAGTGGATTAATCCTTCGTCACACAATTTGTTTATTGAATAACTTGATTTCCAATATATCACATAACTTACTTACACTTAGAATATTGTATTTAACAGTTAAAACCTTCTGATATAAGGAACATTACTTTAAACTGAATTTATCTATAGCTATTAGATGGTCGACCAGATTACATAAATGGGGAAATTTTGGTCAACCTACTTACTATTTGACTGCATGTTATCAACCATGCAAAATGAAAGCTGTGTGGTTTAATTCAATTTACTTACATAGCAAATGTAAAACTTTTTAAAGATACATCTAATCACATTTCACTATTAGATACTTGAAGAAATATTTTATGAACATAACAAAACATAGTGATATCATCCTAATGATAGTAATTCTTTCAAAATCTCGTTGAGCTTCATACAAATTCATTTAAAAGACAGAAGTGTGTTGACATTTTAAAAAATGAACCAATTATAAGTTGCAGAAGAACTCGATATCCTCAAATATCAAACGCAGAAAATGAGAAATAGTAAGTAATCGATAACAAAATATAAAATTAATCATCCCTTCAAAAAGAAAATTAACTGAACTCAGTTTAATATAATGCACAGACAAAGTAACAAATTCAAATTCACTCTTGGGAAACCAATGTGATACAAACTCTAAAATTTCAACAAAAAAGTCGAGCCTAAGCATTAGAACTGGCATTCAAAAAGGCTCTTCCAGGTTGACGGTTAGCCAATGGTCCATGACATCCAAGAAGCTGGAAAACCACAAAACGAACTTGTAAGTTGAAACAGCAATTACTTACTGAAGAAAAGTACCAATATATTCCTAGCAGAATGAAATATCTACACGATATGCAGAAAACAGCATTCACATCATATTACCTTCGCATTCACACCATCAGGCATAATCCTGTTCTCTGACTTGTACCTCAGATAATCAGTACGGTTAAACTTGGTGAATCCCCTGAACAAGCATTTAAAACAAATAATAAATTAGACTTAAACAACACATTGAAGAAAAAAACAAGCAATCTGATGCAGCAAATCTATAACATATATAAGATAGTATATGTCATTATTCAAATTGAGATATTATAGGTAGCTTCCAATGGACCAAATACATACCACTTCCTGCTAACAATGATCTTTTGACGGCCGGGGAACTTAAACTTAGCACGACGAAGGGCCTCCTGTGCATGTTGGCTGTTGTTGTCCTTGCAGCGGACCGAAAGAAGGACCTGCCCAATAGCCACTCTAGCGCAAGTACCTAGTGGCTTTCCGAATGCACCTCTCATACCGGTCTGAAGCCTATCAGCTCCAGCACATGAAAGCATTTTGTTGATCCTAAGAACATGGAATGGATGTACCCTGACTCTCAAGTGGAATGCATCCTTTCCAGCAAATTTGGACATGTATTTGTTGCAAGCAATCCTAGCAGCTTCCAGTGCTTCACTTGAAACATTTTCTTTCTCCCAACTAACCAGATGAACACAGAAGGGAAACTCGTCAACACCCTTCTTCTTCATGCCAACATCGTAAATTCTGATCTTGGGATCAGGAACCCCACGACAGAAACGTGACTTGGGATAAGGCTTGTTTTTAATTTGTCGGTAACACCTTGCAGGTCCTAAATTTAACACCAATCAGATAAAAATCACCAAATATGTACAATAGACAAAAATATGAATCAGTTCATTCAAAGCCTTATTCCATAACTACAAGGAAACACAAAAAACAAAACAGAATATTTTAGTTTCAAATAGAATAATAAACAATTGAAAGGAATCCACAATGTATATGAATACTAGAAACTTCACATATAAAAGATCACATAAAGCATGACACACAATGATTACAAGTATTAATGAACAAAAAGCAACCACTACACAACATCAAAAGTTATGAAGCACCGACACACACAGAAATCATATATGCCACACCTTGGACATGAATACACCTTCAATCTAAAGTAACTTCGATTTTAACAATTCAAAAGGATGTTCAAAAAGCACATAAAAGAATAAAAATTTGTTAAGTTTCTGAATTCAACCTTAACAAACCATAAAACCCATACAGACAATCTATTAATAAAACACCACGGTACTCCTACAGAAATCAAATCATTTTCGTACAAAGGAACTAACAAACAATCACTATGAGCAAAAAATTAATCAAACTTGAAATCATTAAAAAGATATTCAAAACTGAATATAACTAAATATTAAATCGAATGATTAACCATTGGATAAAATGAACATCATATGATGTAACTGAATCCAACATATACTCAAAAACAAATCATTCATTAATATGACCTTATCAAATCCTCATCATTATCTATTTAAAACAACTAAACATTATTTAGATTCATTTTGCAGCAACAACAACAAACCAACATATACATAAATCAAATTTCAGCATAACCTAATTTTCACATACAAAACAGATAACTAAAATATATATAACTTTTTTACAGAAACAAGGAAACAAAATGCTTCAGCTAAAACCACAAAAAAGATTAACGAAGTTCAACATAGACGAAATGAAAGTGAAATGAAAAATCGGGCTTACTTCTTCCCATGGCTGCGGCGGGGTTTCTTCTCTCCTCTGCAAGAGATTTAGGCTGCGCTGAATCTTCAACTCTATAAACCTACCGATTAGGGTTTATGTGTATCAATGCAACGAGCTACTGGGTTTTTGGGCCCAAATTCAATTTTTCTTGAATTAGGCCTGACATATTGGGGGGTTGTTTTCACACACCCCTCGAATCACACAAAACCCCCTTCTTTTATTTATTTTTTTTATATATAAATTTTTAATTCTAATAAAATTGTGAAACTTCTTTTTGAGTTCTTGCAAAAAGATATCACTTTTTAGTCTTTACAAAATTGTTATACAGGTATTTTAGTCTCAGTTAAAATCTCGACGTATATTTTTGAATGAGTTTTTTATAAGTATATCTACAACAACGTAAAAGATTCCTCAAAATAAAATGAATTAAAATTATAATTTTTAAGCCTATATTTTTATTACTTTTATCTTGAATTTATGGCATTTAAAAAATTCATAATTAATTCATCTTAGATTAAAAAATTCTAAGTTTTTATAGAGAAAACTTTTTATAATGTTTTAAACGTTCTCATAAAAAATAATTCAAAACTTTAAACTTTCAAGAACAATTAAATATGTTTCTATACGCAATGACTAAAACTAAGTATAAAAAAAATTTAGGAACTAAAAATTGCAAATTTTTTATGAGACTGAAAACGAAATTTCAAAAAATTTATTAGTCATGTTAATTTCTAATGTCAATTTGACTTATTTTTCTTTTAATTATGTTAAATTATCATTAATTTTTAACGTATCGGACGCAGATTTAATATAAAATACTCTTCAAATGGCTTATTAAAATATAATTTAAATTCATAAACATCACAATTTACTGTCGCGGAAGTTCATTATAATTTGTATATAAAATTAATTATTTATAACTTTTTTTATTTAAACTCGTGTTTATATAATTTACTCTTCATTCATTTAAATTTTCTATAATTTTATCTTATATTTTCATTTTTTTAGAGATGGAATTTTAAAAATCAAATAAAGAATAAAAATATGAGTTTATTTGAATATTTGAGTTACGAATTTGATGAAATTTGTATTATATTAAAGAATATAATTAATTTTATGGGTTTTGGTTGAAAATTTTGATGAATTTTTGAATTTTTGTAAAAAAAAAAGGATAATATTGTTAATATTTTAAAACATAAAGGATTAAATTGTCACTAAAAATTAAAATAAAGGACCAAATCGGAAAAAAAAAAAAGATAAAGGACTAAAACGTTAACTAAAATTAAGTTAAGGAACCACGGGTGCTATTTAGCCAATTATTTATTTATAATGTAGATGTATATGGACAATAAGTCTGTCAATAATATAATATAGACAATAACTATTATAGACAACTATATATATTAACCATGAATTACTTTCTAATATTAAAATACTAGTAAATCGTTATCATTAAATACAACATTTATTTTTATTTTTTTGAAAAAGTTAATCCAATGTTAGTCCATTGAAACATCAATACTTTGATATTGACTATTGTGCATGTTTTAGCAGATGAGTTCGGATACCAACGAACTCAGAATTTGAAACCAACTCGCTAATATCAATTTGCGTAAAACTGATTTTGACTTTCTATTGACCCGCGTGATCGACCAGTTCCGCCCATTTGCAGTCAGTTTGTTGCAGGTTACTAGGGTTTCAGGTAAGTCAGTCTTTTTGCCCACCCCTATAAATTGCATTGTTTGTGTTGGTTCACTTTAAGGAAAACTTATTTTTCAATTTAATATCTTAACTTATTTTTGTCCCACTTTATGTGCTCAAATGACAAGGGTTAATGTTTTAGGTTGAAAATTAATGAAAATGATTTATGGTTAATTCGGGATTGAGTTAATGTTTTAGGTTGAAAATTAATGAAAATGACTAATGGTTAATTTAGGATGGTTGTGAGTTTTTTATTTTTGATTTTAAAATCGATTTCAAAACTAAAAAATAATATAATAAAATGAGATTGAGTTAATTTTTTACTTAACTTTAAAAAAGTTTTTCTCTAGAACTCTAAATAAATAAAAAATAGATTTTATAATTCTTATTTTTGTTTTAAAATTAAATCATCACCACCCATAGACTAAACACCACTCCAACTAGTATTGACCACCATCTCGGACCACTGTCACCACCGCTGACAACCAACTTCTAATCACCGCAATAATCTCTTTCCAACACCTCTGACCACCGCCGCTATAAAAAAGAGATTAAAATAGACCAAAAAAAAATCAAAAGATCAAAGTAAAAATATAAAAATAAGTAACTCAAAATTCTAAAATTTATATTTATTTTTGACGGAATATATTTATTATTTCTATTAAAAAATATATTTATATTTATATAGATATAGATATAGAAATTGAGTATTAAATATTTATCGGCACTTCCAAGCTTTCAGCCGATTGAGAAGAAACAAACTACCGATTGTTGTGTACAGACAAAACAAGTCTCTGCGAGTGAGTTTTTGTTCAATTGAAAAAGAAAATGAAAATCTATCACATTCCTTGCCTCGAAGACAATTATTCATATCTGTAAACTTTTTTGATTCTAATTTTATGCTTTTTTTCTCTACTTTTTTCCTCCTGTGCCAATCTGTGAATGATTCTTGATGGGTTATTTCTTTGCAGAATCGTGAATGAGAGTACCAACGAAGCTGCGGCTGTGGACCCTGTTGAACCCGAGAAGGTTCTCGAAGCTTCCAATTCATATGGCTTAACTCTCAAATTCGTTCTCACTACTCATCATCACTGGTTACTTTCTCTTCCTTTATACTTACTTACCTAACATTTTAAAGTAGACAATAATTTTATAAAAAGAATTATTTTTTGTCTTCCAAATAAGTTCATTTAAGACTTATTTGGATGGAAAACTTAATTAAGTGTTTATGTATAAGTTATTTTCATAGTCAAGGTGATATTATAGTCAAACTTTTTGAGTTTAAGCTAATATATACCAGAGTTTATCGAAATTAGCTGAAGACAGCCTATTGATCTGTCATAAGTTGTATCCATAATCTCTCAAACGCTCTCTCAAGTGTTTACGCGCTGTTTGGATAAACAACTTATTTAACAGCTTCTAGCATAAATACTTGTGTATAAGCTATTTTTACAACGCAAGGTAAAATAAAGTCAAACTGTTTTTATATAAGCTATTTGCGATAGCTTATAAAAATTAGCTTAAAATAACTTATGAACATGCCATAAGCTGTTTCTATAAGTTCTCCCAAACAATTTCACAAGTGCTTATACAAGTAGATAAGCTCAAATAAGCCAATCTAAACACAACATTAGTTAGTTTAAATATATCTTAGTATAAGAACTAAGTAACTTAACTTCTACTACCTATGTTTATATGATGCTAAGAGTGTGTTTGGACTTTGGATAATCAGCTTAATTAACCACTTATTGAATAAGCATGACTATACAAGCACTCATGTATAAGCTATTTATATAATCAAATAAAGATTGTGGTTAAACAATTTTCATGAGTTGAAAACTTTTTTTATAAGCTATCCGCAGAAATTTATTGAAATAACTTAAAAACAGTTTACAGACATATCATTAGCTATTTTCATAAACACTCTCAAACACTGATGTAAATGCTTATGTCATAAGATAATTTCAAGTAAGCTGTAAATAAGTTCTTTCAAAAACAGTTGTAATCTATATATAAATGGGTGTTGGATCTTATCTTTTTCATTTTTGTTCCTTTTTAAAATTAATTTTGTTGACTAACTCGAAGTTGTAGAGCATTTTCTCAGTTATTTTGTTTGTTGTTTGTTACTGTTAGTTTTTTCGAGTCTTGAGGGGGGGTCAAAGAAAGTATTGTAATTTTTGTATGATTATGTGGCAGGGATCATGCTGGTGGAAATGAGAAGATAAAGGAATTGGTGCCTGGAATCAAGGTGTACGGTGGTTCAATTGATAATGTAAAGGGTTGCACTGATGCAGTTGAAAATGGTGATAAGGTGCATCTTGGAGCTGATATTACTGTTTTGGCACTTCACACACCATGGTATGGTAACTCAACTGTCAATTTAGATTCTTGTCGGCACCCTTTCCTTTCTGCCTAACGAGTTTTTAATTAGTGCATTATATTATATATAGACCAGTCAATAATTGTTTTACCTATGTATTTGCTTAATTTCAAATGAAATAACAAAATAGTCTAATCTCCATAATAAAGAGTAAAGAAAGATCATCAGCATGCTAAGTGCTAACTGCCGAGCATAATATACCCAGGATGCATTGTCTTGCTTCATTGGTCATGCCCATTGTTGCTAATTTTGTTTGCTGCGTTATTAGTTGTTAATAAGTATCATTCATTCCTCTAGTATTGTTTGATATTGGCTCGTTTATGTAGTGGTTGAACCTAAGTTTCACTTTCATCTTTTCTCAAGACCCTTTTATCTCTTGTTAACATAAACCATTTCTTTGACTTTTATAGCCACACCAAAGGTCACATAAGTTATTATGTTACTGGCAAAGAGGACGAGGATCCGGCTGTTTTTACTGGAGATACATTGGTAAGTTTATCAAAATTTTATATTTTAATGAGCTGTTTTGAAACATGTGGGGGAAAAAATAGTTATTTTGAATGCATGTAATAATAAGGGTAAAGACGGGTTAAGTGCTTGAAATCAAGGTATATAAATTTTATTTTTGGCTTGTATTCTCTATATAAAAGTTTTCACATATATGAATTTTAGAGAGCTATTACTTTTAAATCTTATTTATTCCTAAAAAACAATCTTATTTATTTATTGTGTTTCTTCTATACAGTTTATTGCTGGTTGTGGGAAATTTTTTGAAGGAACTGCAGAACAAATGTATCAATCACTCAGTGTAACATTAGGTTCATTACCAAAGCCAACTCGAGTTTACTGTGGCCATGAGGTAAATAACATCAAGCTCCCATCATTGAAAGGAAAATATTATATGGAATGTGTTGATGATTAATCTTATAATTTTTTAAATGATGAATGTGATTGATCCACAAAATTACTTTCAACAGCTCGTGTGTGATTTTACTTGGTAATGTTTCTAATTTGATAAATGGAGATGACTGGATTAGGAAATGAATCAAACAATATATTTGAGTTCTCATTCATTCTACAGTTGGTGATGATAATATAGTTTGATTGCAAGATAGCATGTATACTCCCTGAATTTTTTAGCATTTTGGGTCAATCCACAAAATAATGTGAACTTGTTGAGGATGTTAGTGGTGGCGTGTGCTACCCACAAAATTGTCGGTTCGTAAGTTGTAAATACTAAATAGTCTAAAATAAACATCTTAGGTCAGTATGTGATTGCAATATTTACATAAAAATTGAGAAATGTAAGGCTTTTATTTTCAATTCCTATAAAAAATTGAGTGTTGAATTCAGGGGCATTATGTGTCAATGAATACGTTACCTTATTATTGCTGGAGTTTGTTAATTAACGTGCATAGAATTTCAAGTTAAATTTGTGGGTTAAAACTCGGATTCTGTTACAGCAATACTGATCCACAAAATCCAAATCCATCATTCTTTATATGTTTAAATATGTTTTTAGTCCCTCAAATATGCTAATTATTCCTTTTGGACCCTCAACTTTTTATCAGCTTTTGATCTCTCTTTTCTGAAAATGATTACAATTGGTCCTCTCAATTATAAAATGACCAGAAGAGTACGGAAGGAGATCAATTGTGCGATCATTTTAGGAAAGAGGGACGAAGAGCTGACAATTTTTTTGAGGGACTAAAAGAGATAATTACCCTGTTATTTTAGGACTGAAAACCACCATATTTCAGTCTCCTTTATAATTTACTTCTTTGGTTTTATGAAAATATGTATTTGGTTTTGAGATATTGAAGAGCTATCTACCATTTGCCTGATGCAAATTTCTGATTTGGAAGAAGTGTATTGCAATAGGTACTCCTAGTCCTTGGTGTGTGTTCACGAGAAGCTCATTTGTGCAAAATTGGTTGTGCACTTATGCTTAAATACAAAATTTACCACTTAGCTTAAGTAAACTGTTGAAGAATTAAGGAAAATCAGATTTGATTTTCTTTTATTTTATATTATTCTATTTATTTTTATTTTATGATTATGTCATTATTACTCAGTATTACTATTGTAATTTTATTTTCTATATAAACAGCTTAGGGCTGTAGTAATAAAATATGAAAGTATTTTGCTTTTTACTTTCTTCATGGTATCAAGAGCTATTGGTTAGGGTTCTGTAAAGCTTTCCACAACCCAGTGGGGTTTGGTGTTCTAACCAACTGAGCTATGGCACAAAATACCTCATGGAAGGCAGCCCTTACGGGTAGCGGCGATGATTATGGTTTGGGTGAAAAATCAGAAGTAGCCAACAACACTGGATTAGGCACTGGCGGTGGCCCAAGCGGCGACTATGGTTTGGGTGAAAAATTAGAAGTAGCCAACAACACCGGTTTAGGCACTGGCGGCGGCCCAAGGGGGAGTGGTAGTTGGAATGGTTTATCTAATAACGGTTTTTCCAATTTTTTTGGCCATGAGGGAACTTCTAATGCCCTCAAGGTTGAAATTCAAAAACTTAATGGAAAAAATTATGTCGAATGGTCCCAAACCGCAAGATTGATCCTAGATGGTAAGAGAAAATATGGTTTCCTCACAGAAGAGGTGCAAATACCTGCCACAACTAATCCTAATTATAGGTTTTGGAAATATGAGAACTCTGTTATTATTGCTTGGCTGCTTAGTAATATGGAATCAACGATTAGAAAACCTTTTATGTTTTTGCCTACTGCGAAGGAAGTTTGGGAGGCTGTCAAAGAAACATATTCTGATATTCAGAATTCTTCTCAAATTTTCGATCTCAAATCACGATTGTGGCATGCCAAACAAGGAGATAGAGATGTCACTACCTATTATAATGAGTTGATGACACTATGGCAAGAATTGGATCTCTGCTATGATGATCATTGGAAGTGTTGTGAGGACAATGTTTTGTTTCTTAAGAGGCAGGAGAACGACCGAGTATTCATGTTCTTGGTTGGGCTTAATAAGCGGCTTGATGAAGTCCGAGGCAGAATATTGGGAAAGATTCCATTGCCATCACTTCGGGAAGCGTTCTCAGAAGTTAGAAGAGAAGAGGCAAGACAAAGTGTTATGATGGGTAAGTCACCTTCTGTTGTTGAGGTTGAAAGCTCTGCCCTAGTCACTAAGAATGAAGACGGGAAAAGAGATGGCAAGAAACCATGGTGCGAACATTGCAAACGTTCATGGCACACACATGATACATGTTGGAAGCTCCATGGAAAACCTCTAAATTGGAAGAAAAAAGGAGGAAATGAAGGTCATGCCTTCCAAGCTGGTACCTCTGATCAAGAGAAGTAGTCTCCTTCAACCCCATCTCCTTTCAGCAAGGAACAATTAGATCAATTGTACAAACTCCTTGAGTCTCAAACTCCTTCTTGCTCTATAGCTCAGAGAGGTAATTTTCCAAATACTGCTCTACTTAGTGTCTCTCCCAGCCATACTTGGATTATCGATTCTGGTGCTACTGATCATATGACTGGGGAATCGAGTCTGTTTTCCTTTTATAGTCCTTGTGCAGGTAACCACAAAATTAAAATTGCAGATGGCTCTCTTTCAGCCATTGCAGGAAAAGGTTCTGTTATTCTGTCACTTGTGTTAACCGTAAAAGATGTCTTACATGTTCCCAATTTATCATGTAATTTGTTATCCATTACTAAATTAACAAATGATATAAATTGTCAAGCTAACTTCTTTCATTCTCATTGCACTTTTAAGGATTTGAGCATGGGGAAGATGATTGGCAATGCTAAGGAGAGTGGAGGACTCTATTATCTTAACAATGGACTCGACTTCAAAGACCAACCAAAAACGAGTACCTGCTTTGAATCTATTTTTGTTTCTTCTAATAATGATGATATTATGTTATGACATTTACGGTTAGGACATCCTAGTTTTCCGTATTTGAAATATTTGTTTCCTAAATTATTTTCTAAGAAGGATCCGTCTTTATTTCATTGTGAAACTTGTGAATTTGCTAAACATCACCGATCTTCTTTTTTTACACAACCATATAAAAAATCAAAACTGTTTGCAGTTATTCATAGTGATGTTCGGGGTCCTAATAGAATAAACACTTTTTCTAATAAAAGATGGTTTATAACCTTTATTGATGATCATACTAGAATTTGTTGGGTTTATCTATTGAAAGAAAAATCAGAAGTTGGACAAGTTGTCAAAAATTTCTTTAAAATGGTGCACACTCAATACCAAACAAATATTCAAGTCTTCAGAAGTGACAATGGTAAAGAATATTTTAATATATTTTTGTCTGATTTTTTTCTTGCCAATGGAGTTGTTCATCAAAGTTCTTGTGTTAATACACCCCAACAAAATGGAATTGCAGAGAGAAAGAATAGGCATCTTCTTGAGGTTGCTAGAGCTTTACTATTTGCAAATAAGGTTCCAAAATATTTGTGGGGTGAAGCTGTTTTAACTGCATCATATTTAATTAATCGAATGCCATCTAAAGTTTTAGATTTTCATACCCCTCTTGATGTTTTTCGAAATTATTTTTCTTTGACTAGTGTCTCTGCTGATTTGCCACTAAAAGTTTTTGGTTGCACTACTTTTGTTCATGAACATAAACAACTTGACAAACTCGAGGCAAGAGCAATAAAATGTGTGTTTACCGGTTACTCTCCAACTCAGAAGGGGTATCGGTGTTTTGAACCAAAATTAAAAAGAATTTTTGTAACCATGGATGTTACTTTTGTGGATAATCAACCATTTTTTACTGACATTCATCTTCAGGGGGGAAATTATAAGGAAGATTCATCTTTTACTTATGAAAACATCATTACTTTAAGTGATATAGTGTCGCAAAATTCTGAGACTTATATTGATGCACCAAAAGAAAATGCCCAAGAATCCATATTGGAACTCAATCAACTTATGAATGAGGTTTCGACAGATTCGGGAGCGACAATTTTAAATCAAAATCACACTGATCAAATTCTTGATCTCAATAATAATGAAGGACCACCTGAAATGCCACAACATAATGACTCAGATAAAGAGACACAAAGCAGGTTTACTACCATTGACCCTACTTGGAAGGGAAATGTCTTTGAAAGAAGAAACCATAAACAGAGAAATGAAGGATCCATTCTCCGACCCTTCCAAGATTCCGAACCAATAGATAATCCAACACATCATCTTGATACAAGTAAGTCCTCTTCTGTTCTTAAGAGTCATGTCGAGTATCCTGATATAGACCTTCCTATTGCAATTAGAAAACCTGTTAGATCATGCACTAAATATCCTTTGTCTAATTATGTGTCATACTCAAAATTGTCTTCTTCATTTGCTGCATTTACCTCTAAGTTGTCTGCTATAGAAATTTCAAAAAATATACAGGAGGCTTTAAAAATTCCAAAGTGGAAGGAAGCTGTTCTTGAGGAGATGAGAGCTCTTGAGAAGAATTAGACTTGGAGAGTCATGACGTTACCTACAGGAAAGAATACCGTTGGCTATAAATGGGTATTTACTGTGAAATATAATTCTGATAACACAGTTGAAAGATACAAGGCACGCTTGGTTGCTAAAGGGTTTACTCAGACATATGACATTGATTACTTAGAGACTTTTGCTCCTGTTGCCAAGTTAAACTCTATTAGAGTTCTCTTGTCCTTGGCAGTGAATTTAGATTGGTCTCTTAACCAACTTGATGTAAAAAATGCTTTCCTGAATGGTGATTTGGAAGAGGAAGTATACATGGATAGTCCACCTGGCTTTGAAGATAAGTTTGGTTCAAATGTATGCAAACTACAAAAATCCCTTTATGGTCTCAAGCAATCTCCAAGGGCTTGGTTTGAGAAATTTACTCGGTCTGTCAAAAAACAAGGATATATGCAGGGACAATCAGACCATACACTGTTTGTGAAGTTCTCTAATGTTGGTAAAATTGCAATTTTAATTGTATATGTAGATGATATTATTCTAACAGGAGATGACATTGTTGAGATGGAAAGATTGAAGAAAAACTTGACAAGAATTTGAGATCAAAGATTTAGGCGCGCTCAAATATTTTCTTGGTATGGAAGTTGCTCGCTCAAAGAAGGGAATTGTTGTTTCTCAAAGGAAATACATCCTAGATCTCTTGGAAGAAACTGGGATGAGTGGGTGTAAACCAGCAGATACTCCTATGGAATTAAATACTAAACTTTGGGAGAAAGGCAGTGTTCCTGTTGAGATTGGAAGATACCAGAGGTTGGTTGGCAAACTTATTTATCTAGCCCACACTAGACCTGATATCGCTTTCTCTGTGAGTGTTGTAAGCCAATTCATGCATTCTCCCTATGAAGAACACTTGGAGACAGTTTATCGAATCTTAAGGTACTTGAAATCCAATCCTGGAAAGGGTTTGTACTTCAAGAAAACTAATGACAGAGAAGTCTCTATATTTACAGATGCTGATTAGGCAGGATCAGTTACTGATAGAAAATCCACTACTGGATATTGTGCCTATGTTTGGGGAAATTTAGTCACTTGGAGAAGTAAGAAACAAGGGGTTGTTGCTCGAAGCAGTGCAGAAGCTGAATTTAGAGCAATGACTCAAGGAATTTGTGAACTTTTGTGGATTCATAAACTCTTGGATGAACTGAAAATGAAAGTTGACTCACCCTTAAAATTGTTTTGTGATAGCAAAGCAGCAATAAGTATAGCTCACAACCCCGTACAACATGATAAAACCAAACATATTGAGATTGACCGCCATTTCATAAAGGAAAAAATTGATGCCGGAATTATATGTCTGCCATTTGTGACTTCCAACCAGCAAACCGCTGATATCTTGACAAAAGGTTTGGCAAGACCCAATTTTGAGCGACTTATAGCCAAGTTGGGCATGACAAATATCTATGTACCAACTTGAGAGGGGGTGTTGAAGAATTAAGGAAAATCAGATTTGATTTTCTTTTATTTTATATTATTCTATTTATTTTTATTTTATAATTATGTCATTATTACTCAGTATTACTATTGTAATTTTATTTTCTATATAAACAGCTTAGGGCTGTAGTAATAAAATATAAAAGTATTTTGCCTTTTACTTTCTTCATAAACGTTTGGATTCACGGTAGGAACAATGTAGACGTTCAACTAGAATGAAGCTACATGTTGTAGCTCTCATTTGAACGTGCATTGAGTGACTTTTGGATGTAGAAACAAACATGCTATAAATCAATAATGCAACTTTGAGGGAAGGGGAAATTCTATAATGCTATATACTTTTACTTTTTGCTATAAAGGTTTATAATCTTTGGAGACTTACATTTTGCCTGTTCCCCACTTACACTATTAATCACTGTAAGAGTTTGAGTTTGATTTTTCTCTAGTACTCGGCGAAGAACTTGCAATTTGCTTTGACAGTTGAGCCAGACAATTTAAAGATACTGCAAAAATTAACCTGGGCTCAGAATCAGCGGCAAGTTGGCCAACCAACAATTCCCTCAACCATTGAAGAAGAGCTGGAAACCAATCCGTTTATGAGGGTTGATCTACCTGTGATCCAGGTTTGTCACCTTTTCAACTCCTCTTCTCAATATTTGTTTCAATTGACTTATTTGAGCTTATCTACAACATCAAAAATTGTGAGACTATTTGAAAGAGTTTATGGAAACAACTTATGAGACACGTTCATAAGCTATTTTTGGTTTATTTTTCTATAAGCTCTTCAAAATAGTTATGAAAAAAAAGCTTATAGTTTATATGAAAACTATTTGACTTTATTTTATCTTTTGTTATAGAAATAGTTTATACATTCAAAAAAAAAAAAATGACATAGTTTATACATTCCATAAAAAAATATGAAATAGTTTATACATAATCACTTATATGATAAACACTTATGTTGTTTTCTTAGAAATAGTTTAATTAAGTTGTTTTCTTATTGATGGGGAGGATGAAAGAAATACTATGTCCTTAGCAATCCCTTATGGAGTATACCAAAGCTTTGTATAATCGAAATTCTAACATATTTACTTAGAACTTAAGCTGCAATTTATGGAAGTCTTTTCATTTATTCTGTTGGGGGTATAAAATATGAAAGGCTTCATTATGTTTTCATCTCCAAAATATGGTAATTTTGGCTTCTAGCCCTCCAAAATTTTTAGGTTTGACTTTGGTCCCTCAATTTTAGATATAAGTAAATTTTAACTTACAAGGCTAACATATGGTCCCTCATTTTAGATTGACGGAGTTATTTAGCTTTGGGGACCAAAATCGACACATTGTCAGAAATGAGAAGCCTAAATGAGAGAATTTTTTTAAGGACCGAAAGCAAAATTTACCATATTTTTTGGGATGTATAACATATTTAACTCATTTAACCCAATATGAGTTAAACAAAGCCTAATGTGAAGCATTTTATTGAAATGTGTATTAATGTAAATGTAAACATTTGCAGGAAAAGATGGGGTGCAAATCACCTGTTCAAGCTTTAGGAGAATTAAGGAAGTTGAAAGACAACTGGAAGGGCTAATGAAATTAGTCTTCTCATTCATTCTTATTTCAATTTCTCTTTTGTTGCATCCATATTAATAAGGCCTATATGTATATACTGTAACAGTTTGGTTTGCCAGATATTAAAATGGCAGCGTCAAAAGCTGTCATGTTAGGGACATGGATTGTGATTAGCACTGTCGCGTACATGTATGTTAATGTTGGTTTGTCCGTCTTAGTATGTTACTGTTGGTTTGTCCATGTACTAAGATGTTCCATTTCACTCATGTTATTTACTTGTGAACTTAAAATCAATTATTTTCTCCTCTCTATTTTTGTTTGGAAAGTAACTTTCTCCCTCCAAGCATGGGAAAGGGATAGAAAATCATGGCATACTTCTTTATTCAATTTTATTATTTATATATTTAGATGTTTATTTTTGGATGTGTAAACCTAAGATGATAGATTGGCTTTGTCAAACACGGACATTGGAAGCAAACTGGTTGGAAGCACTGGCGATGGTGACTTCGAAATATACAATAAACCAACAATACTTTAAATCCAAAAATTGATTTTTTTTTTAGTTTGTAGATGAAGTGACAAATACAATTTGAAATTTATAAATATAACTATGAGATATTGCATTTGAGTCCATGTGAAGATGTTCATTCTATATATCAACATTTGTTAGTTAAATCAAGTATCTGGACAACAAAAATTGGATTCAAGACCCTTGATATAATATTCTAGGATTTTTTTTATGATAAATGAATGTAGTCAATAAGGTTTGTATTAAAATTTTAAAATGCATATTATCAACAAAAAAATTAAATGGCTTTATTTTTTTTTATCTATTAAGGATTTGTTTGGTTCAACGGGGGGAGGAGAGGAAGGAAAAATGGAGACATATTTGGTTTAAAAGAGAAGAGTGAAGAAAATGAATTTTTAATGGTTTTATATTTGGTTTAAGGGGAGAGGGTTTTTAAAAATATTTTAAAGTTATATTGGCTCTCTCTTCCCTCTAAATTCCTCTAAAATGGAGGAAGAACAAAAATCACTAAAGGAGCAATCTCCTTCCCTATGCTCATAAAATTTGAATCGAACATGTTTTTTTTTTTAAATATCACCTCACTTCGTCTCATTTTCCCTCCAAGTTCCTCCAACCAAAAATACCATCAGAGTTTGAGTCTGTTTGATGGAAATAACAAGAGATAAGCAATGATATAGCTATCCTATTTTATTTCAGTGTTTCATGAATTAATAAGATATGGTAAGTTATTCATGAACATTACCGTGTCACGACTCTTTAGTTAACATTTTTACAAATTATTCCTGAATAATATCATATCTTATCTTTCTAGTTATAAATATATAAATATAAAATAGAAAACAATGGAATTTGATATTAGATTTAAAGATAAAATATTAATAATTAATGTTAAATATGTATGATTTTAAGATTAGAGTAGTTTTGTTATTTTATATAATTTAATAAAGTATTAATTTTAAATTATAAAAATATTATTGATTTATTTATTTTTAAATAAATTTAGTTTTCTTACGAGGGGAGTTTTTTCATTTATATATAATATATCTTTACTTTGTTTATTTAACAAATAAAAAAAATTATTTGGTTACTCGTAATTTTTAAAAAATTTGATATTATTTATTTAATAGTGTCAATAAATTTTTTAAATATAAAATTATTTTATTACTTATTTCCTTTTTGTTAATTATATTATTTAAAAATAGCATAATTAAGTTAATTTTAAAAAAGACAATATCTAATTGTTTCACAATGATAATTTTATCTTTTCAATAAGATATATGATACCTTATCACAATGAAGGTGTAGTAAACATGTGACAAAAGAAAATGTTATATTGTTTGTTGTTCCTTGAACATCAAACACATAATATAGTAATGTTTTTTTTGTCATTATTATATCTTATCATTATTCAACTTTATATCATATCATGTTTCTACTTTATATTATGTGCATCAAATGGCCCCAAAAATGTCAAAGCAAAACCTAACTTGTCTTGCTTTCCCATAGCATTGTTTTGAGGAAATTGCTTATCCCCCCAAAACAACCCAAAACAACCATTACCAGATTGTAGGATTTGGTTCGGTGATTTACTGGAATCACGCATCCGATATCTTAAGTTACTGGAATCATGCATCCGGTAGGCACCTTAACATAGGACAAATTGCCTTTTTTCCCAATTCACTCTATTTTCCAAATAAAAAACTCTCCAAACCTCCATTTCTCACAAATTCAACTCAATCTCATTTTTTTACCTCAAATCCACACTAAAACTTCACTTTTTGATTCATCAACTTTTAATCATCAAATGGTAAGTTTTTTGTTTTTATATTTTTTATTTTAGGGTTTAAGTTTATGTTTTTATATTTTTGATTTTATTGTTTATGTTTTTGTTGTTGTAGTAGTTTCAATAGGTAGTTAGGGATGAATGTTGATGTTGTTGGAACCAAGTTGGTTCTTGCAATTAAAGTTTTGATGTTAACAAATGTATTTTATGAGAATAACATATTTGACTTAGAAGAAGAATGAAAAATGTCACCAGAAGAATCGATCAGAAGATGACGTCACTAGAAGCAGAAATCAGAGGATGACGTCACCAGAGGATATGTCCAGAGGATATCATCAGAGGAATCTGTCAGAGAAAAATACTCAAAACAGAATATGAGAAAAATGCTTAAAACATAATTGGAGCAAAAGACTTGAGAAACAAAATCTAGCTAAAAATATGCTCAAAACAGAATCTGAGAAAAATGCTCAAAACAGAATTGGAGCAAAAGACTCGAGAAACAGAATCTAGCTAAAAGTATGCTCAAAACAGAAGCGGAGCAAAATGCTCAAAACAAATCAGTGAGCAAAAGACTCAAAACAGAATCTGAGCAAACTACTCCAGAATATTCTCAAAACAGATTAATCAAAATACACTCCAGAAGTAAAGCATTAGTGAAGTCCTAAAGTTCAACTATAAATAGAGACATAATGCTGAAGAATAAAGCATAAAAAATACAAGAACTCAAGCTTCATTTCAAAGTTATCTGAGAGTTCAAAAGAGAGAAACACAAATGAACAAGAGCAATATTTTCTAAGTGTTTTTGAGATAGAAATACAATGCAACAATAAGCTTTTATGAAGCAATACAAGAGTGCAAGAATAAGTGTAGCAAACAGCTTTCCAGAAGCAACTTTGCAAAGTTCTAAACCTTTATTATAGTGGTGTAGACTCCTTCTTCAATCTGGGGTTGTCAGATTGGTAGGAGAAGACTTGGCTGGTTTAGTCAAGGTGTTGTTATTCCTAAAAAGTCTGGGTTGTCAAGCTGTTTGAGAAGACTTAGCTGGTTTAGTTAAGGTGTTGTTGTTCCTCAAAAGTCTAGGGTTGTCAGGCTGTTTGGGAAGACTGACTTGAAGGGTCAGTGGTGTTGTAATTTAAAGGAGTTTGAATTAGTGAAAAGGCCTTATGGAGGATGGGACTGGACGTAGCCTAGTTAACGGTGAACCAGTATAAATTGATGTGTTATTATGTTATTATTATCCGCTACTGAATCTGATTAGTTATTTATCGAATAATTCAAATCAACATTTAACAAAACAGCAAAAGTAATTAAGTTTGACAAACACAATTCAACCCCCTTCTCGTGTTTGCACCTTCAGATGTTGTTATGTCAATGGGTTGTTGTTGTTACAATTGAATTTATGTTTTCTAAGTTGCTATAGTTGTTGCATGTCAAGTTTGTAGTGAAATATAATTAGTTTATAATGTTGTTGTAGTTTAAAGTAGTTTACATTAGCAATCGATAATGATTTTGTTGTTGTTATTATGTCAATTTGTTGTTGTTGTTGTTGAAATATGACAAAATGTTGAATAAGTTATTATAGATGTTGTATGTCAATTGTTTGACAAAAGGCATTTGATTTGTAATAAGTTTGTAGTGAGATATAATTAGTTTATATTATTGTTGTAGTTTAAAGTAGTTTATGTTGTTGAAATTTGATATATAGTCAAAATGTTAATGTTTTGCCTTCAGAGATGGAAGATGACAGTGATATTACTCGATTCTGACACGGTAAGGAGACCCAATATGAGTTTATACATAGGTAGCGTCAGGGCATAACTACCACAAAACGACAACGAGTTAGAGGTGAAAGCTCCCGCTCTCAAGCACATGTTGATGCTGAATATGCACAAAATGAGATGTCTGCACCACCGCCACTATTACCACATGCACCATTTCAAAGACCACCCTCACCACCACCACAATCACATGTTCAAGGGTTTCCTGGGGCTCGTTAAAATATATTTGCTATCATATTTTGGGGACCACGTGGTGGCCCACATATGGGTTGGAGGTGTAATTTTTTAATTATGGATTAATTATTTTATTTCTAAATTTATTTAATTATTTAATTATGAATTAATTATTTATTTATTTAATCATCAAAAGACTAATAATAGATGATTTTTTTAGGAACGTGTTCCTCTGAAATGCGCCAACAATGGTAGAAAAATATGTCAGCTTTAGGTTTCAACTTCTACTGTGACTTGGTTTGGGAATCCAATCAAAGCATATAACTAAGTTGATCTTGGATGCATATGATACAAGTTAATAGATGTTGGCCTTTTGTCTGCATTTGTTGAGAGGTGGTACAAGGAGACTAGCTCATTCCATCTTCCTATTGGTGAGATGACAATGAATCTCGATGATGTGTCATGTCTTCTGCACTTGCCCATCATTGGAAACTTCTTAACACATACATCGCTAGTGAAAGATGAGAGGCGTGAGTGGCTGTGTAATGATCTTGGGTTCAACTAAGATGATGCACTAACAGAGGTTGAAAGAACCAAAAGAGCGCATGTAAGATTTTCAACCCTTTAAGTCCAATTTTCGACAACGTGATCACATGTTATCTTCTCTACCTCATGGACATTACCATGTTATGTGATAAAAGTGAAACATACATCGATATTAAGTACGTTCAATACTTCAAAGAGTTGGGTAATGTCTGAGAGTATGCATGAGGTGCTGCTACTCTTGCTTTCTTATACAATCAACTATGGGATGCTAACAAGCCAAAGAAGAAACAACTAGTTGGTTACTTTTTCATACTCCAGGTAATTAATATTTAATTTATTTTTATAATTAATTTTTAATCTATTTTTTTACTTCAGGCGTGGATCATGCATCACTTTCATACTATTTGTCTGCGAACTCTACAAATTGAATATGACGAGAACCTCCCACGTGCACGTATGTTCGTTCCATATTGAGGTTATCCACTGGCAGAGACATACATAAATACACTGGATCGGTTGGATGTCCAAGATTATTGGTATTCCCCTTATGACGACCACCGTCTAACTCATTCGTTAGAGGAGATACGCTAGTACTCTGCTGAATTTGATATGGATATAGGATGAAGTGTCTTCACTTGCCTGAGCACGTGCTTAGGTAATTTGAATATATTCAGATCATCCCCAGACATCTAGACATATCTTCTCCTCATATCATGAGTATGCAAGAGGTCGATCAGGCATATATCTAGATTTAGATTACATTTAGTTATTCCAAATATGTGAGGGTTATTCGTGGATAAAATTTGGGAAAACTGTTTAGGAAAAATCCCTAATTAATATTTTTATGATAATCAAACTTTTAATTAAATTTGTTAATTATGATTCTGATCATATTATCTATTAACATGTGTTTTTAAGTGATTTATTTAAAGATAGAAAATCAATCACAAGTATGCACATTAAATCACATGGTTTGTTTCAAAGAAATCAAGAAAGATTTCATCATCAGTTCTGGTCCCATATCATGCACACATCAAGACAAACACACACTTTTCAGAATAATGAAATATATGTTTTTTTGATGAAGACAAAGACCAAGAAAAGTAATCAAGTTGCAAATTCAAAATGGAGTCAACAATCAAGTCAACTATTGTCAATATGTTAGAAGACTTAGAGTTTAAGGTATATGATGCAATCTAATATTGTTATATTTCAAATGCACATGAGAACCTTATACTTTTACATATGCATCAAAAGAATTTTCAAAGTGTCAAAATGCATGACCAATGTTTGAAAATTAAGTTTTTGACAAAAATTAAAGTTGTATTCAACTACAAATATGTGTAGCCGAATACAGATGAAGTCAGTAGCAAAAATTGCACATTTGTATTCGACTACATCATGTTGTAGCCCAATACAAACTCAAGTGAGTAGCAAAAACTTCATATCTGTATTTGACTACAAGATGTCATAGCCGAATACAAATAGCAAGTTAGTAGCTAAAATAACATTTTTGTATTCGACTACAGCATGTTGTAGCCGAATACAAAATCAAGTCAGTCGAAAAATTCACTCATCTGTATTCGACTACAAGGATTCGTATTCGAATACATGCTTGAAATTTTGAAATAAATCTAAACGTTACATAAGTGTATTCTGAAGGTGCAAACACGAGAATGGGGATTGAATTGTGTTTGCAAAACTTGAATTCTTTTGCTGTTTTGTTGAATTGATGCAAATTATTTGATGAATAAATAATTAGATTTAGTAGCGGATAATCACAACATAAGAACACAACAATTTATCCTGGTTCACCTTTAACTAGGTTACGTTTCACCTTTAACTAGGTTACGTCCAATCCATTATTTCAGAAGGCCTTTTTCACTAATTCAAACTCTTTTGAATTACAACACCACTGACCCTTCAAGCCAGTCTTCCCAAACAGCCTGACAACCCCAGACTTTTGAGGAACAACAACACCTTGACTATACCAGCCAAGTCTTCTCAAACAGTTTGACAACTCCAGACTTTTGAGGAACAACAACACCTTGACTATACCAGCCAAGTCTTCTCAAACAGTGTGACAACCCCAAACTTTTGAGGAACTTCACAACCTTAAACCTATAAGCTAAGTCTTTTTCTAACAACCTGACAACCCCAAATTTTAGAATAAACTTCAACACTATAGGATTTTATACAAGGGATCGAAATTAGAACTAAGTAATTACTTATGGAAAATTGATACTCACAATAAGCTTAAAGTGAACTAGAATGTTTGCTTCTGAAAATTTATGATGACGATCTGCTTCACACTCTAAGAAAAGAACACTTAGAAAATATTGATCTTTTAAGCAAGTGTTTCTATCCTTTGAACTCTTTGAATACTTAGGAGTTTTTTGCTCGAGTTCTTATATTTTTAGATGCTTCATTCTTCAGCATTAAGCCTCTATTTATAGTTGAAATTAGGGCTTTACTTTGATATGATGCTTTACTTCTAGAGTGTATTTCGATTAATTATGTTTTGAGAATATTCTAGAGTATTTTGTTCAGATTCTGTTTCTGGAGTCTTTTGCTTCGATTCTGTTTTGAGCATTTTACTCAAATTCTGTTTTGAGCATACTTTCAACTTCTAATGATGTAGCTGCTAATGAGATCCTCTGGAATTATCCTCTGACGAGATCCTTTGATTGTATCCTCTGATGGTGATATCCTCTGTTGATATCCTCTGATGATATCCTCTGATGATATCCTCTGGTGATATCCTCTGATGATATCCTTTGGCGATATCCTTTGATGATATCCTCTGATGATATCCTTTGATGATATCCTCTGATGTTTTCTGGAGGTATCTTCTGGTACTCTCTGGTGACATCCTCTGGTATCCTCTGGATGTTTCGTCTGGTATCCCCTAGATGTACCCTTTGGTATCCTCTGGATGTATCTTCTGCCGATGTCATCCTCTGATTTCTGCTTCTGGTGACGTCATCTTCTGGTTTATGCTTCTGATGACATCCTCTGATTTCTGCTTCTGGTGACGTCATTTTCTAGTTTATGCTTCTGATGACATCTTCTGATTTTTCATTCTTCTTCTAATTCAAAATACGATTTTCATAAAATACATTTGGCAACATCAAAATTTTAATTGAAAGAACCAACTTGGTTCCAACATATTAAGTCTGAACATTACAGAAGTGTATTCGACTACACTTATGTTGTAGCCGAATACAACTATGAAACAATGTGATTTTTCAGTTCATATTGATTATGGATCATTGCATATATTCATGAAACTTCTTGGGAAGATTGCCATTGATCTGAAGTGATGTCTTAGGAGTATAAATACCTCATAGGCTCAAGTTTAGAAAAACAACTTTAAAAAATATTTAGAATTATTAAGATTCATTAAAAGTCAGATTTTCATATTTCAAGTACATGTGTTGCATTTTCATATCTTTATAAAGGTTCTCTGTTGTACTTGAAATTACATTAGACTATGATCATTATACAAGAAAGTATCAACTGTTATACCTTGTTGATTTCAGTCAAAAGCATTATTATAAATTAACTAAGTTAGTGTGTTGTTTGAGGAAAGTTGTGTACTTTCTTCAAGTATTGTAAACTAAGATAGCGGTGTGCTATCTTAGGCAGATTGTTAAAAGTTAGTCAATAAAGTCTTAGAGTTAGACTTGTACCTATTCTAACAATAATTGGAAAATCTCTTGTGGTGTGCAAGAGGACTGGACGACCCTTGGTTATAAGGGGAACCATGATAAATTCTCTGTGTTATTTGTTTCTGGCATTTACATTTTACTATATACAATCTTAGTCAGAAAAATAAATCCACTAAGTCTCTAAAAACCATAAAATTTCTAAACACCTAATTCACCCCCCTCTTAGGTGCGTCTTTAAAGTAACAATTGGTATCAGAGCAGGTTCAGGTAACTTGCTCCTCGATCCTTATTCATGGCTTTCGCACATCTAGTTTTTAGAGATGGTGGTAGTAGCAATAAACCACCTTGCTTTGTTGGAGAACACTATGAGTTCTGGAAGATACGCATGCAAGCATATCTTGTAGCACAAGGAGATGATATTTGGGATGCGGTAGAAAATGGCCCCTATGTTCCAAAGACAATGATTAATAATGAAGAGCAAATAAAGATAAAAGCCTCATGGACAGATGATGACAAAAGAAATGTGCTGTTTGACAAAAAGGCAAAAAACATGTTACAATCAGCACTTGGAATGAACGAGTTCTTCCGCATATCTCATTGCAAAACTGCCAAAGAAATATGGGATACTCTTGAAGTAACCCATGAAGGAACTATAGAGGTAAAACGTTCTAAACGTAATACCTTATCTCAAGAATATGAACTGTTTCATATGCAGCCTGGAGAACCTATTCTGGACTTACAGAAAAGATTTTCTCATCTAACCAACCACTTGACAGCACTTGGCAATATTTTCACTAATGATGAATTGAACCTTAAATTTCTAAGATCATTAACAAGGGCATGGCAACCTAAAGTAACGGCAATTTCTGAAAAGAAGAGCATGTCAAAGATGTCTCTTTCTGCGCTTTTCAGAAAGCTTCAAGAACGTGAAATTGAACTTGGAAGGCTAGAAATAAATGAAAGTCAAGAAAAGAAGCCAAAGAACATTGCCTTAAAAATGGAGTCAAGAGAGCAAATCGATGATGAAATTTCAGATAAAGATGAGAACATTACCTTCATAGTAAAGAAATTTGGTAAGTTCCTTCAAAACAATAAAACTTTTAAAAAAAGGGAAATTTTCAGGTAGAAGGATGTCTCCACTTCAAGTCAAAACTTCACTTGTTTTGAGTGTGGAAAGCAAGGGCACATAAAAGCGGAATGTCCAAAAAATGTCAAGAAAAGTATTCACAAGAAGAAAGAATTCAAAAAGGCCTATAAAGCATGGGAGGACAATGAAGTTAGTTCATCTACAAATTCAGAGAGTGACGAAAGTGCAAATCTTTCCTTAATGGCTTCACATCAATCCAACGAAGAAGAAGAGGAATCCATAAAAGGTACCTTTAATATGTGATACTTGGAATGTTCAAACACATGACCGGTGACAAAACAAAATTTTCAGCACATACTCTTGAATCAAAAGGCTATGTGTTTTATGGAGATAACCACAAGGGTAAATTTTAGGGCATTGGAAAAATTGGTGGTGCTCCATCTCCTTCAATTGAAGATGTTCTATATGTTGAAGGATTAAAGCACAACCTTATTAGCATTAGCCAGCTTTGTGACAAGGATTACAAAATAGCTTTCAATAAGGATGAATGCATTATCCAAAATGAGGTATCAAATGAAATCCAATTTGTTGGTAAGCGTTTTAAAAATATTTCTATAATTAATCTTGATGATTTATCCTTGAGAATGAAATGTCTAATTGTAAGTGACAACAATGCTGCATGGCTATGGCATAAAAGATTTGCACATATCCGTATGGATCATTTAAACAAGTTAGTCAAGCATGAACTTGTTATAGGCTTACCAAAGATGAAATTCATTAAGGACAAATTATGTGATGCTTGTCAAAAGGGTAAGCAAACTAAGGTTTCCTTCAAACCCAAAAACATTGTATCAACTTCAAGACCACTTCAATTGATACATATGGACTTTTTTGGTCCATCAAGAACTAAAAGTCTTGGTGGAAATTCATATGGACTAGTAATTGTTGATGATTTCTCAAGGTTCACTTGGACCTTATTCTTGGAAAATAAAGATGAAGCTTTTAAAGCATTTAAAAATTATGCCAAAATTGTACCGATAAAAAGTGATCATGGAGGAGAATTTCAAAATGCTTCTTGTGTAGAATATTGTGAGGCAAATGGAATCTTCCATAACTTTTCTGCACCAAGAACACCTTAAAAAAATGGAGTTGTTAAGAGAAAGAACAGATTATTGGTAGAACTTTCAAGGACCATGCTAAGCGACTCAAGTTTACCAAAATAGTTTTGGGCAGATGCTGTAAGTAAAGCTTGTTATCTATCCAACCGGGTAATGATTCGGCCAATCCTAAAGAAGACTCTATATGAACTTTATAAAGGTAGAAAGCCAAATATCTCTAACTTTGACATATTTGGATGTAAACGCTTTGTGTTGAATAATGGTAAGGAAAATCTTGGTAAATTTGACGAGAAAGCCGATGAAGGTATTTTTATTGGTTATTCCTTATCAAGTAAAGCTTTTAGAATTTTCAATAAAAGAACTTAATTAGTCGAAGAATCTATGCATGCATCATTTGATGAATCTAACCCCTCAAAAGAAGATAAAATTGTTTCTTGTGATGATGATGATTTTATAAGTGATGATATAAGCAAGGACAATCAAGTTGATCAATCAATTCAAAGGAATGAAATCGGTATAGAACAACAAGATCAACACAATTATCTCCCTCGAGAATAGAGAACCCATCGTGATCCACCCATTGATAACATTATAGGTGATATCAACAAAGGAGTTACTACAAGGCTAAATCTCAAAGATGCTTGTTTAAATATGGCATTCGTCTCTCAGATAGTGGATTTATTTTTCTGACTATGATTGTATATAGTAAAATGTAAATGGCAGAAAAATAAAGAACACAATGAATTTATCCTGGTTCCCCTTATACTGGGGCATTAGACTTAGGGGAGCCTAACAAAATAAGTCATAAAAAATACAAGGTTTTGTCATCATAAAAAAGGGGGAAAATGTTGGAACCAAGTTGGTTCTATACTTAGTTTTGATGTTAACAAAAGTATTTTATGTAAATAGTATTTTGACTTAGAAAAACAAATCAGAAGCTGTGCAAAATCAGAGGATGACACCACAAAAAGATACATCCAGAGGATGCAATCAGAAGATAGAAATGCCACCAGAAGGTTCAGCCAGAAAATGCATCCAGAGGGTACCAGAGGATGCATCCAGAAGGCACCAGAGGATACATTTGCAGAAGATATCAGAGGATGTCATCAAAGGCAAACATCATTAGAGGATATCTTTCCTGGCCCAGATCAGAAGGAAGCAGAGTCCAGAAGGAGACCTGGTCCTAACTAGAAGGAAGCCTGCCAGAGGGAGACTTGTTCCATACCATAAGGAATCATAAGTCAGACTTGGTCCAGAATTAATCATGACCAGAAGATGGCCTGCTCGTGAAATGAGAATCAGTCCAGACTTAATCCAGACTTGGTCCAGAGCAGAAGATAACTGGTCCAGAACAAATGACTTGGTCCAGACCAGAAGATAGCATGGTCCAGATTATAAAACTAAGTCCAGATCAGAAGAAATGATTATATTTCAGATTATAAAACTAAGTCCAGAGTATAAAACTAATTCCATACTTGATTATATTTAAGATTTCAAATAATCATCAAAAACAGAAAAAGAATTCAAGTAGTACAAACACAATTCAACCCCCTTTTCGTGTTTGCACCTTCAGGTACGTCCAGTCCTCTTGCACACCACAAGAGATTTTCCAATTATTGTTAGAATAGGTACAAGTGTAACTCTAAGACTTTAGTGACTAACTCCTAATAATCTGCCTAAGATAGCACACCACTAACTTAGTTTACAATACTTGAAGAAAGTACACCATTTTCCTCAAACAACACACTAACTTAGTGAATTTACAATAATGGTTTTTGACGGAAATTAAGAAGGTATAACCGTTGATGCTTTCTTATATAATGATCACAGTCTAATGTAATTTCAAGTACATTAGAGAACCTTTATAATAATATGAAAATGCAACACATGTACTTGAAATATGAAAATCTAATATTTAATGAATGTTAATAATTCTGAAAATATTTTTTCAAAGTTGTTAAGTTAAACTTGAGCTTAAGAGGTATTTATACTCCTAAGACATCACTTTAGATCAGTGGCAATTTTCCAAAGACATTTGATTAATATATGCAATGATCCATAATCAATATGAACTGAAAAATCACATTGTTTCACATTTGTATTCGGCTACAACATAAGTGTAGTCGAACACACTTCTGTAACGTTCAGATTTATTTCAAAATTTCAAGCATTTATTCGAATACGAATCCTTATAGTCGATTACAGATGAGTGAATTTTGCCACTGACTTGATTTTGTATTCGGCTAGAAAATGCTGTAGTCAAATACAAAATGTTATTTTAGCTACTAAATTGGTATTTGTATTCGGTTACGACGTCCTGTAGTCGAAAACAGATATGAGGTTTTTGCTACTGACTTGAGTTTGTATTCGGCTACAACATGCTGTAGTCGAATACAAATGTGCAGTTTTTGCTACTGACTTCATTTTTATTCGGCTACACATATTTGTAGTCGAATACAATTTTAAATTTTGTCAAAAACTTAATTTTCAAACATTGTTCATGCATTTTGACACTTTGAAATTTTTTTTGATGCACATGTAAAAGTATAAGGTTCTCATGTGCATTTGAAATGTAACAATATTAGATTGCATCATATACCTTAAACTCTAAGACAATAGTTGACTTGATTGTGACATCATTTTGAATTTGCAACTTGATCAATTTGCTTTGTCTTTGTCTTCATAATAAAATAAGTATTCTTGCATATTTACATTCTCCCCCTTTTTGATGATGACAAAACCTTGTTGTTGTTGAAATTTCAAAAAGTTTCGATTTCTCCCCCTTAATTCATGCTTACTCCCCTTTTGAATTTGAGTTCATGCCATCATGTGTTGAAAGTTTTGAAAATCTAAAAATTTTAACAACAATAGCATATATACCAATTTTGTCCCCCTTTAACATGATCAAAAAGGAAGAAAACATAACAGAAAAATATTCACACATTCCACAAGTATCCAAAGTATATATAGAGGGATTAACGAACATCGCACAAGATAGAATAAAACACGAGAAAAAACCATAAATTAAGAAAACGATGTCTAACTCGACATAAGCAATTTTTTCAGATCATTTACAAAAAGTCATAGATAAAATAATATGAAACTTTTTAAAGAAAATATTTAGAAACTACACCAGCAAACTACATTTTATCATCCGTTGGGTTGTGAATTTGGTCAATTTTGAGGGACTGGCCATTTAGTTCATTCAACAGGAACTCCTAGTTCTGGGCAAGGGTCGTCTCAATATTTTGGAACCGGTTGCTAATTGAGGTGTTCATAATTTGATACTCTTCAGTGATGAAGGTTTGAAGGGAGTTGAGCTTGTCCATAATCATGCGATTTGAAACGCGATCATCATCAGAAGCTGTTTCTTCTACATCTTCCTCATTCTGGGCAGCAGAGGATGAGTAACCAAGATCTCTTTTATGAACATACGTTTGAAGTGGCTCGCTCCACACAATCTTCATATTGGGCAGCACATTCAAGTCCAACACATT
Organism: Cicer cuneatum; assembly: GCA_037974295.1. Classification (NCBI taxonomy): domain Eukaryota; kingdom Viridiplantae; phylum Streptophyta; class Magnoliopsida; order Fabales; family Fabaceae; genus Cicer; species Cicer cuneatum. Next base: position 48,325,178 of record JBBPBO010000003.1, on the reverse strand, counting down.
TTCTTTGGAAGGTGTACACATGACTTCACCTGAAAAGTCCACTTTAAAATGATCCAATATCCTGGTGACTTCTTTAGCATATGGCAGACCGATGGCATTCTTGGAAGCAAACAGAACAGAGCGGACAAAGTAGGACCAATTGAGATCAGTTCCTTCTAGCATAAAAAATATGATTTGAAGCTCAAATTCATTCATTTGAGAATAATTTTCTGCCTTAGGAACCAGAATGTAACTTAAAAAATAATGCAGCAGCCTGTTTTTAACTGTCAGATTGCAACCACCGTACCGTTGCCTAGCAAACTTAGAACCAGCATATGCCCTTTTTCTTTCCATGGTGTTTTTGTCAAAACGGAACAATAATACATAAGCATCATATTTTGTCACATTTTCCCACTCACACAAATTTGCAGGACTAAGTTTCTGACCTTCAAATGGTAACTGCAGAATTTCTCCAATCTTTTGAGTATCTAACTCAATGTACTTCCCTTTTACCTGAGATATCAGCTTGGGGTCTTCTTTCTTAAGGTTGCAATAAAACACACTAACTAAATCAACATAGATTAAACCATTATAGCCAATAAAACTCTTCAAAGTGTTGTGCCCTAAGTAGCTTAGGAAATTTAAAAGCTGAGAAAGAATCAGGAGTACCATATTTAGGAGGGATTATATTTTTATCCGAGTAGTATGTTCTGAGTCGGTCGATATCTTCGGGTGAATGAAGTAATCTGGACAGGTCTGCAACATTGTCATTTCTCCTTTTTAAAGGAGCCACTGCAGCATGCTTGGTTCATGAACCTCGTTTCTGTGCATCCATGGTAAAGATTGAAGAAAATGAAGTTTTACGGATTTGGGAAAATTTGGGGTTTTGATTTTGAAACAATCTTAAATCCAATTGATGATAGGGTAAAGAGTTGGTAATGTTTGTATGTAAGTTTGGATGAAGTTTTGGAGAAATGGAAGTGGATGAATTTTTGTATTCAGCTACTGAAGTTTAGAAAAATGAGCTAAACTTGTCAAACAATGTATTTATAAAAGGAAAAATTCAAATATGTCTTCGACTACAACCATAGTGTATTCGAGTTTAAGAATTTCTGGAAACGTGTATTCGAATACAAGCTAAGTGTATTCGGCTACGATAAGAATTTTTTTATTTTTAAGTCAAATTTTTACAAAAAAACAATATTTAAAAGACATAATCATGTTGAGAAAAACACTTATTCATACATCAAAGATTCAATTCTATCAACTTAACAAGTGAAGATTCAATAATTGAAAAGAAGTGACTTACAAAGCATCAATACCTTGCATTAGAGGTCTTTTTCATTTAGAATGCCAAGTTCTCTTCGTATCTTATAGAATGAATTTTTAGGCAAAGGTTTTGTGAAGATATCTGCTAGTTGATTATGTGTATCCACAAATGTTACTTCAACATTGCCTTTGAACACATGATCTCGTAGAAAATGATGGCGTATGTGTTGGAACCAAGTTGGTTCTAAGTACTTAGGATTTTGATGTTTACAAAAGCACTCCATGTAATCTTATTTTGAACCTTGAATTATTACATTAAATGTCACCAGAAAAGTACTTAGATTGTCTATATGTTTTGTCCGAGAATGCATGACATAGTCACATAACTGCTATTTCAGCCATAAAAGCTATGCACAGAAACTCCTGACTGCTATATATTCTACTTCAGCAGTGCTTAGAGCCAATGCTTGCTTTTTACAGGACCATGAAACCAAAGCATTACCTAAGATATGGCAAGTGTCACTTGTGCTTTTTTGATATGTTTTATATCCTGCATAGTCTGAGTCAGAATAACCAACAAGATTGGATATACTACCTTTTGGATACCATAAGCCAACATTGGTTGTTCCTTTTAAGTATTTTATGATTCGCTTCACTGCTACAAGATGTGATTCTTTAGGATCTGCTTGAAACCTTGCACATAAGCAGACACTAAACATAATATCTGGCCGATTGACTGTTAGATATAAAAGAGAACCAATCATACCTCGATACTTTGATATGTCTATTGATTTACCAGATTCATCTTTATCAACGTAAGTTCTGGAGCCCATAGGAGTTACACTTTCTTTACTATTTTCCATCTCAAATACTTTTAACAGTTCCATACAATACTTTGCTTGATTGATGAAAATGCCATTCTTCAGTTGCTTGATTTGAAGTCCAAGGAAATAATTTAACTTACCCATCATGGACATTTCAAATTCTCCTTGCATCATCAATGAGAATTCTTCACATAATCCGTTATTGGTTGATCAAAATATGATATCGTCAACATAGATTTGAACAAGTAAAGCTTGATCATTAATCCTTTTAATGAGCAAAGTTGTATCTGAAGGTGCAAACACGAGAAGGGGGGGTTGAATTGTGTTTGTCAAACTTAATTACTTTTACTATTTTGTTAAATGTTGATTTGAATTATTCGATAAATAACTAATCAGATTCAACAGCGGATGATAATAACACAACAATTATACCGGTTCACCGTTTACTAGGCTACGTCCAGTCCCTTCCTCTAGAAGGCCTTTTCACTAATTCAAACTCCTTTGAATTACATCACCACTGACCCTTCAAGTCAATCTTCCCAAACAGCTTGACAACCCCAGACTTTTGAGGAACAACAACACCTTGACTATACCCGCTAAGTCTTCTCAAACAGCCTGACAACCCCAGACTTTTGAGGAACAACAACACCTTGACTAAACCAGCCAAGTCTTCTCAAACAGCCTGACAACCCTAGACTTTTGAGGAACAACAACACCTTGACTAAACCAGCCAAGTCTTCTCAAACAGCCTGACAACCCTAGACTTTTGATGAACGATAACAACACCTTGACTCTACAAGTCAAGTCTTCTCTTACCAATCTGACAACCCCAGATTGAAGAAGGAACTTACACCAGCTTGACCCTACAAGCCAAGTCTTCTCCTACCAATCTTACAACCCCAGATTGAAGAAGGAACTTTCACCACTATCAGGTTGGATAGAAAGGTTTGGAACACGAGTAATTCCTTTTGGAAAGCTGATTATAACATTGACTCTCACACTCTGAGAAAAGAACACTTAGAAAATATTTCTCTCTTGCACAAGTGTTTCTCTCTTTGAACTCTAAGATGAATTTGGATTTTAAGCTTGAGTTCTTCTACTTTTCGATAATTTCTTCTTCAGCCTAAAGTGTCTATTTATAGTTGAGTTTTGGGCTTCTACTTGGTCCAAGATTAATTTCGAATTGTATCTTGTTCAGATTTCTCCTGAAAATTCTTCACCTTGATCCTGTTCCTTTTTAAATTCGAACAAAATCTTCTTCTGATTTAAATTAAATATTCTTAAGATCTTCTTCGAATTTCAATCATGTTTTCTTCGAATTTTGAATCAAATCTTCTACGAATCTTGACCATGTCTTCTTTCATACTATGATGTTTGCCTCAGATGGTATCCTCTGATGATTGCCTCACATGATATCCTATGATGTTTGCCTCTGATGATATCCTCTGATTTTTGCCTCTGATGATATCCTCTGATTTTTTCCTCTGGTGGGATCCTCTAATGATATTCCCTGGTGGGATCCTCTGGTGATATCCTCTGGTCATATCCTCTAGAGGCATCCTCTAGAGGTATCCTCTGGTGACATCCTCGGCTAACATCCTCTTATGGCATCATCGGGTGATACCTCTGATGGTATACTTCTTCGAATCCTCTGGTGGCATCTTCAGGTGATATCCTCTGATGGTATACTTCTTCGAATCCTTTGGTGGCATCTTCGGGTGACATCCTCTGGTGGGGTACTTCTTCGAATCAAATATAATCATAAAATACTTTTGTTAACATCAAAACTTTAAGTGTAAAACCAACTTGGTTCCAACATATTGTACCTCAATAATTCGTTCATGGGTTACTTCAAGAGTATCCTAGATTTCTTTGGTAGTTTTGCAATGAGATATGCAGAAGACCTCGTCCATTCCAATTGCTGATTGTAACATGTTTTTGGCATTTTTGTCAAACAACACATTTCTTTTGTCATCATCTGTCCATGATGCTTTTATCTTTATTTGCTCTTCATTGTTGATGACTGTCTTTGAAATATAGGGACCATTTTCTACAACAACCCAAATATCATCTCCTTGTACCTCAAAATATGCTTGCATGCGTATCTTCCAGAGGTCATAATGCACTCCAACAAAGCAAGGTGGTTTATTGCTACTACCACCATATCTAAAAACTAGATGTGTGGATGCCATGAATAAGGATCGAGCAGAAAGTTACCTAAACCTACAATGATACCAATTGTAAGTTCAAAGTCACACCTAAGAGGTGGGTGAATAAGGTGTTTAGAAGTTTTCTAATTTTTAGAGACTTAGTGGATTTATTTTTCTGACTATGATTGTATATAGTAAAATGTAAATGGCAGAAAAATAAAGAACACAAAGAATTTATCCTGGTTCCCCTTATAACCAAGGGTACGTCCAGTCCTCTTGCACACCACAAGAGATTTTCCAATTATTGTTAGAATAGGTACAAGTGTAACTCTAAGACTTTAGTGACTAACTCCTAACAATCTGCCTAAGATAGCACACCACTATCTTAGTTTACAATACTTGAAGAAAGTACACCACTTTCCTCAAACAACAGACTAACTTAGTGAATTTACAGTAATGGTTTTTGACTAAAATCAAGAAGGTATAACTGTTGATGGTTTCTTGTATAATGATCACAATCTAATATAATTTCAAGTACAACATAGAACCTTTATAATGATATGAAAATGCAACACATTTACTTGAAATATGAAAATTTGACTTTTAATAAATCTTAAAAATTCTGAAAATACTTTTTTCAAAGTTGTGAAGTTAAACTTGAGCCTAGAAGGTATTTATACTCCTAAAACATCACATCAGATCAGTGGCAATCTTCCCAAGAAGTTTGATGAATATATTCAATGCTCCAGAATCAATATGAACTGAAAAATCATATTGTTTCAAAGTTGTATTTGGCTACAACATAAGTGTAGTCGAATACACTTCTGTAACGTTTAGTTTGATTACAAAAATTCAAGCATGTATTTGAATACGAATCCTTTTACTCGAATACAGATCAGTGAATTTTTCCACTTACTTGATTTTGTATTCGACAACAACATGCTATAGTCAAAAACAAAAATGTTATTTTAGCTAGTGATATGGTATTTCTATTCGGCTACGACATCCCAGAGTCGAATACAAATATGAGGTTTTTGCTACTGACTTGGTATTTGTATTTGGCTACAACATGTTGTAGTCAAATACAGATGTGTAGTTTTTGCTACTGACTTCATATGTATTCAGCTACACATATATGTATTCGGATACAACTTTAACTTTTGTCAAAAACTTAATTTTCAAACATTTTTCATGCATTTTGACACTTTGAAAATTCTTTTGATGCATATGTAAAAGTATAAGGTTCTCATGTGCATTTGAAATATAAGAATATTAGATTGCATCATATACCTTATACTATAAGACAATTGTTGACTTGATTGTGGCTCCATTTTGAATTTGCAACTTGATCACTTTGCTTGGTCTTTGTTGTTGGAACCAAGTTGGTTCTAAGTACTTAGGATTTTGATGTTTACAAAAGCACTCCATGTAATCTTATTTTTACTTAGAATTATTATATAAAATGTCACCAGAAGATGACGTCACGGGAGGCAGAAGATGACACCACCAGAAGATAAATCCAGAGGAAGCAACCAGAGGATAGAAATGTCACCAGAAGGTTAGGCCAAATAATGCATCCAGAAGGTACCAGAGGATGCATCCTGAAGGCACCAGAGGATTCACCTCCATATGATATCAGAGGATATCATCAAAGGTTAAATAACATCATCAGAGGATATCTTTCCTGGCCCATATCAGAAAGAAGTAGAGTCCAGAAGGAGACCTGGTCCAGACTAGAAGGAAGCTTGTTAGAGGGAGACTTATTCCATACCAGAAGGAATCATAAGTTAGACTTTGTCCAAAATTAATTATGACTAGAAGATAGCCTGGTAGTAATTATAAGAATCAGTCTAGACTTAATCAGAGCTTGAGATAACTGGTCCATAACAAATGACTTGGTTCAGATTATGTCTAGACGAGAAGATATCATGGTCCAGAGTATAAAACTAAGTCCAGATCAGAGGAAATGATTGTCTGGATTTAATCCAGACTTGATCCAGATCAGAGGATAAGTGTCCAGATCAAAAGGTAAAATTCATGTCCAGATTAAATGATAAATTTTAGACGATAAAGGTAAAATTAGATTTAAGGTTCTTTTCCTCAAAAGTCTAGGGTTGTTAGATTTTTTGAGAAGACTGACTTGGAGGGTCAGTGGTACTTTGTAATTCAAGGTTTTTGAATTAGTGAAATCCTTCAAAGTGAAGGGACTGGACGTAGCCTAGTTAATGGTGAACTAGTATAAAATTCTGGGTTTTTAGTTACTTTATATCCGCTGCTAACTCTGTTTTAATTCATACATAATAGGTTTTGTTTTAAAACTAAAAAGTATTCAAGTTAGTGAAACACAATTCAACCCCCTTCTAGTGTTTGCACCTTTAATTGGCATTAGAGCTCGGTCTCAAGGCTGAGCACTTAACTAGTGTTTGAGGAAAGGTCCAAGGGGTCAACAACATGGCATAATCCAAAGATGATTTGGGAGGCAACATCAACAGACCACCACTGTCTGATGGAGACAGGTTTGAGTATTGGAAGGATAGAATGAGAAGTTTCTTCATATCTCAAGATCCTGAATTATGGAAGCTGGTAGTCAAAGGATACACTTCACCTACTGTTCCAGGAGATCCAACTCAAGAACTGGACATGGCAGATATGAAACCAGACCAGAGCAAATTATACAAACTGCATCACAAGTCCAGAACCATCATGATCAATGCCATCACATTCAAGGAATTTGACAGATGCACAGATAAAGAAACAACAAATACCATATTTGACAGTCTGGTTCTGACCTATGAAGTAAACCAGCAGGTTCAAGAAGCAAGGGCTAACATACTGGTTAAACAATATGAGATGTTCAAGATGGAAGATGATGAAGACATTGATGGAATGTTCTGTAGATTCCAGACTCCGATATCTGGACTGAAGGTCTTGAAGAAAAGCTACACAACAACAGATCATGTCAAGAAGATTCTAAGAAGCTTACCAACCAAGTGGAGACCAATGGTTACTACAGTTCAGCAAGCCAGAGATCTGAATAACTTAAGACTTGAAGATCTGATCAGCTCACTCAAGTCTCATGAAATAGAACTGGAAGCAGATGAACCAAAGAAGAAGAAGAATATAGCCCTGAAGTCAAAACAGAAGAAAGTTGCAAAGGTAGCACCAGAATAAGAGGATAGTGACAGTGACTGTGATGATATGGCTTACTTAACCAAACAGATGGTTAAGATTTGGGAAAACCGGAAGAGGAGAGGCTCCAAGAAGAAACATAACAGCAAAGGAAAGGAATAATTTGACATGAAGAGCATCATCTATTATGGATGCAATGAACCTGGACATATCAAATCAGAATGTCCAAATCTAGAAAAAGGCAAACAACACAAGAAGAGTTCTAGATTCAAAAAGAAGGGTCTGATGGCAGCCTGGGATGCATCAGAATCAGAAGAAGAATCTTTTGATGAAGAAAAGGCAGAAACAACAATGATGGCACACATCAGGTCTGCCTCTGGACTTCATAAAGGCACAGTTTCAGGAAGGAAAAAAGGCAGAAGCAAGAATGATCAAAGCAGTCATTCAGGCAAGTCTGGAAGCACATCAGAGGAAGCAATTCTGGCTCTGATGGCTCATACCAACTCAAGTTCTGGATACAGCTAAGGCTTTGGAGCATATTCAGAAGATGAAGACAATAAGGTATTTTTTGATCTCACTAAATCTGAATTAATTGATGCTTTAAAACATTTTTTAAATGCAAACAATAAGATGTCTTTAAAACTGAAAACTCTTACGGAAGATAAGAAAAATCTGACCAAAGAAGTCCAAGTTTTAAGGAATCAAAATTCTGAGTATGCAACTGAAAACAAGGATTTTAAAACTGAAGTTGCAAGACTCAAATCTGAAAACCAAACTCTCAAAAGTAATATTTGTTCTACTTCCAAAACTGTTTGTGAATATGATATTTATGAGCAATTTTTTCAAAACTTTATTTCTAATGGAATGGAAAGAAGTAAATATGCATCTATGATTTATGGAAACAATAACATTGGAAAGAGAGGTCTTGGTTTTACAGAAACTATTGCTGAAACTAAAACTGTTCATTCTGATGTTTTATGCATTGTTTGTGCTAAGAAAGGTCACTCTGAATTATCTTGTCCAATGGTAAAATTTGAACAAGATCAGAGAGCTGTTAAAACTAACAAACCTAGACCCAATCAGTTCTGGGTACCAAAAGATCAAATTGTCGATGTTGTAGATATTTTGAGCAACCAGAAGGAGACACCAATAATGGTTCCTAGACAATGGATGTTGGCAATGCACAAGCAGAAGAAGGTTTATGTTCCTGCTACAACTAGACAGAGGCAATCTGAGTCTGATGGAAAAAGGTCTGGTCAACTCAACCAGAACTAGAATCAGAACCAGAACTGGAACCAGAACCAACACTGGAACCAGAATCAGTACTGGAACTAGAACCAGAACCAGAACAGGTATCTGTATCAAAGGTTCAAGTATGATCATCAAAATTACTTCAATTATCAGAATCAGTATAACTACAAGAACTATCAGAATTATCAGATTCATCAGAATCATCAGATTCATAAATCCCCATAATTAGCAGATTCATCCAACTCATCCAAATCACCAAAATCATCAAGATTATCATAATCACCAGATTCATCCAAGTTACCAGAACCGAAACATGTTCCAGAATCATCAGAGGAACATGATCTATCAACCAAAGCAGAATCAAGGAAACTGCTCAAACAGGCCATAAGCTGAACTGGCTCTGATGGCTCGAATTGAGTCTGCGTCTGGCTCTGACTCTGATTCTGAAGCAAGGTCTGATCAGCAACATAAATCATGGTACTTGGACAATGTTTGCTCCAAACACATGACAGGAGACAAATCTATGTTTTTGGATTTGACCATCAAAAATGGAGGCAAAGTTTCCTTTGGAGGAAACTAGAAAGGTCAGATTATTGGTACAGGAACAGTTGGTAACAAATCTTCTTCTCTTTCTATTAAAAATGTTTTGTTAGTAAATGGTCTGGAGCATAATCTTTTGAGCATAAGTCAACAAAGTGATTGCAAATATGATGTCATCTTTAACCAGAAAACATGCAAAGCTGTTAGTCAACTTGATAAATCTGTTTTGTTTACTGGCATTAGGAAAGATAATGTTTATAAGATTGATTTGGTAAGTCTTGCTAAGCAATAGGTTAAATGCTTATTTTCTGTAAGTGAGCAGAATCTGATTTGGCTCAAGAGGCTAGGGCATGCAAACCCTAGACTTATATATGAGTTGAGCAAACTCCAGTTGGTAAGAGGGCTTCCCAAGGTAAGTTCCAAAACTGAAATTCTGTGTGAAGCATGTCAAAGAGGTAAACAAACTAAAAGCTCTTTTAAAACTAAAAAATGTGTTTCTACCTCTCAACCACTTGAACTGCTTCACTTAGATCTGTTTGGTCCTGTTCAAACAGCTTCACTCAGTGGTGAGAAATATGGATTTGTGATTGTTGATGATTACTCAAGGTGGACTTGGGTAAATTTTTTAAAGAACAAAGATGAATCTCACAAAGTGTTTATTTCTTTTTGTAAGCAAGTAATGAAAGAACAGGGTGTCAAGATCATAACCATCAGAAGTGGTCATGGAGGTGAATTTGAGAACAAATACTTTGAAGAATTCTGTGATGAGAATGGCATCTCTTACAACTTCTCATCCCCCAGAACACCACAACAGAATGGAGTGGTGGAAAGAAAGAATAGATCACTACAGGAGATGGCTAGAACCATGTTGAATGATATGAAGCTTGCCACCTACCTTTGGGCAGAAGCTGTCAACACAGCTTGCTACCTTCAGAATAGAGTGTACATCAGGTCAATCGTAAATAAAACTCCATATGAACTGTGGAAAGGTAAGAAACCTAACATTTCCTATTTCAAGCAATTTGGCTGTACTTGTTTTATGTTGAACACTAAATATAATCTAGCTAAGTTTGACTCTAGATCTCAAAAGTGTACCTTTATTGGTTACTCTAAGAGATCAAAAGCTTATAGAGTGTTTAACAAGGAAACTAACACTGTGGAAGAATGAATCCACATTAAGTTTGATGATAAACAGCTTGACTCTGAAAAGTCAAAGCAAGATGACGAAATTGCAGATGAACCAGAGGCACAGGAACCAGAAGCTGGACCAACAGCAGAACCTGAGAAAGATAAAGATGAAATCAAGGAAGAAGAACATACTGACTCTGAAGACAAGTCAGAGGGAAAGAATGGATGGAAGTACAAGTCTTCACATCCAGAAACTCTCATTATTGGCAGTGCAGCAGAACCATTGAAGACCAGATCATCAAGTAGAGAAACCAGTCTGTTTGGTTTACTCTCAACAATTGAACCAAGCAATGTTGATGAAGCTTTGGCAGAGGAAGGTTGGATACTTGCAATGCAAGAAGAGCTGAATGAATTTCAAAGGAATGATGTTTGGGATCTGGTATTCAAACCAAACAAAAACATTAGTGGAAGCAAGTGGGTGTTCAGGAATAAACTCAATGAAAAAGGTGAAGTGGTAAGGAACAAAGCCAGACTTGTAGCTCAAGGATACAGTCAACAAGAAGGTATTGATTACACTGAGACTTTTGCTCCAGTGGCCAGGTTAGAAGCAATTAGAATTCTTTTATCATTTGTTGTTAATCATGATATAATTATGTATCAAACAGCCCCCTGAATTTGAAAATTTTGATATTCCAAACCATGTTTTTAAAATTAAAAAATCTCTATATGGTTTAAAACAAGCCCCAAGGGCATGGTATGACAGACTTAGTAACTTTCTGCTTAAGAATGAATTTGATAGAGGCCAGATTGATAATACTCTATTTAGGAAATCCATTAAAAATGATATTTTGATTATTCAAGTTTATGTTGATGATATCATCTTTGGATCCATTTAGGAAATCCATGTAAGGAGTTTTCTGACCTAATGCAGAAAGAGTTCCAAATGAGCATGATGGGAGAACTTAAGTTCTTCCTGGGAATTCAGATTCACCAAGGTAAATCAGGTATACTCAATCACCAATCTAAATACACTATAGAACTTCTCAAAAAGTTCAAGATGAGTGACTGTAAGCCTATGGCCACCCGCATGCACCCAACTTGCTCACTTGAGAAAGATGAAACCAGCCAAAAGGTAGACAACAAAACATACAGAGGTATCATTGGATCCTTTCTTTACCTAACTTCTTCTAGACCTGACATTTTGTTTAGTGTTTGTGTCTATGCCCGTTTTCAAGCTGACCCTAGGGAATCCCATTTAACTGCTGTCAAAAGAATCTTGAGATACCTTAAAGGAACCACCAACCTTACCTTGTTATACAAGAAAACCCCACCTACAAACTAAGAGATTTTTGTGATTCTGACTATGCTGGAGACAGGTTGGAAAGGAAAAGTACAAGTGGAACCTGCATATTCTTAGGTGATAATTTGATCTCTTGGTCAAGCAAAAGACAAAGCACCATTGCCATATCAACAGCTAAAGCTGAGTATATATCAACAGCAGGATGCAGTTCACAGTTAATCTGGATGAAACATCAACTTGAAGATTACAACATCTTTGAAACCAATATCCCTTTGTTTTGTGATAACACTTCAGCCATAAACCTAACCAAGAACCCTATCTTACACTCTAGAGCCAAACACATTGAAATAAAACACCATTTCATTAGGGACCATGTTCAAAAAGGGACTTTAAGCATCCAGTTTGTGGACATTGATCATCAATGGACTGATATCTTCACCAAAGCATTACATGAAGATAGGTTCGAGTTCATCAAGAAGCATCTTAGCATTATCTCCATATCTGACTAGCTCAAGTAGTCATCTTAGGAGTTTTTAATTTTGTTGTAATTTTACTTTATATCTTTTATTTTCTTGTTTTTACTTTATGTACTTTGTAAAGAGAAAAACAAAAATACAAAAATAGTAGGACCTCTTTTTGGCTGATGACAAAAAGGGGGAGAGAGAGAAAAAGGAGAAATAAGTAGAAAATGAGAGATAAAAAGAAAGGAGGAGTGAAAAAGAAAGAGATGAAAAGAGAAGGAGTTGAAAAGGAGAGGAAACATGGAGAGAGAAAAATAAAGAGAGAAAAAGAAAGAGTAAAAAGAGAAGGAGTTGAAAAGGAGACGCAATATGAAGAGAGAGAGAATAAAGAAGGAGTTGAAAGGGAGAGGAGAAGAGAAGAAAAGAGAGAGTGATTTAAGAAGGAGTTGAAAAGGAGAGGAAAAAGTCATTATTAGACTTAGGGGGAGAGATTGGTCTGAGGGGGAGTATTTCAAGTACTTCGAATTTTTTCAAAGTCTTTTTAAATAAGTTATAAGCTAACAAAATAAGTTAAGGTTTTGTCATCATCAAAAAGGGGGAGATTGTTGGAACCAAGTTGGTTTTAACTACTTAGGATTTTGATGTTTATAAAAGCACTCCATGTAATCTTATTTTGTACTTAGAGTTATTATATAAAATGTCACCAGAAGATGACGTCACCAGAGGCAGAAGATGACACCACCAGAAGATACATCCAGAGGAAACAACCAGAGGATAGAAATGTCACCAGAAGGTTAGGCCAGATAATGCATCCAGAAGGTACCAGAGGATGCATCCTGAAGGCACCAGAGGATACACCTCTAGAGGATATCATCAAAGATTAAATAACATCATCAGAGGATATCTTTCCTGGCCCAGATCAGAAGGAAGCAGAGTCCAGAAGGAGACCTTGTCCAGACCAGAAGGAAGCTTGTCAGAGGGAGACTTATTGCAAACCAGAAGGAATCATAAGTTAGACTTGGTCCAGAATTAATTCTTACCAGAAGATAGCTGGTAGTAATGATAAGAATCAGTCCAGACTTAATCAGAGCTTCAGATAACTAGTCCAGAACAAATGACTTGGTTCAGATTTGGTCCAGACCAAAAGATAACATGATCAAAAGTATAAAACTAAGTCCAGATAAGAAGAAATGATTGTCTGGATTTAATCCAGACTTGATCCAGATTAGAGGATAAGTGATCAGATCAAAAGGTAAAATTCATGTCTAAATTAAATGATAAATTTCAGAGGATAAATGTAAAATGGTCCAGACTTAAGTATCATGGCCCAATGTTGGCGGAGATCAGAAGATCATAAAATAGTCCAGATCAGATCATATGGTCTAGTGATTGTCCGAGATCAGAGGATCACAGCAGATCAGATTGCATGGTCCAGATGTGGTCGAGATCAGAAGATCATACGATCCATATTTAATCATAATCATGATGATAATCAGTGGAGACTTGATTAAATTCGAATAAGACTTGATTAAATTTTAATAGAAATTTGATCAAAGTATTAAGAGGATTTGATACAAGAAAGATTTGGTCCAGAATTAATCAAGAACAGGATTGGCCAAAGTTATTTTCGAATGCAAATCTGAAGCTAAAAAGATATGTTTTTTATTTAAGTGAAACCCGATTGGCCAAGTTATTTTTGCAAGAGAATCTGGACAGATACAACTTGAATTTAAGCATGGAAGAAACCCCAATTATTCATCTATAAAAGGAGGCTCAAGGTAGAAGACTTAGTATCGAAAATACTTGAGAGTCATACACTTCCAAAAGCAAAATACTTGAGTTTTCAGTGAGGTCAATTATGAGTATCCGCTTTCCAGAAGCAAGTACTCTAAGTTTTTCTTTCCCTTGTGTTAGGTCTAAGTTGTTGAAGTAGAGTCTACAATCTGAGGGAGTCAGAAGGAGTAGCAGATTACATAGCAATTAGATTCAAGGTTCTTTTTCGCAAAAGTCTAGGGTTGTTAGACTTTTTGAGAAGACTGACTTGGAGGGTCAGTGGTACTTTGTAATTCAAGGTTTTTGAATTAGTGAAATCCTTCAAAGTGAAGGGACTGGACGTAGCCTAGTTAACGGTGAACAAGTATAAAAATATGAGTTTTTATTTACTTTATATCCGCTGCTAACTCTGTTTTAATTCATACATAAATGGTTTTGTTTTAAAACTAAAAGGTATTCAAGTTAGTCAAACACAATTCAACCCCCCCTTCTCGTGTTTGCACATTCATTTGTCTTCATAAAAACATAAGTATTCTTGCATATTTACATAGTTGTTTGAAACAAGGCATGGTTGGTCGCTCAAGGATACAACCAAGAAGAAGGGATCGACTTTGATGAAACATTTGCTCCGGTAGCAAGGTTAGAAGCAATCCGCTTATTACTTGCTTATGCTTGTTCTATGAATTTTGAATTATTTCAGATGGATGTCAAGAGTGCTTTTCTAAATGGTTACATCAATGAGGAAGTCTATGTCAAACAACCACCTGGCTTTGAAGACTTCATGAATCCTTTACATGGATTCAAATTAAAGAAATCCCTTTATGGTTTGAAACAAGCTCCAAAAGCTTGGTATGATAGGCTAAGTAACTTTCTATGTGAAGAAGGATTTGAAAAGGGCAACGTTAATACCAATTTGTTCGTTGAAAGAATTAATGATCAAGCTTTACTTGTTCAAATCTATGTTGACGATATCATATTTGGATCAACCAATAACGAACTATGTAAGAATTCTCATTGATGATGCAAAGAGAATTTGAAATGTTCATGATGGGTAAGTTAAATTATTTCCTTGGACTTCAAATCTAGCAACTCAAAAATGGTATTTTCATCAATCAAGCAACTCAAAAATGGTATTTTCATCAATCAAGCAAAATACTGTAAGGAACTCTTAAAGAGATTTGAAATGGAAAGCAGCAAAGAAAATGCAACTCCTATGGGCTCCAGAACTTATGTAGATAAAGATGAATCCGGTAAATCAATAGACATATCAAAGTATCGAGGTATGATTGGTTCTCTTTTATATCTAAAGTCCAGTCGGCCATATATTATGTTCAATGTCTGCTTATGTGCAAGGTTTCAAGCATATCCTAAAGAATCACATCTTGTAGCAGTGAAGCGAATCATGAAATATTTAAAAGGAATAACCAATGTTGGCTTATGGTATCCAAAAGGTAGTATATGAAATCTTGTTGGTTATTCTGACTCAGACTATGTAGGATGTAAAACAAATCGAACAAGCACAAGCGACACTTGCCATATCTTAGGTTATGCATTAGTGTCATGGTTTTGGAAAAAGCAAGCATGTGTGGCTCTAAAGATTGTTGAAGCAGAATACATAGTAGCAGGCAGTTGCTGTGCATAGATTCTATGGCTCAAGTAGCAATTATGTGACTATGGACTTGATCTCGGATGCATCCCTCTAAGATGTGACAGTACAAGTGCTATCAATATCACAAAGATCCCAGTCATGCACTCTCGAACCAAACATATAGACATACGACATCATTTTCTGCGAGATCATGTGTTCAAGGGAAATGTTGAAGTAACATTTGTGGATACACATAATCAACTAGCAGATATCTTCACAAAACCTTTGCCTAAAGATTCATTCTATAAGATACGAAGAGAACTTGGCATTCTAAATGAAAAAGACCTATTATACAAAGTATTGAAGCTTTGTAAGTCACTTCTTTTCAACTCTTGAATCTTCACTTGATGTTTTGCTAAAATTTTATGCAAATGGTTTGTAATAATTGCTGATGTATGACTTAAACATGTTTCATTTTTACACTATTCTTTTGATGTTATATTCCCTACCATGCGATCTATTTTTATTCCCTATATACTTTGTATGCTTGGAATATTTGTCTGTTGTTTTCTTCCTTTTTGATCATGTCAAAAGGGGGAGAAAATTGGTATGCTGTTGTTAAAAAATTTGTAGGTTTTCAAACTTTCAACACATGATGGCATAAACTCAAATTCAAAGGGGTTGTAAGCATGAATTAAGGGGGAGAAATCAAAACTCTTTGAAATTTAAACAACAACAAGGTTTTGTCATCATCAAAAAGGGGAAAAATGTAAATATGCAAGAACACTTATGTTTTTTATAAAGGCAAAGACCAAGCAAAGTAATCAAGTTGCAAATTCAAAATGGAGTCAACAATCAAGTCAACTATTGTCAATATGCTAGAAGACATAGAGTTTAAGGTATATGATGCAATCTAATATTGTTATATTTCAAATGCACATGAGAACCTTATACTTTTACATATGCATCAAAAGAATTTTCGAAGTGTCAAAATGCATGAACAATGTTTGAAAATTAAGTTTTTGACAAAAGTTAAAGTTGTATTCGACTAAAAATATGTGTAGCCGAATACAAGCTTAAGTCAGTAGCAAAAACATCGTATTTGTATTCGACTACAAGATGTTGTAGCCGAAAATACCAAGGCAGTAGCTAAAATAGATATTTTGTATTCGATTACAACATGTTGTAGCCGAATACAAAATTAAGTCAGTAACAAAATTCACTCATATGATTCGACTACAAGGATTTGTATTCGAATACATGCTTGAAATTTTGAAATAAATCTGAATGTTACAAAAGTATATTCGATTACACATATGTTGTAGCCGAATACAGCTTTTAAACAATGTGATTTTTCAGTTCATATTGCTTCTGGATCATTGCGTATATTCATTAAACTTCTTGGGAATATTGCCATTGATCTGAAGTGATGTCTTAGGAGTATAAATACCTCATAGAATCAAGTTTAAAAAAAAACAATTTTCAAAAATATTTTCAGAATTATTAAGATTCATTAAAAGTCAGATTTTCATATTTCAAGTACATGTGTTGCATTTTCATATCTTTATAAAGGTTCTCTGTTATACCTTGTTGATTTCAATAAAAAACCGTTATTGTAAATTAACTAAGTTAGTGTGTTGTTTGAGGAAAGTGGTGTACTTTGTTCAAGTATTGTAAACTAAGATAGTGGTGTGCTATCTTAGGAACATTGTTAGGAGTTAGTCACTAAAGTCTTAGAGTTAGACTTGTACATATTCTAACAATAATTGGAAAATCTGTTATGATGTGCAAAAGGACTGGACGTACCCTTGGTTATAAAGGGAACCATGATAAATTCTTTATGTTCTTTATTTTTCTGCCATTTACATTTTACTATTTACAATCATAGTTAGAAAAATAAATCCTCTAAGTCTCTAAAAACCAGAAAATTTCTAAACACCTAATTCAACCCCCCACTTACGTGCGCCTCAGAACAAACAATTGGTATCAGAGCAGGTTCAAGTAACTTGCTCCTCGATCCTTATTCATGGCTTCCGCACATCCAGTTTTTACAGATGGTGGTAGTAGCAATAAACCACCTACCTTTGTTGGAGAACACTATGACTTCTGGAATTTACGCATGCAAGCATATCTTGTGGCACAAGGAGATAATATTTGGGATGCGATAGAAAATGGCCCCTATGTTTCAAAGATAGTCATCAACAATGAAGAGCAAATAAAGATAAAAGCCTCATGGACAGATGATGACAACAGAAATATGTTGTTTGACAAAAAGGCCAAAAACATGTTATAATTAGCACTTGGAATGGACGAGTTCTTCCGCATTTCTCATTGCATAACTGCAAAAGAAATCTGGGATACTCTTGAAGTAACCTATGAAGGAACTATTGAGGTAAATCGTTCTAAACATAATACCTTATCTCAAGAATATGAACTGTTTCGTATGCATCCTGGAGAACCTATTCTGGACTTACAGAAAAGATTTTCTCATCTAACCAACCACTTGATGGCACTTGGCAAGATTTTCACTATTGATGAATTGAACCTTAAAGTTATAAGATCATTAACAAGGGCATGGCAACCTAAAGTAACGGCAATTTCTTAAAAGAAAAGCCTGTCAAAGATGTCTCTTACTGCGCTTTTCAGAAAGCTTCAAGAACGTGAAATTGAACTTGGAAGGCTAGAAATAAATGAAAGTCAAGAAAAGAACCAAAGAGCATTGCCTTAAAAATGGAGTCAAGAGAGCAAATCGATGATGAAAATTCAGATGAAGATGAGAACATCACATTCCTAGAAAAGAAATTTGGTAAGTTCCTTCAAAACAATAAAACTTTTAAGAAAAGGAAAAATTTCAGGAAGAAGGATGTCTCTACTTCAAGTCAAAACTTGACTTGTTTAGAGTATGGAAATCAAGGGTACATAAAAGCGGAATGTCCAAATAATGTCAAGAAAAGTATTCACAAGAAGAAAGAATTCAAAAAGGCATATATAGCATGGGAGGACAATGAAGTCAGTTCATTCTCAAATTCAGAGAGTGAAGAAAGTGCAAATGTTTCTTTACTGGCTTCACATCAATCCAACGAAGAAGATGAGGAATCCATAAAAAGTACCTCTAATATGTGGTACTTGGATAGTGGATGTTCAAAATGTTAGAACCAAGTTGGTTCTTATATTTAAAGTTTTGATGTTAACAAAAGTATTTTATGTATATATTTGACTTCGAAGAAGTACCCCACCAGATGATGTCAAACCGAAGCTACCACCAGAGGAAGTCAACCGAAGTTGCCACCAAAGGATGACAAGAAGAATACAAAAATCAGAGGATGACAAGAAGAATGCAAAAATTAGAGGATGACAAGAAGAATGCAAAAATCAGAGGATGACGTCACCATGGGATGTCACCAAACGATGACGTTACCAGATGATATCACAGAGGATACCTCCAGAAGATACAACCAGAAGATGTCACCAGAGGATATCAGAGGATATCATCAAAAGCAATCATTAAAGGATACAATCTGAGGCAATCATTAGAGGATACCATATGAGGCAATCATCAGAGGATAACATTCATGGTCTAGATCAGAAGGAAACATGGTCCAAATAAGAAGAAAACATGGTCCAGATCAGAAGCAAACATGGTCCAGAAGAATACATGGTTCAGATCAAAAGAAGACATGGTCCAGATCAGAAGCAAACATGGTCCATATCAAAAGGAAACATGGTCCAGAAGAAAGCATGGTCCAGATTAGAAGCAAACATGGTCCAGAAGATAACATGGTTCAAATCAGAAGATAACATGGTCCATATCAGAAGCAAACATGGTCCAAAAGATAACATGGTCCAGATCAGAAGAAGACTTGGTGCAGATAAGAAGAATACATGGTCCAGATTTAAAACGTAATTCAAATTCATAGAAGACTTGATTCAAATACAAAGAAGAATTGATTGAAATTTGAAAGAGATCTGATCAAAGTTTTAAGAAGATTTTATTCAAAAATTAATGAAGACCTGATCGAAATTCGAAGGAGATCTGACCAAGAAGATTTGGTTTGAAATTAAAAAGAAACATAATCGGTCAAAAGAATTTTCAAAGGAAATCTGAGCAAGATACATCTCGAAATTAAGCTTGGAAAAAGCCCATATCTCATCTATAAAAGGAGGCTTTAGGCCATAGAAGAAAGTATCTAAAAATACAAGAACTCAAGCTTCAAGTTCAAAGTCATCCGAGAGTTCAAAAGAAAGAAACGCTTGTGTGCAAGAGCAATATTTTCTAAGTTTTTCTTTCGAGAGTGAGAATCAGTGCAACAATCAGCTTTCTAGAAGCAACAAAAGAGTGCGAAAATCATTGCAATAATCAACTTTCCAGAAGCAACTATGAAAACTTCCAAACCCTTATAATCAAACCCGATAGTGGTATGAATTCCTTCTTCAATCTGGGGTTGCCAGATTGGTAGGAGGAGACTTGGCTTGTACGGTCAATGTGTTGTTATTCCTTTAAAGTCTGGGGTTGTCAGGCTGTTTGAGAAGACTTAACTTGTAGGGTCAAGGTGTTGTTATTCCTCAAAAGTCTGGTGTTGTCAGGCTATTTGAGAAGACTGGCTTGGAGGGTCAGGTGCTGTAATTCAATGTTTTGAATTAGTGGATTAAAGCCTTCAGAATGAACGGACTGGATGTTGCAAAGTTAATGGTGAACCAGGATAAATCTTTGTATTCTTATGCTGTTATTATCCGCTGCTGAGTCTAATTGTTCTATCTCTAAATAATTCACATCAACATTCATCAAAACAGCAAAAAGAATTCGATTTTGGAAAACACAATGCAACCACACTTCTTGTGTTTGCACCTTCAATTGGCATAAGAGCTCGGTCTCTAGGATGAGCACTTTACAATGTTTGAGAAAAGATCCAAGGGTTCAACATGTCTGGATTCAATGAAGAAGCTGCCGGAGGAAACATAAATAGACCACCTTTGTTTGATGGAGAACGTTTTGAGTATTGGAAAGACAGGCTGAGAAGTTTCTTTATTTCACAAGATCCTGAACTTTGGACTTGGTGGAAGATGGCTATACTGCTCCAGAGGATGCTGATGGTGTTGAAATTCCCAGAAAGGATATGGATGCTGACCAAAAGATGTACAAGATGCATCATAAATCCAGAACGTTCATGATAAATGCAATTACCTTCAAGGAATTTGACAAGTGCACCAACAAAGAGACATCAAAAAGTATCTATGATAGCCTGACTTTGCCTTATGAAGGAAGCAAGCAAGTTCGAGAAGCAAAGACCAACATCCTAGTCAAAAGGTACGAGCTGTTTAAGATGGAAGAAGATGAAGACATTGAAACAATGTTTTCCAGATTCCAGACTCTGGTCTCAGGATTAAAGGTATTCAAGAAGAGTTACACTACTAATGATCACGTGAACAAAATTCTTAGGAGCCTGCCAACCAAGTGGAGACAAAAAATCACTGCCATTCAGGAAGCAAAGAATCTGAATACTCTAAAGCTGGAAGAATTAATCAGCTCCCTCAGATCACATAAAATCGAGCTTGAAGAAGATTATCCCAAGCAGAAGAACAAAACCCTAGCTTTGAAATCCAAGCAGAAGAAGGCTCTAAAAGCAACATCAGAATCAGAAGATAGTGATTCAAATGATCAGAATGTAAACCCAGAGGAAGAGGAAATTGCTTTCATAACCAGAAAGGTTATGAAGATGTGGAACAACAGAAAGAAGAAATTTCCCCAAAGGTATTCTAAGCATTCCAATAGAGGAAAGGATGAATCTGACAAGAAAAGTGTCACCTGCTATAGATGCAATGAATCTAGACACATTAAGTCAGAATGTAAAAACTTGGAGAAAGGGAAACACCAGAAGAAAGACTCCAAACCCAAGAAGAAGAATCTGATGGCTACATGGGATGATTCTGATGAATCTTTTAATGATGAAGAAGCAGAATTGGCTATGATGGCTCACATCAACTCTGCCTCTGGGTCCAACATAAAATCTGACTCTAGAAGTGAATCAGAAGATGAAGAAGCATAATTGGCTATGATGGCTCACGCTCATTCTACCTCTGGATCCAACACAGATTCTATTTCTGGAAATTAATCATAAGAGGAAGAAAAAAAGGTATTTTCTGAATTCACTCAATCTGATTTAGTTACTGCAATAAATGATATTTTAAATGTCAATAACAAAGTGTCTTTAAAACTGAAAACAGGAAAGAAAATACAATTCTAACCAAAGAAATCAATGTTTTAGAGAATCAAAATGGAAAATGTAAAACAGAAAATACACCTCTTAAAACTGATATTGCTGAACTTAAGGCTGAAAACCTAACTCTAAAAAGTAATCTTTGTTCAACATCAAGTGAAAATACTATATGTAATTCTTATATGCATGAACAAGTATTACAAGATGTTATTGCTAATGGTATGGAAAGAAGCAAATATGCTTCTATGATCTATGGAGTTAGTAACAATGGTAAAAGAGGCATATGATTTGATGAATCTGTAACTGTGACTAAACCTATTACCTCTGATGTTTTGTGTGTTGTTTGTGCTAAGAAAGGTCACTCAAAATTGTCTTGTCCCATGATAAAATCAAGGAAAGACAAGAAACCTTCCAAGACTAATAAACAAGGACCCAACCAGATTTGGGTACCAAAAGATAAAATTGTTTATGTTGCAGATGCTCTAAGCAATCAAATTGAAAGACCAGTCATGGTGCCTGCTCAATGGATGCTTGCAATATATGAAGGGAGAAAGGTGTATGTTCCAACATCTACCAAACAGAAGCAAATTGACTCTGGTGGAAGAAGGACTGTTCGACATAATACATATCAGAACTAGAACCATATGATGAACCAAAAATATCAGAGAAATCACACAAATCAAAACAGACAGAGAAATCATACATATCAAGAAAACTTGAACTACAAGAAAAATCAGAATTATCATCAGTTCCAGAACTATCAGAAGAACTTGATATATCAGCAAAAAGAGAAGTGTCAGATTAACAATCAGAATCAAGAGACTTCTTTGAACACTCCAATGAAAAGCATCAAGACTCCAAACTTGGATGGAAATTCAAATCCCTTCATCCAGACCCTCTAAACATAGAATATGCAGATTCAGAATCTGAAAACCAGAAAAGAAGAAATAAGAAGGTTTTCAGAGTGAAATTGAAGCTGGTGACATATAAGTTATATCTTTTTTTAAATATTATTATTGTTTTGATATTCTGTTTACTTTGATAACAAGAAGCTTGATCTTAAAAATCGAAGCTAGAAAAGTATTTTGCAGGATTTAGAGGAACCAGATGATCCACAAGAATTGAACACTTCAGCAGAAACAACATATTAGAAGTTTCAAAAACAAGTAGAAACCACCAGAAACAAAATTGATGTTATGGTTGTACTGATTTCATTCTTAAATTATATGATTTTTATTATGTTCGATGACAAACAACTTGACCTTGAAAAGTCAAAGCAAGATGTTACTGGAGGTTTACCAAACCAGAGGAAGGTGATGCACACAAACCAGAAGAACATGAAAAAGTAGAGGATACAAGCAAGATAGAAGAATCTGACAAATCTTCAAAAGATGAATCTGAAGATAAGTTAGAAGCAAGATGTTTGGGATCTAGTAACAAGACCAGAAAAGAACATTATTGGAACCAAATTGGTTTTCAGAAACAAGCTAAATGAAAAAGGTGAAGTGGTCATAAACAAGGCATGACTTACTGAGACATTTGCTCCAGTGGCCAGGGTAGAAGCTATTGGTATCCTACTTTCCTTTGCTGCAAATAATAACATTACATTATTTCAAATAGATGTTAAAAGCGCTTTTCTAAATGGTTATATAAGTGAAGAAGTCTATGTTAAACAACCCCCAGGTTTTGAAAGTTCTGAATTTCCAAATCATGCTTTTAAACTTAAAAATCTTTGTATAGTTTAAAACAAGCACCTAGGGCATGGTATGATAGACTTAGTAACTTCTTACTTAAGAATAACTTTGAAAGAGGGCAAATAGACAATATACTTTTTAGAAAATCAATAGAAGATGACATTCTGATTATTCAAATGTATGTTGATGATATTAGTTTTGGATCTACTAATGGCACTATTTGCGAAGAATTTTCTCAAGTAATGCAGCATGAATTTCAAATGAGTATGATGGGAGAACTTAAGTTCTTCTTAGGGATACAACTTCAGCAAAGTCAAAAAGGTATATACATTCATCAAACTAAATATACAAAAGAGCTTATCAAGAAGTTTAAGATGAGTGATTGCAAATCTATGGCTACCCCAATGCACCCTACCTGCTCACTTGAAAAGGATGATTCAAGCCAAAAAAATTGATCAAAAAACCTATAAAGGTATGATAGGATCTCTCATTTACCTCATTTGCTTCTAGACCTGACATCATGTTTAGTGTATGTGTATGTGCAAGATTTCAGTCTGACCCTAGGGAGTTATATTTAACTGTTGTTAAGAGAATCCTTAGATACCTAAAAGACACTACCAACCTTACCTTGTTCTACAAGAAAACTCCTACATACAAACTTAGTGGATACTGTGACTCTGATTATGCTGGAGACAAACTTGAGAGAAAGAGCACAAGTCGAAACTGCACCTTCTTGGGAGAAAACTTAATATCTTGGTCAAGCAAAAGACAAAGCACAATTGCCATGTCAATAACAGAGGCTGAATACATTTCAGCAGGCGGATGCAGTTCTCAACTAATTTGGATGAAACATCAGCCGGAAGACTACAAAATCATGGAAACCAACATTCCCTGATATTGTGACAACACTTCAGCCATCAATCTAACCAAAAACCCTATACTCCATTCCAGAGCCAAACACATAGAGATCAAACATCACTTCATCAGAGATTATGTTTAAAAAGGGATACTCAGCATTCAGTTTGTAGACACTAACCACCAATGGGCTAACATATTTATCAAACCACTACTTGAAGATCAGTTTGACTTCATCAAGAAAAAACCTTAACCTTACCTTCATCCCTGACAAATAGCATAATTAGTTTTTTTGTTATATTCGTGTTATTCAAAATAAAAAAAGGACTAGAAGATGAAAAAAAAAAGATACAAGGTGGAACAAGATCACCTTCATTCCTTTTTTTCTCATGACAAAAGGGGGAGAAATATATTTGATAAAAGAGAAGAAAAAATTGGGGTATTAGACTTAGGGGGAGTAAAAAAAAAATTGTTATAAAAAATACAAGTTTTGTCATCATCAAAAATGGGGAGATTGTTGGAACCAAGTTGGTTCTTATATTTAAAGTTTTGATGTTAACAAAAGTATTTTATGAGAACATTTGACTTCGAAGAAGTACCCCACCCGAGGATGTCAAACCGAAGCTGCCACCAGAGGATATCAACCGAAGTTGCCACAAGAGGATGACAAAAAGAATACAAAAATCAGAGGATGACAAGAAGAATGCAAAAATCAGAGGATGACAAGAAGAATGCAAACATCATAGGATGACAAGAAGAATGCAAAAATTAGAGGATGACGTCACCAGAGGATATCACCAGAGAGTACCTCCAGAAGATACAGCCAGAAGATGTCACCAGAGGATATCAGAGGATATCATTAGAAGCAATCATTGGAGGAGACAATCTGAGGCAATCATCAGAGGATACCATCCGAGGCAATCATCATAGGATACCATACGAAGCAATCATCACAGGATACCATCCAAGGAAATCATAAGAGGATATCATTCATGGTCTAGATTAGAAGGAAACATGGTCCAGATCAAAAGGAAACATGGTCCAGAAGAAGACATGGTCCATATTAGAAGCAAAATGGTCCAGAAGATAACATGGTTCAAATCAGAAGAAGACATGGTCCAGATAAGAAGCTAACATGGTCCAGAAGAAGACATGGTACAAATCAGAAGGAAAAATGGCCCAGAAGATAACATGGTTCAGATCAGAAGGAAACATGGTCCAGAAGAAGACATGGTCTAGATCAGAAGCAAACATGGTCTAGAAGATAACATGGTTTATATCATAAGATAACATGGTCCAGATCAGAAGCAAACATGGTCCAGAAGATACCATGGTCCAGATCAGAAAAAGACATTGTCCAGACTTGGTCCAGATCAGAAGAATACACGGTCCAGATTTAAAACGCAATTCACATTCATAGAAGACTTAATTTAAATACGAAGAAGACTTGATTGAAATTTGAAAGAGATCTGATCAAAGTTTTAAGTAGATTTGATTCAAAAATAAAAAAAGACTTGATGGAAATTCGAAGGATATCTGAGCAAAGAAGATTTCGTTCGAAATTAAAAAGAAACAAAATCGGTCAAAAGAATTTTCAAAGGAAATCTAAGCAAGATACATCTCGAAATTAAGCTTGGACAAAGCCCATATCTCATCTATAAAAGGAGGCTTCAGGCCATAGAAGAAAGTATCGAAAAACACAAGAACTCAAGCTTCAAATTCAAAGTCATCTGAGAGTTCAAAAGAGAGAAACCCTTGTGTGCAAGAGCAATATCTTCTACGTGAGTTTTCGAGAGTGAGAATCAATGCAACAATCAGCTTTCCATAAGCAACAAAAGAGTGTGAAAGTCATTGCAACAATAAGCTTTCAAGAAGCAACTATGCAAACTTCCAAACCCTTGTAATCAAACCCGATAGTGGTGTGAATTCCTTCTTCAATCTGGGGATGCCAGATTGGTAGGAGAAGACTTGGATTGCAGGGTCAAGGTGTTGTTATTCCTCAAAAGTCTGGGTTGTCAAGCTGTTTGAGAAGACTTGACTTGTAGAGTTAAGATGTTGTTATTCCTCAAAAGTCTGGGGTTATCAGGTTGTTTGAGAAGATTGGCTTCGAGGGTCACGTGTGTTGGAACCAAGTATGTTCTAAGTACTTAGGATTTTGATTTTTACAAAAGCACTCCATGTAATCTTGTTTTGTACCTTGAATTATTACATTAAATACCACTAGAAGATGAAGTTTCTAGAGGCAGAAGATGAAGACACCAGATAATGCATCCAGTAGGTACCAAAGGATGCATCCTGAAATTACCAGAGGATATCTTTGCTATTCCAGATCAGAAGGAAGCAAAGTCAGAAGGAGACCTGGACCAGACCAGAAGGAAGCATGCCAG
Source organism: Cicer cuneatum (assembly GCA_037974295.1). Classification (NCBI taxonomy): domain Eukaryota; kingdom Viridiplantae; phylum Streptophyta; class Magnoliopsida; order Fabales; family Fabaceae; genus Cicer; species Cicer cuneatum. Next base: position 48,298,635 of record JBBPBO010000003.1, on the reverse strand, counting down.
AGGGAGATTTGATCCAGACCAGAAGGAATTATAAATCAGACTTAGTCCAGAAGTTACTCTTACCAGAAGATTGCCTGGCAGTGAAATGATAAAACAACCCAGACTTGATCCAGACTTAATCAGAGGATAAATTAATGGGTCCAGAACAAGAGATTCAATCCAGATTTGACCCAGACCAGAAGATAGCATGGTTCAGGGTATGAAACTAAGTCCAGAACAGAATAAATGATCTCCGGATTTGATCCAGACCTGATCCAAATCAGAAGGTAAATTGTCCAGACTGAAATATTATTTGTCCAGATTTAATTTCAGTTCAATCCAGACCCAGTTCAGAATTGGTCCCAATCAGAGGGAAAAGGTTCAGATCAATGGGCAAGATTTAAGTATATGGCCCAGTGTTGGCGGAGATCAGAAGATCAGACCATGGCCAAGTGTTGGCCGAAATCAGAAGGTCAGAACGTGTGGTCCAACATTGGCCGAGATAAGAGGATCACAGCAGATCAGTTTGGAAGTCCAAGTTGGCCAAGATCAGAAGTTCAGATGATCAGAAAGTGTGGTCCAGGGTTGGTCGAAATCAGAGGATCATAGCAGATCACTTAGTATGGTCCAGATGTGGACTAGCGCAGAAGATCAAACGATCCAGATTTAATCTTGAGGATTAACGGTGGAGATCTAATTAAATTTGATCAAAGTATTAAAAGGATTTGGTACAAAAATAAAGTGAAGTCGTATGGGAGTTCAGAAGCTATTGGCGAGAAGAAAGATTTGTTCCAAAATTAATTAAAGATAGGATTGGCCCAAGTTATTATGAAAACAAATCTGGAGATAAAAAGATATCTTTTTTATTTATATGAAACCCGATTGGTCAGAGTATTTTTGTAAGAGAATCTAGCAAGATATAGCTCGAAATTCAGCTTGGAAGAGACCCTAATTCACATCTATAAAAGGAGGCTCAAGGCAGAATACTTAGCATCGAAAATCACAAAAGAGTCATACACTTCCAAAAGCAAACACTCGAGTTTTCAGTGAGGTTAATTGTGAGTTCCAGCTTTCCAGAAGCAAGCACTCGTGTTATTTTCTTTCCCTTGTGTTAGATCTATGTTGTTGAAGTATAGTCTACAATCTGAGGGAGTCAGAAGGGGTAGAAGATTAGTTGGCAATTAGATTCAAGGCGTTGTAATTCCTTTTACAATCTGGGGTTGTCAGATTGGTAGGAGAAGACTTGACTAAGAAGTCAAGGTGTTGTATTCCTCAAAAGTCTAGGATTGTTAGACTGTTTGAGAAGACTGGTTTGGAGGGTCAGTGGTATTGTTGTAATTCAAGGTTTTGAATTAGTGAAATCCTTCAAGGTGAAGGGACTGGACGTAGCCTCGTTAACGGTGAACCAGTATAAAATTCTGTGTTTTTATTTTTACTTTATATCCGCTGCTAACTCTGTTTTATTCATACATCAAGTTTTGTTTTAAAACTGCAAAAACAGAAAAAGTATTCTAGTTAGTCAAACACAATTCAACCCCGTTCTCATGTTTGCACCTTCAATTGGCATCAGAGCTTGGTCTCAAGGCTGAGCACTTAACAGTGTTTGAGGAAAGGTCCAAGGGGTTCAACATGGCAGAATCCAAAGATGATTTGAGAGGCAACATCAACAGACCACCACTATTTGATGGAGAAAGGTTTGAGTATTGGAAGGACAGAATGAGAAGTTTCTTCATATCTCAAGATCTTGAATTATGGAAGCTGGTAGTCAAAGGATATACTGCACCTACTGTTCCAGGAAATCCAACTAAAGAACTGGACCTGGAAGATATGAAACCAGATCAGAGCAAATTATACAAGCTGCATCACAAGTCCAGAAACATCATGATCAGTGCCATTACATTCAAGGAATTTGACAGATGCACAGATAAAGAAACAACAAAGAGCATATTCGACAGTCTGGTTCTGACCTATGAAGGAAGCCAGCAAGTTCAAGAAGCAAGGGCTAACATACTGGTCAAACAATATGAGATGTTCAAGATGGAAGATGATGAAAACATTGATGAAATGTTATGCAGATTCTTGACTCTGATATCTGGACTGAAGGTCTTGAAGAAAAGCTACACAACAGCAGATCATGTCAAGAAGATTCTAAGATGCTTACCAACCAAGTGGAGACCAACGGTTACTGCAGTTCAGCAAGCAAAAAATCTGAATAAATTAAGACTTGAAGATCTGATCAGCTCACTCAAGTCTCATGAAATAGAACTGGAAGTAGATGAACCAAAGAAGAAGAAGAATTTGGCCCTGAAGTCGAAACAGAAGAAAGCTGCAAAGGCAGCACCAGAATTAGAGGATAGTGACAGTGACTGTGATGATATGGCTTACTTAACCAAAAAGATGGTTAAGATATGGGAAAACATGAAGAGGAGAAGCTTCAAGAAGAAATATAACATCAAAGGAAAGGAATAATCTGACAAGAAGAGCATCGTCTGTTATGGATACAATGAACATGGACATATCAAGTCAGAATGTCCAAATCTGGAAAAAGGCAAACAACACAAGAAGAGTTCCAGATTCAGAAAGAAGGGTCTGATGGCAGCCTGGGATGCATCAGAATCAGAAGAAGAATCATCTGATGAAGAAGAGGCAGAAACATCAATGATGGGTCACATCTAGTCTGGCTCTAGACTTCATAAAGGCATAGTTTCAGGAAGGAAAACAGGCAGAAGGAAGAATGATGAAAGCAGTCATTCATGTAAGTCTAGAAGTACATCAGAGGAAGCAATTCTGGCTCTGATGGCTCATACCAACTCAAGTTCTAGATACAGCTCAAGCTCTGGAACAAAATCAGAAGATGAAGACAGTGAGGTATTTTCTTATCTCACTAGATCTAAATTAATTGAGGCTTTAAAAGGTTTTTTAAATGCAAACAATAAGATGTCTTTAAAACTAAAAACTCTTAGGGAAGATAAGAAAAATCTAACCAAAGAAGTCAGAGTTTTAAAGAATCGAAATTCTAAGTATGCAACTGAAAACAAGGATTTCAAAACTGAAGTTGCAAGACTCAAATCTGAAAACCAAACTCTCAAAAGTAATGTTTGTTCCAGTTCCAAAACTGTTTGTGAATCTGATATCCATGAACAATTTTTTCAAAACTTTACTTCTAATGGAATGGAAAGAAGTAAATATACATATATGATTTATGGAGACAGTAACATTGGAAAGAGAGGTCTTGGTTTTAGAGAAACTATTGCTGATACTAAAACTATTCATTATGATGTTTTTACTAAGAAAGGTCACTATGAATTATCTTGTCCAATGGTGAAATCTGAACAAGATCAGAGAGCTGTTAAGACTAACAAACATGGACCCAATCAGTTCAGGGTACCAACAATGGTGCTTGGACAATGGATGTTGGCAATGCACAAGCAGAAGAAGGTTTATGTTCCAACATCTACCAAACAGAAGCCAATTGACTCTGGTAGAAGAAGAACTGGTCAACACAATACCTATCAGAACATGAACTAGAATCATAGGAGGAACATGAAATATCAAAGAAATCACACATATCACACGAATCAGAGCAGGAACTGGAACCAGTATCAGAGGTACAAGAACTGGAACTAGAACCAACGCTGGAACCAAAATCAGAACAGGAACTGGAACCAGAACCAGAACTGGAACCAGTATCAAAGGTACAGGAACTGGAACAATAATCAACACTGGAACCAGAATTAGAATCAGTACCAGTACCCGAACCAGAACCAGCATAATTACCAGAATCAGTATAATCACCAGAATCACCATAAGTTCAAGAATCACCAGAGGAACATGGTGTATCAGCCAAAGCAGAAAGAGAGGAATCAGAATCAGGAGAGTTCTTCAAACACTCCAGTGAGATTCATCAAGACTACAAACCTGGAAGGGAATTCAAATCCCCTCATCCAAACCATGTAATCATAGAACATACAGATTCGGAGTCTGAAAATCAGAAGCAAGAGGATTTTCAGAGTAAAACTGAAACTGTTGACATAGAGGTTACATCGTACTGTAAATACTATTATTGTTTGATATTTATGTTTACTGTGATAACAAGACGCTTGATCTTAAAAATCAAAGCTAGATAAGTATTCTATAGGTTTTCAAACTGTCAGAGGAACCAGGTGATTCACACGAATTGAACACTTCAGCATAAACAACATTCTAGTGGTTTCAAAAACAAGTAGAAACCACCAGAAGCAGAATTAATGGTTTGGCTGTATTGAGTTCATTTTTAAATTATTTGATCTGTATTATGTTATATGACAAACTGCTTGATCTTTGCAAATCAAAGCAAGATAAAGATAGTGCAGGTTCACCAGAACCAAAGGGAGCAGAAGTAGAAGCAGAAGAAACAGAAGTACCTGGAATGGTAGAGGATACAAGCAAGTCAGCAACACATGACAAATCTTCCAAAGATAAATCAGATCAAGTCAGAAATAGCCAAGATAGGTCAGAAGAGAAATCTGGATATGTACCAAAATCAGAAGCTGTTACATTTTTTCCAGAACCAGAAGCTGATTTATCAGAATCAGAAGCTATTATAGATTTACCAGAATCAGAAGTTGATTTATCAGAATCAGAAGCTGTTACAGATCTTCCAGAACCAGAAGTTGATGCAGACCAACCAATGTTGATGAAGCTCTGGCAGAGGAAGGTTGGGATCTGGTATCCAGACCAAACAAAAACATTATTGGAACCAAGTGGGTATTCAGGAATAAACTCAATAAAAAGGTGAAGTGGTAAGGAAGAAAGCCAGACTTGTAGCTCAAGGATACATTCAACAGGAAGGTATAGATTACACTGAGACTTTTGCTCCAGTGGCCAGGTTAAAAACAATTAGAATTCTCTTATCATTTGCTGCTAATCATGATATAATGCTGTATCAAATGGATGTTAAAAGTGCATTCTTAAATGGCTATATAAGTGAGGAAGTCTATGTCAAACAGCCCCCTGGATTTGAAAATTCTGATTTTCCAGACCATGTTTTTAATCTTAAGAAATCTTTATATGGTTTAAAACAAGCACCAAGGACATGGTATGACAGACTTAGTAACTTTCTGCTTAAGAATGAATTTGATAGAGGCCAGATTAATAATACTCTATTTAGGAAATCCATTAAAAATGATATTTTAATTATTCAAGTTTATGTTGATGATATCATCTTTGAATCTACTAATGGCACTTTGTGCAAGGAGTTTTTTGACCTAAGGCAGAAAGAGTTCGAAATGAGCATGATGGGAGAACTCAAGTTCTTCCTGGGAATTCAGATTCACCAAGGTAAATCAGGTATACTCATTCACCAATCTAAATATACTAAAGAACTTAAAAAGTTCAAAATGAGTGAATGTAAGCCTATGGCTACCCCCATGCACCCAACCTGCTCACTTGAGAAAGATGAAACTAGCCAAAAGATAGACCAGAAAACATACAAAGGTATGATTGGATCCCTTCTTTATTTAACTGCTTCTAGACTTGACATCTTGTTTAGTGTTTGTGTTTGTGCCCGTTTTCAAGCTGACCCTAGGGAATCTCATTTAACTGCTGTCTGTAACACCCAGGTTTAAAACACAGCGCGAGTGTATTTTTTTTTAAATAAATAAGTAAAAGAAGTGTATCCCGATTTAATTCAAAAAGAATTAAAATAAAGTTTTCATAAAATTCGCTTCATAAAAATAGTACGTCGTGGATTAATTGATGAACGTACAAAAAATAACTTCATCAGAAATATCACTAAGTACTTATCTTTGGAAATTAATATTAAACATTAATACATCCCAAAATATCAGTGTCATATCATACCAACATAAAATATCAGAGTGCATGGTTTAGCGGAAAGTAGTACAAATATTTCTAAAATAAGACAAATTACAATTCCAGCTCAAATCCTATACATCAAGTCTAACTGATCATGCGCTAAAGCTACAGTAGCACAAATTTCCTCCGCATCCCAAACAAGTCTCCTCTGACTCTGCCGCTCGCCTCGACGTAACCTCCTCCTCATTATACAGAGAGGGGTCGGTCTCATCAGAAGTCAGATCAATACACAGTCTCGATCACTTCGGCGGTGCCGAAATCTCATAACAATCATTAGAGATCCTCGACGGACCCGGAATCTCAGCTGCTACTGGCTTCGGCTCTTCATCCTTCCCTTCTGCCCCAGACTCATGTACAACTCCTCCAATCATCGGGTTAGGAGTCACCACTCCTACGGTGGCCTCCGTCTCAACTCCTCTAGCGGGCTCCTCCGCATCATAAAAAATTCCGTGCGCCTCCAATACTAGACGGGAAGGCATAGGAAAATTTATACTCGTATAAGTGCGCTCCACGAAATCCTTTACTCTGTCGGTCCTGCTCGTCCTCTCCAACCACCCCGTGTAAGTCGCTCTATTTGAGATGGGGTCAAATACCCAAGCAGTACGCGAATATCGATCAAGGAAGTCTAACGACGTTTCCGTCGTCCGGGTACCCACGGGTGGCATGGGTTTGGGGGGCATCTGAGGGCAAAGCCCAATTTCCACAATATAATAGCAAGGGTCACCGACCGAAATTAACAAATAGTCACATAGCATATATCTCACAGCAACAAATATATTCATGGCATAATATATGAAAATGATGAAATTTAAGGATGCTCATTTGAATTTTCATGACATATAAGCTTTTTCAAACAGCAACCGTCTCATGTGGAAATATATAGTAAGTACAGTCACCACTTCAATAAACAAAATAATTAATCAGAAATTCAGATTGTATCAAGTACTCACACACATCAATTTCCAAACATCATGATATAAACCAATCGTGACCCACCGGTCAATCCCTCGATGCAATATGTATATGCTCATGTATAAAATTTCTTGGAATCACCAAGGTGCAGTCGCTCAACAGACCAACACAATATGTTTGACTTTAACGGCCCTCAAGACCAAGGTGCAATCGCTCAACAGATCAGCACCTAGTGCAGTCGCTCAACAGACCAGCACTCGTGCAGTCGCTCAACAGACCAACACTCGTGCAGTCGCTCAACAGACCAGCACGTTTGACATAAACCAAGGTACAATCGCTCAACAGATCAGTACCTAGTGCAGTCGCTCTTTAGACCAGCACTCGTGTAATCGCTCAATAGATGAGCACGTGGTTGCGCATTTCAGGTACAGACGCTCAACAGTCTAGTACCAGTGCAGTCGCTCAACAGTCCAACACCGATATACCAAGGTACAATCGCTCAACATATTAGTACCTAGTGCAGTCGCTCAACAGACCAGCACTCGTGTAATCGCTCAACAGATCAGCACGTGGTTGCGCATTACTCTGTGGCCCATCGCGGGTACCACTTGACTATGCAATGCATGAATATGCATTGTTTCACTTCTCTGGAAACAGTATGCAAAAAATCAGAAAATTCATGCCTTTCCATCATAAAAAAAATATCTCAGCACAATCAAGATTATCATTATCACAAACATGACTAAACAGTCAAGTAATCATTAACACTTTTGCAATATTTTCCCAAACTCTTAAAATTCATAACTCGGTATTTAAAACTGAGTTTTCTGGAAAATACTGAAGGTGCAAACACGAGAAGGGGGGTTGAATTGTGTTTGTCAAACTTGAATTTCTTTTGCTGTTTTGTTGAATGTTAATGTGAATTATTCGATATATAACTAATCAGATTCAGCATCGGATAATAATAACATAATAACACAACAATTTATACTGGTTCACCGTTAACTAGGCTACGTCCAGTCCCTTCCTCCAGAAGGCCTTTTCACTAATTCAAACTCCTTTGAATTACAACACCACTGACCCTACAAGCCAGTCTCCCCCAACAGCCTGACAACCCCAGACTTTTGTGGAACAACAACACCTTGACTATTGCAGCTAAGTCTTCTCAAATAGCCTGACAACCCTAGACTTTTGAGGAACGATAACAACACCTTGACTCTACAAGTCAAGTCTTCTCCTACCAATCTGACAACCCCAGATTGAAGAAGGAATCTACACCACTATCGGGTTATATAGTAAAGGTTTGAAACTTTGCAACGTTGCTTCTGGACAGCTGTTTGCTGCACTTTTTTTTGCACTCTTTTATTGCTTCTGGACAGCTGTTTGCTGCACTTTTTTTTGCACTCTTTTATTGCTTCTGAAAAGCTGATTGTTGCACTGTATTTCTCTCTCGAAAACACTTAGAAAATATTGCTCTTGCTCATTTGTGTTTCTCTCTTTTGAACTCTCAAATAACTTTGAATTGAGGGTTGAGTTCTTGTGTTTTTCGATGCTTTATTCTTCAGCATTAAGCCTCTATTTATAGTTGAACTTTAGGGTTTCACTGATGCTTTACTTCAAGAGTGTATTTCGATTAATCTGTTTTGAGAATATTCTGGAGTAGTTTGCTCAGATTCTGTTTTGAGCCTTTTGCTCACTGATCTGTTTTGAACATTTTGCTCCGCTTCTGTTTTGAGCATTTTTCTCAGATTCTGTTTTGAGCATTTTTCTCAGATTCTGTTTTGAACATTTTTCTCTGACAGATTCATCTGACAATATCCTCTGGTGACGTCATCCTCTGATTTATGCTTCTGATGACATCGTCATCTGATTTCTGCTTCTGGTGACGTCATCTTCTGATATATTCTTTTGATGACATTTTTCATTCTTCTTCTTAGTCAAATATGTTATTTTCATACAATACATTTGTTAACATCAAAACTTTAATTGCAAAATATGTTATCTTCTGATGACATTTAAATGAAGAAAAGAGATCCTCTGTTTTTTTTTTGTTATAAAAGTACATGAAAAATAAAATACATAAAAATTAAACTAAGCTATTAGGTTAGGGATGAAGATAAGATTATGGTTTTTCTTGATGAATTCAAACCTATCTTTAGGTAGTGATTTAGTGAATATGTCAGCCCATTGATGATCAGTGTCTACAAATTGAATTGAATGTTAAGTACCCCTTTTTGAACATAATCTCTGATGAAGTGGTGTTTGATCTCTATGTGTTTGGCTCTAGAATGTAGGATAGGGTTTTTGGTTAGGCAAGTTGCAGAGGTGTTATCACAATAGATGGGTATGTTGGATTCTAATATTTTGTAGTCTTCAAGTTGATGCTTCATCCAGAGTAGTTGAGAGCTGCAGCCAGCTGCTGAAATGTATTCATCCTCTGCTGTTGACATGGCAATGGTGTGTTGTCTCTTACTGGACCAAGAAATTAAATTGTCTCCTAAAAAGGTACAATAGCCACTTGTGCTTTTTCTGTCAAGTTTATCTCCAGCATAGTCAGAATCACAGTATCCACTCAGTTTGTATGTAGGAGTTTTCTTGTAAAACAAGGTGAGGTTGGTAGTGCCTTTTAGGTATCTAAGGATTCTCTTAACAGCAGTTAGATGAGACTCTCTAGGATCAGATTGAAATCGAGCACATACACACACACTAAATATGATATCAGGTCTAGAAGCAGTAAGGTAGAGTAATGATCCTATCATTCCTCTGTAGATTTTCTGGTCAACTTTTGTTCCTGATTCATCTTTATGAAGTGAACAAGTAGGATGCATTGGTGTAGTCATAAGTTTGCAATCACTCATCTTAAACTTCTTGAGAAGTTCCTTTGTATATTTAGTTTGGTGAATGTAAATACCTTCTGTACTTTGTTGAATTTGTATTCCTAGAAAGAACTTAAGTTCTCCCATCATACTCATTTGAAATTCATGCTGCATTAATTCAAAAAATTCTTGACAAAGAATACCATTAGTAAATCCAAAAATAATATCATCAACATAAATTTGAATGATCAAAATATCATTTTCTATTGATCTGCTAAACAAAGTATTGTCTATTTGTCCTCTTTCAAAGTTATTTTTAAGTAAGAAATTACTGAGTCTATCATATCATGCTCTAGGTGCTTGTTTTAACCCATACAAGGATTTTCTAAGTTTAAAGACATGGTTTGGAAATTCAGAATTTTCAAAACCTAGAGGTTGTTTAACATATACCTCTTCACTCAAATAACCATTGAGAAAAGCACTTTTAACATCCATTTGAAATAATTTGATATTATTATTTGAAGCAAAGGACAATAAGATACGAATAGCTTCTAACCTGGCCACTGGAGCAAATGTCTCAGTGTAATCAATACCCTCTTGTTGACTGTAACCTTGTGCCACAAGCCTTTCCTTGTTTCTGACTACTTCACCCTTTTCATTTAGCTTATTTCTGAAGACCCACTTGGTTCCCACAATGTTCTTCTCTGGTCTTGGAACTAGATCCCAAACATCATTCCTCTTAAATTCATTTAACTCTTCCTGCATTGCAATAATCCATCCATCATCTGCCAATGCTTCACTAACAGATGTAGGCTCAATCGATGAGATTAAACCAAACAGACTTATATCTTTTAATGATGATCTGGTTCTTAAAGAATCACTTCCACTTCCAATGATCATATTTTCAGCATGAGATGACTGGTATTTCCATCCAGATTTCTCTTATGACTTCTCATGACTGGTTCTGATTTGATCAGGTTCATCCTTTGAAGATTTGTCACATGCTTCTGATTTATTTGTATCCTTCACTTCTCCAAATTCTGCTGGTTTATCTGCTTCTGCTGGTTTGTCTATTTCTGCTTCCTCTGGTGTTGTTAAATTTGTAATATCAACATCTTGCTTTGACTTTGCAGTGTCAAGCTTTCCATAATTCATATGGTGTTTTATTCATCATAGACCTAATAAAGACTCTATTCTGAATATAACATGCAGTGTTGATTGCTTCAGCCCAAAAATGTTTTGCAACATTTAAATCATTCAACATAGTTCTGGCTATGTCTTGGAGTGATCTATTTTTTTTAACTTATCTTCAGATTTATCCTCTGAAGACTTGTCAGGTTCTTCTTTCATCTTCCATCTTTTCAAACTCTCTTGGTTTGTCTACATCAGCTTCTGGTTCTGGTAGATCTGTATCAGCTTCTGGTTATAGTAAACCTGCATCGGTTTCCTCTGGTTCTGGTAAACTAGCTTTAGTTTCCTCTGGTTCTGGTTAACCTGCATCAGCTTCATCTTGCTTTGACTTTTCAGATCAAGCTATTTGTCATATAACATAATACAAATCAAATAATTTAAAAATGAACTCAATACAGCCAAACCATTAATTCTGCTTCTGGTAGTTTCTGCTTGTTTTTGAAACCACTGAAATACTGTTTCTGTTGAAGTGTTCACATCACGTGAATCACTTGGTTCCTCTGACAGTTTGAAAACCTCTATGTCAACAGTTTCAGTTTTACTCTGAAAATCCTCTTGTTTCTGATTTTCAGATTCTGAATCTGTATGTTCTGTGATTAGATGGTTTGGATGAAGGAATTTGAATTCCCTTCCTGGTTTGTAATCTTGATGAATTTTACTGGAGTGTTTGAAGAACTCTCCAGATACTGACACTTCTCTTTCTGTTGATATATCATGTTCCTATGATAGTTCTGGAACTGATGATAATTCTGATTCTTCTGGTTTTGGAACTAATAGTAATTCTGATTCTTCTGGTAGTTCCAGGTTTGTTGATATGAGTGATTTCTCTGTCTGTTCTGATCTGTGTGATATGTGTGATTTCTTTGATATTTCCTGTTCCTTCTAAGATTCTGGTTCTGGTTCTGATAGGTATTGTGTTGACCAGTTCTTCTTCTACCAAAGTCAATTGGCTTTTGTTTGGTAGATGTTGGAACATAGACCTTTTTCCCTTCATATATTGCGAGCATCCATTGACCAGGCACCATGACTGGTGTTTCAATTTGGTTGCTTAGAACATCTGCAACATAGACAATTTTATCTTTTGGTACCCAAATCTGGTTGGGTCCAGGTTTGTTAGTCTTGAAAAGTTTCTTGTTTTCCCTTGTATTTAGCATAGGACAAGACACTTTGGAATGACCTTTCTTGTAACAAACAGTACACACTATATCAAAGGGAACATGTTTAAGCACAGGTTTAGATTCAGTTATAGTTTCTTCAAATCCTATACCTCTATTTCCATTCCTACTGACTCCATAAATCATAGAAGCATATTTGCTTCTTTCCATACCACTATCAAGAAATTCTTGAAGAACTTGTTCAAGCATATCAAAATTACTTGTGGTATTTTCAATTGCTGTTGAATTATGATTATTTTTCAGATTTAAACTTTCATCTTTAAGTTCAGCAAAGCTGTTTTTCAAGCATACATTCTCTGTTTTCAATTCTGCAATATCAGTTTCAAGAATGACATTTTCTGTTTTAAATTCTGCAATCTGATTTTTTAAAACATTAACTTCTTATGTTAGATTTGTATTTTCTTTCTTAAGAGTTTTCAGTTTTAAAGATAATTTGTAATTACAGTTTAAAAAATCATTCAGAACAGTAATCAAATCAGATCGAGTGAATTCAGAATATACCTCAGTTTCATCATCTTCTGATTCTCTTCCAGAATCAGATTCTGTGTTGGATCCAGAGTTGGTGTGAGCCATCATAGCCAAATCTGCTTGTTCATCTTCAAAAGATTCATCCCATGTAGCCATCATGCTTTTCTTCTTAGTTCTGAAATATTTCCTCTGGTACTTCCCTTTCTCCATATTTGGACATTCTGACTTGATATGTCCAGATTCATTGCATCCGTAGCAGATGATACCTTTCTTGTCATGTGTATCATCACTTCCTTTGTTGGACTGATTGAAATATCTCTGGGGAAATTTATTCCTTCTATTATGCCACATCTTTCTGAATTTTCTGGATAAGAAAACAATCTCTTCTTCGTCTGAATTCAGACCGTCTGAACCACTATCTTCTGATGTTGCTTTCAGAGCCTTCTTCTGCTTGGATTTCAGTGCTAGAGTTTTGTTCTTCTTCTTGGGTTCATCTTCTTCCAACTCAATTTCATGTGATTTGAGAGAGCTGATTAATTCTTTCAGCTTTAGAGTATTCAGATCTTTAGCTTCCTGAATATCAGTAATCTTTGGTCTCCACTTGATTGTCAGACTTCTAAGTATTTTCTTTACATGATCAATAGTAGTGTAGCTCTTTTCTAGTACCCTTAATCCTGATACTAGAGTCTGGAATCTGGAAAACATAGTTTCAATGTCTTCATCTTCTTCCATCTTGAATAACTCGTACTTCTTGGCTAGAATGTTAGCCTTTGCTTCTTGGACTTGCTTACTGCCTTCGTAAGTCAGAATCAGACTATCATAGATGCTCTTTGCTGTTTCTCTGTTAGTGCATTTGTCGAACCCTTTGAACGTGATTGCATTGATCATGAACGTTCTGGATTTGTGATGCAACTTGAACATCTTCTTCTGATCAGCATCCATATCTCTTCTGGAAATTTTAATACCATCAGCATCTTCTGGAGCAGTATAACCATCTTCCACCAAGTCCCAAAGTTCAGGATCTTGTGAAATAAAAAAACTTCTCAGCCTGTCCTTCTAGTATTCAAATCGTTGTCCATCAAACAGAGGTGGTCTGTTGATGTTTCCTCCAGTAGCTTCTTCATTGAATCCAGACATGTTGATCCCTTGGATCTTTCCTCAAACACTGTAAAGTGCTCAGCCTTGAGACCGAGCTCTGATGCCAATTGAAGGTGCAAACACCAGAAGGGGGGGTTGAATTGTGTTTGTCAAACTTGAATTTCTTTTGCTGTTTTGTTCAATGTTAATGTGAATTATTCGATATATAACTAATCAGATTCAGCAGCGGATAATAATAACATAATAACACAGCAATTTATACTGGTTCACCGTTAACTAGGCTACGTCTAGTCCTTTCCTCCAGAAGGCCTTTTCACTAATTCAAACTCCTTTGAATTACAACACCACTGACCCTACAAGCCAGTCTTCCCAAACAGCCTGACAACCCCAGACTTTTGAGGAACAACAACACCTTGACTATACCAGCCAAGTCTCCTCAAACAGCCTGACAACCCTAGACTTTTGAGGAACAACAACACCTTAACTAAACCAGCTAAGTCTTCTCAAACAGCCTGACAACCCCAGACTTTTGAGGAACGATAACAACACCTTGACTCTACAAGTCAAGTCTTCTCCTACCAATCTGACAACCCCAGATTGAAGAAGGAATCTACACCACTATCGGATTATATAGTAAAGGTTTGAAACTTTGCAACGTTGCTTCTGGAAAGCTGTTTGCTGCACTTATTTTTGCACTCTTTTATTGCTTTTGGAAAGCTGATTGTTGCACTGTATTTCTCTCTCGAAAACACTTAGAAAATATTGCTCTTGCTCATTTGTGTTTCTCTCTTTTGAACTCTCAAATAACTTTGAATTGAAGCTTGAGTTCTTGTGTTTTTCGATACTTTATTCTTCAGCATTAAGCCTCTATTTATAGTTGAACTTTAGGGCTTCACGGATGCTTTACTTCAGGAGTGTATTTTGATTAATCTGTTTTGAGAATATTCTGGAGTAGTTTGCTCATATTCTGTTTTGAGCCTTTTGCTCACTGATATGTTTTGAACATTTTGCTCCGCTTCTGTTTTGAGCATTTTTCTCATATTCTGTTTTGAGCCTTTTTCTCCAATTCTGTTTTGAGCATTTTTCTCAGATTCTGTTTTGAGCATTTTTCTCAGATTCTGTTTTGAGCATTTTCTCAGATTCTGTTTTGATGTCATCCTCTGATTTATGCTTCTGGTGACGTCATCTTATGATGACATCATCTGGTGACGTCATCCTCTGATTTCTGCTTCTGGTGACGCCATCTTCTGATCTATTCTTCTGATGACATTTTTCATTCTTCTTCTAAGTCAAATATGTTATTTTCATAAAATACATTTGTTAACATCAAAACTTTAATTGCAAGAACCAACTTGGTTCCAACAAATACGAATCTGTATTCGAATACAACTTCTCTGTATTCAAATACAGAAGCCAAAACAGTGCAGAATTACACTCTGTATTTGAATACAACCCTCTGGTGTTCGAATACAGAGGCAGTCTCAGTGCACAACTCAACATTTTTCCCTACATTAGTAAAGTATCAAAAACTTCATCACCACCACTTCAAATTATCACAAAATTGCATTTAAACTCGTCATAAACCTTCCCAATATTCCCCAACACTTAGGGTTTGTAAACAATGTTGAAAAACTTGGAATTTCTGAAAACTCGAATCTGTATTCGAATACAACCCCCTTGTATTCGAATACAAAAGCATGTAACTGCAATTTTAACATTCTGTATTCGAATACAGCATTCCTGTAGTCGAATACAGAAGACAAAACATTGTAAAATTCAGCATTTTCTCCCATTTCGTTAAAGGTTTCCAAAACATCATCATCTCCTATTCAAAACCATTTCAAGGACTCCATTATAAATCATTTCAAACCTTCTCAAAGTTTCTCAACACTTTAAAATTCCCATGACAGTGATTAAAACTTGATTTTCTGGAAAACACGAATTTGTATTCGAATACAGCTTCCTTGTATTCAAATACAGAAGCTAAAATTTGAGTTTCTGGAAAAACCCGAATCTGTATTCGAATACAGATCCCTTGTATTCGAATACAGAGGCTGAAACCAGTGAAAAACAACATTCTGTATTCGAATACAACATGCCTGTAATCGAATACATAAGCCAAAAATAGAACCAGAATGATCAACATCAGAACATTAGAAACAGAACCAGAATGATCAACATCAGAAACAGAACCAGAATGATCAACATCAGAACATCAGAAACAGAACCCGAATCAGAATCATCAGAAACAAAACCAGAATAAGAATCATCAACACCAGAACATCAGATAACAGAAGCAAAACAGAATGATTCACACCAGAATCATCAGAAGCAAAACAGAATGATTCACACCAGAATCCTCAGAAGCAAAATAGAATGATTCACACCAGAATCATCAGAAGCAAAATAGAATGATTCACACCAAAATCATCAAAAGCAAAACATGCAACTCCAAAACAACATGCAAGGCATTTTCAGCATTCTTACACAATCAACACAACATGCAAAGCATATTCCAGCTTTCTTACACAACCAACACAACATGCAAAGCATATTCCAGCTTTCTCACACAACAGAACATGACTAATGCATTCAGCCAAAACAGTAAGCATCACATATCATCAAAACACCACCAGAATGCATTTTCTCATTTTATGCAAAACAGTTTTATGAATATGCATTTTTCACATTTTAGGACAACATGCACAGCAGTTTCATAAACATGCATTTTGATCCTCTTCAAAATAACATGCAAGACATTTTTCAACTTTCCCACATAAACAAAACAAAATTAATGCATTCAACCAACAATAACCATCACATATCAACAGAATGCATTTTCTTCATTTTTCAAAATGTCATTTCAAAAACAGTTTTTCTTCAAAAACAAAAATGAAACAACATGCATTTACAGCCCTAATGCAACTAGAAAGTGGAAGGTGCCCTTACCCTTGTTGCGTGTTCTGCTACTTCTCTCGTTTCTGCTGTCGTTTTCCGTTTTCACGCCAAAAACTGGTGAAACTGTAGCCTGCGTTTGCTGCTACGAAATTGTGTTCTTTAGCTCCGTAATGGTGTGGGGAATAACTTTTGTTCTGGGGTTTTGGTGTTTCGGTGCTTGGATGTCCAAGTAATGGCACTTTGAGGAATTCCCCTTTTTTTTTCTTTTGAAATCGTGAAACAGCTTTCAGAAAACAAGAAGCAGAATGGGAGGAAAGGGTACTGTTACATGCAGCACTGTTACATGCAGAATGGGGAGGTATGGAGTTCTGATTTTTCTCTGTCTCCTCACGTGTATTTATAGAGTTACTTAGGTGCCACCTCATCAAAAATAATGTTAAAATAATGCTGGATCCTCCAGCACTTAATTGTTTTGCAATTAGCCACTAATCCTCAATTAACTGCCCGACTAATTTATTTACTCGTAATTAAATTAATTTAATCTTCATCCAATAATTTTAATTCATCTTCCAAAATAAATATTTATATATACATATTCACTCAAAACATACATATATTCAATATTTTACAAATATCCCCAAAATACAATTAAAATTAATTCCATAATTTTAATTAAAAATTAAGGGTCTTACACTGTCAAACGAATTCTGAGATACCTTAAAGGAACCACCAACCTTACCCTATTATACAAGAAAACCCTCACCTATAAACTCAGAGGTTCTTGTGACTCCGACTATGCTAGAGACAAGCTGGAAAGGAAAAATACAAGCGGCAACTGCACCTTCTTAGGTGATAATTTGATCTCTTGGTCAAGCAAAAGACAAAGCACCATTACTATGTCAACAGCCAAAGCTGAGTATATATCAGCAGCAGGATGCAGCTCACAGTTAATCTGGATGAAACACCAACTTGAAGATTACAACATCTTTGAAACCAATATCCCTTTGTTCTGTGATAACACTTCATCCATAAACCTAACCAAGAACCCGATCTTACACTCTAGAGCCAAACACTTTGAAATAAAACACCATTTCATTAGGGACCATGTTTAAAAAGGAACTTTAAGCATCCAATTTGTGGACACTGATCATCAATGGGCTGATATCTTCACCAAAGCATTACCTGAAGATAGGTTCGAGTTCATCAAGAAGCATCTCAACATTATCTCCATATCTGACTAGCTCAAGTAGTCTTCTTAGAAGTTTTTTTAATTTTCTTGTAATTTTAATTTTATGTATTTTATGTTTTGTTTTTAATTTCTGTACTTTGTAAAGAAAAAACAAAAAATACAAAAATTGTAGGACCTCTTTTTGGCTGATGACAAAAAGGGGGAGAGAGAGAGAAAAAGGAGAAATAAGTAGAAAAGGAGAGATAAAAAGAAAGGAGGAGCGAAAAAGAAAGAGATGAAAAGAGAAGGAGTTGAAAAGGAGAAGAAACAGGGAGAGAGAAAAATAAAGAGAGAAAAAGAAAGAGTGAAAAGAGAAGGAGTTGAAAAGGTGAAGAAACAGAGAGAGAGAAAAATAAAGAGAGAAAAAGAAAGAGTGAAAAGAGAATGAGTTGAAAAGGAGAAGAAACAGGGAGAGAGAAAAATAAATCAGAAAGAGATGAATAGAGAAGGAGTTGAAAAGGAGAGGATAAAAGAAGAAAAGAAAGAGTGATCAAGAAAGAGTTGAAAAGGAGAAGAAAAAGTCAGTATCAGACTTAGAGGGAGAGATTGGTCCGAGGGGGAGTAATTCAAGTACTTCGGGTTACAAGCTAGCAAAATAAGTTAAGGTTTTGTCATCATCAAAAAGGGGGAGATTGTTGGAACCAAGTTTTGTCATCATCAAATAAGTTAAGGTTTTTACAAAAGCACTCCATGTAATCTTATTTTGTACCTTGAATTATTACATTAAATACCACCAAAAGATGAAGTTTCCAGAGGGAGAAGATGAAGACACCAGATAATGCATCTAGAAGGTACTAGAGGATGCATCCTGAAATTACCAGAGGATATCTTTGCTGGCCCAGATCAGAAGGAAGCAAAGTCAGAAGAAGACCTGGACCAGACCAGAAGGAAGCCTGCCAGATGGAGATTTGATCCAGATCAGAAGGAATCATAAGTCCGACTTAGTCCAGAAGTTATTCTGACCAGAAGATGGCCTGGCAGTGAAATGATAAAACAGCCCAGACTTCATCCAGACTTAATCAAAGGATAAATTAATGGGTCCAGAACAAGAGATTCAATCCAGATTTAACCTAGACCAGAAGATAGCAAGGTTCAGGGTATGAAACTAAGTCCAGACCAGAAGAAATGATCTCCACATTTGATCCAGTCTTGATCCAAATCCGAAGGTAAAATGTCCAGACTGAAATATTATTTGTCCAGATTTAATTTCAGTTCAATCCAGACCCAGTTCAGAATTGGTCCAAATCAGAGGGAAAAGGTTCAGATCAATGGTCAAGATTTAAGTATATAGCCTAGTGTTGTCCGAAATCAGAAGATCAGACCATGGCCCAGTGTTTGCCGAAATCAGAAGGTCAGAACGTGTGGTCCAGCATTGGCCAAGATTAGAGGATCACAGCAGATCAGTTTGCAAGTCGAAGTTGGCCGAGATCAGAAGATCAGAAAGTGTGGTCCAAGGTTGGCCAAAATCAGAGGATCACAACAGATCAGTTAGTATGGTCCATATGTGGACTAGTGCATAAGATCAAATGGTCCAGATTTAATCATGAGGATTAACGGTGGACATTTAATTAAATTTGATCAAAGTATTAAAAGGATTTGTTACAAAAATAAAGTGAAGTCGTATGGGAGTTCAGAAGCTATTGGTGGGAAGAAAGATTTGTTCCAGAATTAATTAAAGACATGATTGGCCCCAGTTATTTATGAAAACAAATCTGGAGATAAAAAGATATGTTTTTTATTTATATGAAACTCGATTGGTCAGAATATTTTTGCAAGAGAATCCAACAAGATACAGCTCGAAATTCAGCTTGGAAGAGACCCTAATTCACATCTATAAAAGAAGGCTCAAGGCAGAATACTTAGCATCGAAAATCACAAAAGAGTCATACAATTCCAAAAGCAAACACTCGAGTTTTCAGTGAGGTTAATTATGAGTTCCAGCTTTCCAGAAGCAAGCACTCGTGTTATTTTCTTTCCCTTATGTTAGATCTAAGTTGTTGACGTAGAGTATACAATCTAAGGGAGTCAGAAGGGGTAGCAGATTACTTGGCAATTAGATTCAAGGCATTGTAATTCCTTCTACAATCTAGGGTTGTCAGATTGGTAGGAGAAGACTTGACTTAAGAACTCAAGGTGCTGTATTCCTCAAAAGTCTAGGATTGTTAGACTGTTTGAGAAGACTGACTTGGAGGGTCAGTGGTATTGTTGTAATGCAAGGTTTTGAATTAGTGAAATCCTTCATGGTGAAGGGACTGGACGTAGCCTCGTTAACGGTGAACCAGTATAAAATTCTGTGTTTTTATTTTTACTTTATATTCCCTGCTAACTCTGTTTTATTCATACATCAAGTTTTGTTTTAAAACTGCAAAAATAGAAAAAGTATTCAAGTTAGTCAAACACAATTCAACCCCTCTTCTCGTGTTTGCACCTTCAAGGTGATGTAATTCAAAATTTAATATTAGTGGATTAAAGCCTTTGGAATGAAGGGACTGGATGTAGCCAAGTTAATGGTGAACCAGGATAAATCTTTGTGTTCTTATGATGTTATTATCCGCTACTGAGTCTGATTGTTCTATCTCCAAATAATTCACATCAACATTCATCAAAACAGCAAAAAGAATTCAATTTTGGCAAACACAATTCAACCCCTTCTTCTCGTGTTTGCATCTTCACTAAACACATGACTGGTGACAAAATAAAATTTTCAGCACTTACAAATCAAAAGGCTATGTGATTTATGGAGATAACAACAAGGGTAAATATTTGGGCATTGGAAAAATTGGTGCTGCTCCATCTCCTTTGATTGAAGATGTTCTATATGTTGAAGGATTAAAGCACAACCTTAAAAGCATTATCCAGCTTTGTGACAAGGGTTACAAAATAGCTTTCAACAAGGATGAATGCATTATCCGAAATGAGATTTCAAATGAAATCTAATTTGTTGGTAAGCGTTTAAAAATTATTTTTATAATTAATCTTGATGATTTATCCTTGAGAATGAAATGTCTAATGGTAAGTGACAATAATGATGCATGGCTATGGCATATAAGATTTGCACATATCCACATGGATCATTTAAACAAGTTAGTCAAGCATGAAATTGTTATAGGGTTACCAAAGATGAAATTCATTAAGGACAAGTTATGTGATGCTTGTCAAAAGGGTAAGCAAACTAAGGTTTCCTTCAAACCCAAAAACATTGTATCAACTTCAAGGCCACTTCAATTGATACATATGGACTTGTTTGGTCCATCAAGAACTAAAAGTCTTGATGGAAATTCATATGGACTAGTAATTGTTGATGATTTCTTAAGGTTTCACTTGGACCTTATTCTTGGCAAATAAAGATGAAGCTTTGAAAGCATTTAAAAATTATACCAAACTAGTCCAAAATGAACAAGCAACCAAAATTGTATCGATAATAAGTGATCATGAAGGAGAATTTCAAAATGCTTCTTTTGTAGAATATTGTGAAGAAAATGGAATATTCCATAACTTTTCTGCACTAAGAACACCTCAACAAAATGGAGTTGTTGATAGAAAGAACAGATTATTGGTAGAACTTGCAAGGACCATGCTAAGCAACTCAAGTTTACCAAAATAGTTTTGGGCAGATGCTGTAAGTACAACTTATTATGTATCCAATCGGATAATGATTTGGCAATCCTAAAGAAGACTCCATATGAACTCTATAAAGGTAGAAAGCCAAATATCTCTCACTTTCACATATTTGGATGTAAATGCTTTGTGCTGAATAATGGTAAGGAAAATCTAGGTAAATTCAATGAGAAAGCTGATGAAGGTATTTTTATTGGTTATTCCTTATCAAGTAAAGCTTTTAAAATTTTCAATAAAATAACTTTATTGGTTGAAGAATCTATGCAAGTACCATTTGATGAATCTAACCCCTCAAAAGAAGATAAAATTGTTTCTTGTGATGATGATGATGATTTTATAAGTGATGATATAAGCAAGGACAATCAAGTTGACCAATCAATTCAAAGGAATGAAATCAGTATAGAACAACAAGATCAACACAATTATCTCCCTCGAGAACGGAGAACCCATCATGATCACCCCATTGATAACATTATAGGTGATATCAACAAAGGAGTTACTACAAGGCTAAATCTCAAAGATGCTTGTTTGAATATGGAATTTGTCTCTCAGATAGAACCTTCTAAGGTAGGTGAAGCCCTTAAGGACGATAAATGGATACTTGCAATGCAATAAGAACTAAACCAGTTTGAAAGAAACAAGGTTCGGGAACTTGTTCCAAATCCTAGCAATAAACACATCATTGGTACCAAATGGGTGTTTACGAATAACCTAGATGAAAATGGTATAGTTTGTAAGTTTAGAGGCGCAACTAAAAGGGGGTGAAGTAGGTGTTTAAAAATTTAATCAAATTCGTAACTTAAATTTTCAAATAAACTCATATTTTTGTTCAAATTTCATCTTTAACAACATCAAATAAAGAACGAAAATATGAGTTTATTTGAAGATTTAAGTTACGAACTTGATGAAATTTGTATTATATTAAGGAATATAATTAATTTTATGGGTTTTGGTTGAAAATTTTGATGAATTTTTGTAAAAAAAAGGATAATATTGTTGACATTTTAAAACATAAAATATGAAATTGTCACTTAAAATTAAAATAAAGGACCAAATCGGGAAAAAAAGATAAAGGACTAAAACGTTATTTGAAATTAAGTTAAGGGACCACGGGTGCTATTTGGCCTAAAATGTAAATGGCAGAAAAATAAATAACACAAAGAATTTATCCTGGTTCCCCTTATAACAAAGGGTACGTCCAGTCCTCTTGCACACCCCAAAGAATTTATCCTGGTTCCCCGTATAACCAAGGGTACAAGTCTAACTCTAAGGCTTTAGTGATTAACTCCTAACAATCTGCCTAAGATAGCACACCACTATCTCAGTTTGCAATACTTGAAGAAAGTACACTACTTTCCTCAAACAACACACTAACTTAGTGAATTTACAATAATGGTTTTTGACTAAAATCAAGAAGGTATAACTGTTGATGATTTCTTGTATAATGATCACAGTCTAATGTAATTTCAAGTACAACATAAAACCTTTATAATGATATGAAAATGCAGCACATGTACTTGAAATATGAAAATCTGACTTTTAATGAATCTTAAAAATTATGAAAAATCACATTGTTTCATAGTTGTATTCGGCTACAACATAAGTGTAGTCAAATACACTTCTATAACGTTCAGATTTATTTCAAAATTTCAAGCATGTATTTGAATACGAATCCTTGTAGTCGAATACAGATGAGTGAATTTTTCTACTGACTTCATTTTGTATTCGGCTACAACATGCTGTAGTCGAATACAAAAATGTTATTTTAGCTACTGACTTGGTATTTTTATTCGGCTACGACATCCTATAGTTGAATACAGATATGAGGTTTTTGCTACTGACTTAAGTTTGTATTCGGCTACAACATGCTGTAGTTGAATACAGATGTGCAGTTTTTGCTACTGACTTCATATCTATTCTTTCTACTCATATATGTAGTCGAATACAACTTTAACTTTTGTCAAAAACTTAATTTTCAAACATTGTTCATGCATTTTGATACTTTGAAAATTATTTTGATACATATGTAAAAGTATAAGGTTCTCATGTGCATTTGAAATATAACAATATTAGATTGCATCATATACCTTAAACTCTAAGACAATAGTTGACTTGATTGTGACTCCATTTTGAATTTGTAACTTGATCACTTTGCTTGGTCATTGTCTTCATAAAAAACATAAGTATTCTTGCATATTTACATAGTTGTTTGAAACAAGGCAAGGTTGGTCGCTCAAGGATACAACCAAGAAGAAAGGATCGACTTTGATGAAACATTTGCTCCGGTAGCATTGTTTGAAGCACTCCGTTTATTACTTGCTTATGCTTGTTCTATGAATTTTGAATTATTTCAGATGGATGTCAAGAGTGCTTTTCTAAATGGTCATATCAATGAGGAAGTCTATGTCAAAAAGCCACCTGGCTTTGAAGACTTCAAGAATCCTTCAAATTTATTCAAATTAAATAAAGCCCTTTATGGTTTGAAATAAGCTCCAAGAGCTTGGTATGATAGGCTAAGTAACTTTCTATGTGAAAGAGGATTTGAAAAGGGGAAGGTAGATAAAACTTTGTTCATTAAAAGAATTAATGATCAAGATTTACATGTTCAAATCTACGTTGGCGATATCATATTTGGAACTGTTAAAGAGATTTGAAATGGAAAGTAGTAAAGAAAATGCAACTCCTATGGGCTCTAGAACTTATGTAGATAAAGATGAATCCGGTAAATCAATAGACATATCAAAGTATCGAGGTATGATTGGTTTTCTTTTATATCTAACGGTCGGTGGGCCAAATATTATGTTCATTGTCTACTTATGTGGAAGGTTTCAGGCATATCTTAAAGAATCACATCTTGTAGCAGTGAAGTGAATCATAAAATATTTAAAGGGAACAACCTATGTTGGCTTATGGTATCCAAAAGGTAGTATATGCAATCTTGTTGGTTATTCTGACTCAGACTATGCAGGATGTAAAACAGGTCGAAAAAGCACAAGTGACACTTGCCATATCTTACGTAATGCATTAATGCCATGGTCCTGTAAAAAGCAAGCATGTGTGGCTCTAAGCACTGCTGAAGTATAATACATAGCAGCAGGCAGTTGCTGTGCACAGATTCTATGGCTCAAGAAGCAGTTATGTGACAATACAAGTGCTATCAATATCACAAAGAACCCAATCATGCACTCTTGAACCTAAAATATAGACATCCACCATCATTTTCTTCGAGATCATGTGTTCAAGGGCAATGTTGAAGTAACATTTTTGGATACACATAATCAACTAGCAGATATCTTCACAAAACCTTTGCCTAAAGATTCATTCTATTAAGATACAAAGAGAACTTGGCATTCTAAATGAAAAAGATCTCTAATGCAAAGTATTGATGCTTTGCAAGTCACTTCGTTTTTCAACTCTTGAATCTTCACTTGATGTTTTGCTAAATTAAATCGTTGGTGTATGTATAAGTGTTTTCACTACATGAATATGTTCTTAAATATGTTTTTCGGTAAAAATTCGACTCAAAACTAAAATTTGTATGTATGTTAAAACTTTATGCAAATGGTTTGTAATAATTGTTGATGTAGGACTTAAACATGTTTCATTTTTATACTATGCTTTTGATTTTATATTCCCTACCTTGTGATCTATTTTTATTCCCTATATACTTTATATGCTTGGAATATTTGTCTCTTGTTTTCTTCCTTTTTGATCATGTCAAAAGGGGAAAAAAATTGGTATTCTGTTGTTAAAAAAATTGTAGGTTTTCAAACTTTCAACACATGATGGCATAAACTCAAATTCAAAGGGGGTGTAAGCATGAATTAAGGGGGAGAAATCAAAACTCTTTGAAATTTCAACAACAACAAGGTTTTGTCATCATAAAAAAGGGGGAGACTATAAATATGCAAGAATACTTATGCTTTTTATAAAGACAAAGACTAAGCAAAGTAATCAAGTTGCAAATTCAAAATGGAGTCAACAATCAAGTCAATTATTGTCAATATGCTAGAAGACATAGAGTTTAAGGTAAATGATGCAATCTAATATTGCTATATTTCAAATGCACATGAGAACCTTATACTTTTACATATGCATCAAAAGAATTTTCAAAGTGTCAAAATGCATAAACAATGTTTGAAAATTAACTTTTTGACAAAAGTTAAAGTTGTATTCGACTAAAAACATGTGTAGCCGAATACAGATGAAGTCAGTAGCCAAATCTGCACATATGTATTCGACTACAGCATGTTGTAGCCGAATACAAACTTAAGTCAGTAGAAAAAACTTCAAATTCGACTAACTGAACGTATTTGTATTCGACTAACTTCATATTCGACTAACTTCATGTTGTAGCCGAATACAAACTTAAGTCAATAGCAAAAACTTAAGTCAGTTGTAAAGACTTCAGTCAGTAGCAAAAACTTAATTCAGTAGCAAGGATTCGTATTCGAATACATGCTTGAAATTTTGAAATAAATCTGAACATTACAAAAGTGTGTTCGACTACACTTATGTTGTAGCCAAATACAACTGTGGAACAATGTGATCTTTCAGTTCATATTGATTTTGGATCATTGCATATATTCATCAAACTTTTTGGGAAGATTGCCATTGATCTGAAGTGATGTCTTAGGAGTATAAATACCTCATTGGCTCAAGTTTAAAAAAAAAACAACTTTCAAAAATATTTTCAAAATTATTAAGATCCATTAAAAGTCAGATTTTCATATTTCAAGTACATGTGTTGCATTTTCATATCTTTATAAAGGTTCTCTATTGTACTTGAAATTACATTAGACTATGATCATTATACAAGAAAGCATCAACTGTTATACTTTGTTGATTCCAGTCAAAAACCATTATTGTAAATTAACTAAGTTAGTGTGTTGTTTGAGGAAAATGATGTACTTTCTTCAAGTATTGTAAACTAAGATAGTGGTGTGCTATCTTAGGCAGATTGTTAGGAGTTAGTCACTAAAGTCTTAGAGTTAGACTTGTACTTATTCTATCAATAATTGGAAAATCTATTGTGGTGTGCAAGAGGACTGCACGTACCCTTGGTTATAAGGGGAACCAGGATAAATTCTGTGTTCTTTATTTTTCTGCCATTTACATTTTACTATTTATAATCATAGTCAGAAAAATAAATCCACTAAGTCTCTAAAAACCAGAAAATTTCTAAAAACGTAATTCACCCCCCTCTTAGGTGTGCCTCTGAACTAACAACTACTACCAACTTTTAGAGGGTGATTTTGATCTTCTAGGAGTTATGTATACTGAGCCTCCATTTGATTTTGATATGATTTATGGAATATTAAAGAATGGTTTGTAAGTAGACATCAACAATCCAACATTAGGCTTCACTGAAATATTGAGTCCTTTAGGTGCAATCACAATTGCTCTGTAAGTAGACATCGGCAATCCAATATTTGTAACAGTTCTACTGAAGCTTCCACTCAAATGATGCTTGGGACGTGGGGCTTTGAGAGCAAACGAAGGATAATTTAAATCAACTTACTGATGATGCCTCAGAGCAATTGATGAAATTATTTTCATCCTCTATTATTAGGTGTAAAGTCGTCTCATTGACACCTTGTCCACATAAATATCTTATGTAATCGGTTTCATTGGCATCATATATTAAGCCAAGACTCAACGCCTTGACAAGATCAATTTGACCAGCTCCATAAGCAAATTCTGCACCGGGATTATTTTCCTAACTCAATTGTGTAACTGTAAGACAAGAAACACAAAACTATTTATGTTAGCTTAATACATAATAATAAGTAAATATGCATGGAATGTATATTTTAACATATAAAACAATTTTTCAAATTGTAGCGATAAAAGTTGGGAAAAAATTTAATTTATTCACTATTACTTGTATGTTATTCTGAAAACTTGTGAATGCTTAATATTACTTGTATGTTATTCTGAATACTTGTGAATGCTTAATATTAATTAAAACAAAACATGTGTTATGTTTTGTTTTCTTTATGCATGGATATATTGATTAAGGTTAAACACTATTTATTTAAAATACCCGTTGTCATTAGGGCTGAACGTATAGCAGCAGGTGACCATGTTGGATGAAATGATTTGATGCATGTTGCTGCACCAGACACGTGGGGACAAGACATTGATGTTCCAGATATAATATTGAACCTCAATTTTCGTTTATCACGAAGAAAATTAGAAATTGGAGCAATTGGAGACCAAGTAGCCATAATGTCTACTCCAGAAGCAATCAAATCCGACTATAATATTAAACTCAAAAGGTTAATCACAAATATTTGTAAAATGATAAATATGTATTTCATTTATTCATTCATAGAATTAAAGTAACCTTGAGAATCTCAGATGTAGCATTGTTAGGACCCCTTGATGAAAAAGAGGCAACCACAGGTGCAAAAGTATCTCTTAACTCACTGCTCTTAAATATAGTTGCAGTTCGAAAGCTGCAAATTGATTTATAAAATGAAATTTTGATTAGTAAGGTTCTCTAAATTATTGTTAGTTTACTTGGAACTTGCCATTGATACCTTGTAGAGCGTATGTATTTGTGTATTTTGGTGGCATCCTCCTCTTCCAACTGAAGGACTTGGGAAGAGTACTCTTATCTTCATCGTAAATCGTACTCTTATTCACTAAGGTAGGAAAGTCACAGATCTCTTGCATGCCTACCTGCTTCTTGATTTCTGGTCTGAGTCCCATTTCAAATTTGATGCTCTTAGACTTTTCTCCCGCCTCTCCAACATAGAGTGGATATTACCTAGACAACTCCTCAAACATAGCGGCGTACTCTGCCACTAACATGTTCCCTTGTTCAAATTTAACAAAATTCATTTCCTTCATATTGTAGATGTCCTTAGGCAAATACTTGACTAGGAACATGTCTCTAAATACAACCCAAATAAATGTAGTCCTTGTATTATCTAGACGCTGACGAGCATTATCCCACCAATTTTCAACTTTTTTTGTCAGCATAAAGGTTCCCAAATGCCTTTTTAATCTTCGGGACATGCCAATCCTCTAAAAAATTTCTCAATCTCTTGCAATCACTTCTTAACTCCATATGGGTTACAGTGTGATCCGTTGTTGCACACAAGTCAAATACAAGTAATAAAAATGTAGTGTAGGACAACAACTCGAGTCGTCTTCAAAGGACTTCTAACTTATATTAACTGAATTTAGAATTAATGAAATTATAAAGGGGTTTCAAATTTATGCTCGGAAAAATTAAGAAAACGGGTTACAACCAAGTTGGAACGATTAATCCTTTGATTCAAGAGTTTCAGACATATCACATATTCTAACAACGGATTCAATTTCTAAATTGTAACTGTATACCTATTTAACTATAGAATTGATCAAACAATCGTAATCAACCCTATTTGAATTATGTTTCTTTGATTGGATTAAACATCAAAGTAATCGATGTATTATAGTTAACGATCAAGATTCGAAAAACTACAATTTATTTAATTTAGAAATGGAATTATGTCAAACTAATTTTATCAATCCTATTGAGATTCGAATTAAGCAATCAGAATAGCAATATAACCGAATAAAAAGAAATAGAATCATCAGCTTGAAATTAACATTATAAAATAAACTTCAAGGTCTTGATGAAATTCTAAAACAATTGATTAATCTGAGAAATTAGCCTTCCTTCGAAAATGTTCTATTTATCTGAAAAATCTGAACACTGTCTTAGTGTCTGAAAAACTGAACTCCACCCTTACTAAAAAAAACTAAACTATATAGTACTTGAATTTGGGCTCTAAAAGCTTTAGAGCGAAAAGCAAGTGGCTCGATACTAAATATTACTACAAAAAAAAAAAACTCAGGTCATGTAATCAGTTGTTTATACCAAGTTGAGTTCCAAATTGGGCTTTTGCACTAGCACCAAAGTTATAACTCTAATTTTTAGTTTTTCAACACCTTCTTGCATGTGTCAATCGAATATGTAAAGCTCAAATTATGGCCTACAAAGAGAGCAATGGTTAATATGCAAATAATAACATTAAAACTCAATTACGATCCAAAGTTTAGAAACATACTAAAAAACTAATCCAGCTATAAAGAGCTTTCAAAATGTCACAATACAAAGCTAGAAACGTGTGCACAAATGCATTGTTCATAGTGACCTTCAAACGATGGAGGGTTGGCCTTCGAGAATCGATCTCTCACCTTGAAGTCATTCGTTTTAACATTTCCTTGACCACTAGTGTAAGTAGTAGCTTGAACAACAACTTGAGCAACAACCTATGCAGCCTGAGTAGTAGCTTGAGCAAAGGCTTGCACTCTAGAGCTTTAGCAATCACAGTCTTATTCCTTCATCTAGCCATCACTACCTACATCAACCAAATAGGCTAATCGAATATAGTGAGACACTTAGGGAAAAGGGGAACTAACTTTGTTCTACACCACCAACACAATAACAACAATAATAATAACACACGCATAACAGAGCACACAAGGAAACATAGTGAAAACATAACACGTTTATGGTTTGAATGGAAAGACCAGTCCTAATACCACTAATGTGACACCATAAACCCCAACATAATATTTTTTGAATTTTACCATCTAGTAGTGAAATTCCTCATAACAAAATGTGAACTTTCAAAAACATTTACAAGGTAGAAAGCATCACGTCATCACTTAACACATCATGTTAGTTCTTAAAAGAATCCATCAAATTTAACAACCCAAGGTCATAATATTAGATAACAAAATTCTTTTGAAATAAACGTAAATAGGTTTAGTATAATGAAAGTAAAAATCGTCCCAACCCCATGCCACTATCAAAGTGGGAATTCTTAAAATAAAAGGCGATCAACAACGACGTCAATATAAAATATATAAGAAAAATCTTCAAAATCAAATGATGTTTGACACTCCGAGAGTACTAGTGATCACCTGCAACTGGGGCTCATTGTGTCCATTGCAAACTCCAAACACAAACAACAAGTGGTGAGTTTCAAAGTCATGTACTAGTATAAGAACAAACAATTAATCAAAATGATACATTATCACATTAGATCGTAGCATTAAATACCATCAAGAACATAATATCAGGGGTTAATTCAAATCAATCACAATAAAACAATCACCAAGATGCAATGTTTATACTCTATACTTCATCATTTGGTATCATTCTACTCTAAAATACTTGGTTAGGAGGCTTGATATTATGCCACTATAGGGGTGGACGGACAATTCATGAATGTCCAAGTCCTCATAGATCCCATCAACTCAACCCGAGACATATATACGCAACTGTCGGGCTACTCTTGTGTTGCACAGTGGCTCTTGGCCTTAGGGAATAACCCACTAATCCACTTAGGAATTCCCCACCAGAAATACCCCTAAGGTTTATCAGTCTTACTTTATAGTTCCACTGTAGCCCTAAATGATCATGCTCATTCATTTGTACTTTCCCGAAGTCACTGGGCTTTTCAGTCTCTCCCTATATGATGACAAAATAATCTTTACTTCAAAAATCCCCAACACCTAGCTCATACTGATTCGATGATCACAACTCCACATATCACAGTATGAATTCATACTATTCATAAGAATTTACGTCTATGTACATATCAGTTAAACGATAATAGTAATAAGACAGAAAAATTACTGCGGCACACTAATGTACAAAACCAGCGCGTAAGCTAATTTACTTTTATTTATCTGACACAATGGGACACAGTATATTTATCCAAAGGGAATATGCTTTCTCCTTTATATAATATACATTAATACGTGAATGCTAATTTATTTAGGGTGGGAGACCAAGTTAAGTAATGCCTTATAATTAATAAACTCCAAAAATCTTGTAGGACTTTTTTCCAATGTTGAACATAGCATCCTAAAATATTTATTTGACTAAGAAAAGGATGAAACATAAAATGCCTCGGTTTATAGTTTCCATCAATAAGAGGTGCAAATGCAAATTGAGTACTCAATTAGAGGTTTGAGGTCTAAACTAATTAAAAAATAGATAGCTAAATTCAATGCTAAAATGAAAAAAAAAAAAAAAAAACTCTACATAAACTCTCTACAAACACATGAAACACATTTAAAGATAAAAACGAATAAGACCATTAATAGAATATTTAGAAATATGAAAAACTATATTTATAATTTTTAAGAAATAGAAATTTAATTTGTTTCTTTTTTTAAAAAAAGTAGAATTTTAATGAGTTAAATATTCAAAAACTTAAAGAACCCACCACCTCTATAGAGTATGTTAATCTACGATTTGTAACTTGAAAATTTTTTTTTATTTGGGAACATTATTTTATAAAGTTTTCTAGACACTCGTCAATCAATGATAAACAAAAATGCAAACAAACTATTATGAGCATCTATTTTGTATTTTTTTAGATAGACTTCAATTTTGATAATGAACTTTTTGCCAATATAGCGACATAAAAAACTAAATTTTAATTCATTTAATAATTTGTTGTTCATAAACTAAATTTGAAAATACCATTAGTTTCAAATTTAACTAAACAAAAATCTAGTATAATGATTGACTAAACTTTCAAAACTCCATATCTTTTTTTAAAGTTCAGATAGAAATTTGTCGCCAAGTAAAAAGATAGTCTTAGTTAGTGTGAGTCAAACTATAACTATTGTGAATTGAATCATCACCTCAAGTAAGAAGTATTATGAAATACGTTTTAGAATTAAGTGGATCCAAAACTAAATATTTTTTGTGGGATTATACGTGTTCTTCCTAAAATATTTATCTAAAAAAACAATAGTCCAATAAAAGGCAAAAATTAATAGAAAATAAGAAAATATATTATCTTCACCAATCTTATTGATCCAATTTTATATATTAGATTGAATTGTCTTTAATACCAAATGATTGGTGTATAATAACATAACTTCAAAATTTTAGGGTTTCAATTTACTAGATGGAGGACGACGACAACATGGCAACCTAGGACAGGCAATCGGCTGGCACATTGAACCACCAAATAGGCAACAAGGTGGTAAATCACCCTGCACATTACCAACTAGAGCACATACAATAGCAACAAGCATCACCACAAACTTAAAAAACATCTTCAATAGAGCTTCCACAATAACCAAATTTGATATGCAAAGAAAAGCAAAATGAATATCTTAGGGTGAGTTGTATACTAAAACAATATGTAACTATTTATAGACAAATGAGAATTCTCTGAAACATCACAATTGGAAATATTTTGACATTAATAATGTGGAAAGCGCAATTTTTTTTATCATATTAAATATTTTTTTCTATTTGTTGACCGACTTCAAATATCTTATTATTTTATTAGGCTATAATTTCTAATTATATTTTTTAAGAATAACTTTTCATTCTTCATTAATCCCATATGTTGGATATTTATCTATGCCTATGAATAAAATATTATAAGTATTATATTTATAATTATAAAATATAACATTAAGTGTTTTTACGAGATTTTAAGCATTAAAATATATATTTACTATAATGGCTGTAATATGTAATTTAAAATATTTAAACATATAAATTTAACATAAATTCGATTTCTTTTTTATTTTTGACTCAAAAGAGAAAATGTCCAACTTGGATAAGATAAAGACCATATATTTAATAAATATAATATATAGAACAATAAAACATGATATTTATTTTAATACTTCATTTTCCCATTTTTTCTTATGTTAAGTCTTTGTCTTTTCAAAAAAATTTATTATTAAATTAGATTTTCAAAAAGCATATCACTCGATTAGTGATGTTTCTTAGACTATATATTTAGTGTCCTCGACTAGTCAACGGGTATCCCACACAAGAAATTAATATCAAAAGACTTGCTACAAGAAAAAAACATTCAAATTAAGGTGGAATTTTGTGACAGATTTATTTTCTGTCGTAAAATAATTTATATGCGACGGAGTTTGCAACAATTTTTTGTCACCAATATTTTATCCAAAAATTATTTGTTTTTTGTGAGAAAGTCTGTCTACAATTTGATACATGTTTAATATTTTGTTATAATTTTGTGATCGATTATTTATTTTCGCCTGAAACTTGTAACAAAAAGTTTATTATGTCACTAAATTTAGTAAAAGTTGCAAAAGGGAGAATATTCTGCCATGTTTGTGACGGAAATTCATATTTTATAATATGATATAAAGAGTTTGAATATTATTGATAATAGCTTTGTGCTAACTTGATTACAAAACACTCAATATTAATCTCTATTTTTAGAGAAATATAGTCTTAATCCTAAATTAGGAACAAATCATAATAATAATAATAATAATAATAATAATATCTAAAATATCTCTATGATTATAAATTGATCATAAAAAATAACTCAAGATACTTTAATATTATATAAAAGATATTATGAGATATTTTCTAATATTCTAACAATTTTTAAATGTGATTTTGCTAAACATGCATGTAAATATTCATTTTGATGCAATGGATTTGGATGAAGATGAGAAGTCTGTTGGTAATGGTATCTGAGTTTGATGTTTTGTAGGTACCTTTGAAGTATCATATTCTTTTGGATGTATTGATAGAACTATGATATTTTGTCGTTATTTAGAGATACTTATGTTGTTATGTGTATGATTATATAACCATTAATGTTGGCATTTGGAAAATGAATTTATAACAGGGTAAAATTTATTGAAATATGAATAAAAAATATAATTTAACATAAATGGTATAAAAATATTTGATTTGTGACAAAGTATAAAATGATAATATGACTCAATTATAATATATTTGGGCCAGAATTTTTAATTTTATTTTGTCCCAATGGAATTATTAATAAATAAAATAAAAAATATAATACATAATAATTAACATAATTTCCGTTGCAAATTTTGGACGAAAAGAATGAAATCAATCATAATATTGAAATAAATTGAATGCATTGTATCGTAAATTAGAGGCGGAGTAGGAGTCTTTAGTATACACAAACATTTCATCGCGAGTTCCTTTTGAAACAAAAGTTTAGACTAACATGCGATGGAATTTTCCGTCCCAATTTAAATTTTTTCTTGTAGGTACTGATTAGGCGGTTTCGTACCTCTAGTACGCGGATGACACTCTATTCATTAGGGAAGAAACTATGGAGAACCTCTGAACTCTTATCGGTGCTATGCTCTAGCCTATATGCTTCAAGTGAATTTTGCAAAAATTTGTGTTATAGTTGAATTGCCAAACTGCCTTTCTTCCTAGCCGACAAATTCTTGATGGGGTCTTGACATTAAATGAGTTAATTGATCTAGCCAAAAGAAGAAGAAAAAAATAGGTGTTTGCTTCAAAAAGTTGACTTCGAGAAGGCCTACGATTCCATGGGTTGGGATTATTTGGTGTTGGAACATAGAGTATGTTAGCGTGTGAATTTAAAATTATTGAAGTCTCACATTGGAAAACTCTCATATATTGAGTAGTTTTCAACTCCATAAATACTAAAGTCCCACGTTGGATAAAAAACATATGTGGATTTGTTTCCATCACTATGTAAAGAGTGTCAAACTCATATGAAAAACACACCAAAGTTGAATGCATTTTCCAACTTTCTCTTTTCTCTCTTTTCTATTCTACTCGATATATTTCTGAGCCACTTCTTCCCTTTCTTTCTGTCCCTTCGGTTTTGAGTGGTCATAAGACTACGAGTCACTTTTGTTGAATCTGAATCTCACTTACGATACAAAAGTTCAAGTGACGAGACTGTGACAACCTAAGCCCCAAATTTATATTAATTTTATTTTTTTTCTTTCTTCTAAAATTTAATTTAAAAATAGTAAAATGAAAAATGTAAATAAATAAACTTTCAAATGTTTTCTTTAAGGCAAAGAGTATCATTTAGTCATGAATATGTCATATTAATCCAAAATTTCCATTATTCTTAACAACTCGAAATTATAACAGTAGTCAACAAAATCATTTTTAAAGCACACATACATAAGTCACTGATAATTGTAAATGTAGTCCCAACTCGATGTCACTATCAGAGCGGAAATTCCCACTTTAACAAACGTTAACAAAAGTAACAAAGAAAAACATATAATAAAAGTCTTCAAGACAGGATGGTTTCGTCATGCTGATGGTACTAATAATCACATGCAGCTTGCAACTCGTCTGCGTCCATCACAAACGCCATACACAAACAACGAGGGTGAGTATCGAAATTATGTAATAGTATAATGTAAACGAGAGGAACACGTAAGTAATCAAATTAACACAAACCTGAGAAACATTCAAGAACATAATATTAAAGGTTAATCTAAATCAATCACAATAAAACAGTCATAGGGATAAAATGTTATGCATGTCCTATACTCTATACTTCTTCATCACTTGGTACCATTCTACTCTGAAGACCTTGGTTAGGAGGCATGATACTTTGCCACTACAAGGGTGGACGGACAATTCATGAATGGTCAAGTCCTCATAGATCCCCTCAACTCAACCCGAGACACATATACGCGACAGTCGGGGTACTCTTGTTTTGCACAGTAGCTCCCAGCCTTATGGAATAACCCATTAATCCACTTAGGAATTCCCAACTAGCGGTACCCCCAAGGTCTATCAGTCTTACCTTATGGTTCGACTGTAGCCCTCAACGATCAAGCTCATTCAGTTGTACTTCCCTGAATTGCTAGGTTTGTCAGACCCTCCCTATATGATGACAAAATAATTCTCACTCCAAAACCTATAACACCCATTTCATACTTACTCAATTGTCACAACTCAATAGATTTCAATTTACAATATACATCAGAATTTATATTATTATTATTATTATTATTATATATTAGCCAATCACAATAAAAATCCAATATTTGGTTTACACCACTCACAATGCATAATTCAATTTTATCAATCACAGAATAAGGAATCAATAGGCGGTGCATTCAAGTAATATCACAATTTTAATCGAGTAAATAGAACACTCAAGTCCATATCATTCATACAATAACAATCAACACAAGGTTTCATAAAATCAACAATCTGTAAACTTGATATAAATAAATTCACGGCAATTCTATAGATTGTTAAACTATATTTTAATCCTCACTATTACCTTTCATATATTATTAATTAATTATTATTACTCAATAAGGCTCGACTATACGTAGTAAGCCCCAGATGAATGATAGAATTGGAATATTAAAATTGAATGAAATTCTGAAGAAACCTCAAGATTGTATTATCGAAACTGAGAAAAATTTACAGAGATTGCAGTTACAGAGAATAACCGAATTGCCCTGCAATTCAGTCCCACCCAACTAACTCTTTAACTGCCTCCCTATTGAAGACCCCGTTTCTGTTATTTATATTAGCTATCCTAACTGAATAAGTTAGGATTGACAGCTGGCACAGGTTAACATAACAGACTAATAACAGAACTAACTAAACTAACAGATCTAACAGAATACTCTGCTTGACTATCAATCCTTTGATGGAATCTTCAGCTCGACTATCAATCCTCTGATGGAATCCTCGGCTCGACTATCAATCCTTTGATGGAATCCTCGGCTCGACTATCAATCCTATCAATACCCCCTAAAAGAACTACCTTGTCCTAAAGGGAAAAAAACGAAAAAGCCTCCAGCATCTTGGAAGCTCGCTCCCAAGAGTTATCACAGGATGGCAATTGAGCTCATTTCACCAAAACCTCCATATTTCCTCCAACATCAGTCCTCCACTGTAGTATATCTTCTGGCTGCACAACCAATTCCAGCTCCTCCGATAACATTGGTGGCAAGGTCTGAGGTGTTTGCTGAGGTTTCAAAGCCTTCTTAAGCAATGAAATGTGGAACACCGGATGAACTTTAGTTTCACGAGGTAGATCTAACCTGTAAGCCACCTCCCCCACACGGCTTAGAATCTGAAAGGGACCATAAAACTTAGGAGCCAATATAGCATATGGTCTATCTGCCAAGGACTTTAATTTGTAAGGCTGAAGTTTTAAGAACACCCACTCCCCAACATCAAAATTCACCAACCGCCAGTGCTTATTTGCTTTTGCCCTCATCTAATCTTGAGATTTCAGTAAATTTTGTCGCAAGTCAGCAAGTAAATCATCCCGTTGCTGGCCCAACAGATTAACGTCATCCAACTTTGATGGAATGGTGCAGCTCTTAATTAGCAATCGGAGGTCTCTTCTGAAGGTGTAAACACGAGAAGGGGGGTTGAATTGTGTTTGTAATACTTGAATATTTTTTTGATGATTATTTAAAATCTGATATATAAGCAAGCAAAATTAGCAGCGGATAAAGTAAAATAATCAACACAAAGATTTATCCTGGTTCACCATTAACTAGGCTACATCCAGTCCTTTCACCTTGAAGGATTTTTCCACTAATTCAAAACCTCTGAATTACAACAGCACTACTAACCCTCCAAGTTAGTCTTCCCAAACAGTCTAACAATCCTAGACTTTTGAGGAACACAGCACCTTGACTTCACAAGTCAAGTCTTCTCCTACCAATCTGACAACCCCAAATTGCAGAAGGGATTTCAACACCTTGAATCTAATTGCTAAGTCACCTGCTACTTCTTCTGACTCTTCAGATTGTAGACTCTACTTCAACAATATAGATCTGACACAAGGGAACGAAAAACAAGAGTACTTGCTTCTGGAAAGCTGATACTCACAGTTAACCTCACTGAAAACTCGAGTGTTTGCCTCTAGAAGTTTATGACTCTTTTACTGATTTTCGATTAAAGTCTTTTGCCTTGAGCATCCTTTTATAGATGAAAATTAGGGTTTCTTACATGATCAAATTCGAGCTGTATCTGTCCAGATTCTCATGCAAAAATAACTTGGCCAATTGGGTTTGAGCTTTATGCTGGATCCGAACCTTTTTGCTTCAGATTTGTTCTAAAAATAACTTTGGCCAATCATGTTCTTGTTTAATTCTGGACCGTATCTTTCTTCCCTCCAATTGCTTTTAAATTCCCTCCAAGACTTCAATTTATTTTTGTATCAAATCCACTTAATACTTTGATCAAATTTCTATCAAACTTTAATCAAGTCTTTTTCGAATTTTAATCAAGTCTTCACTGATTTTCATCATGATTAAAATCTGGACCGTATGATCCTCTAATCTCGACCAACTCTGGACTATGTAATCTGATCTGCGCCAATTCTGTAATCCTCTGATCTCGGCCAACACTGGATCATGATACTTTAATCTGGACCATTGATATTTTAATCTGAACATTTACCCTCTGATCTGGACCAAGTCTTGACTGAGTTTGGATTGAATTTGAATTAAATCTGGACTTATGATATTTTAATCTGGACCATTGATCTTTTAATCTGGACATTTATCCTCTGGTCTGGATAAAGTCTAGGTTAAATTTGGATCAAGTCTGAACTAAGTCTGGACTAAGTCTTATGTTCTGGACAATAAAATCTTCTGATATGGACTGAGTTTTATGTTCTGGACCATGCTATCTTCTGGTTTGGACCAAGTCTGGATTAAATCTTATATTCACGACCAAGCTATCTTCTGGTCAGGATTAAGTCTGGACCAAGTTTGACTTATGTTTCCTTCTGGTCTGGACCAAGTCTCCCTCTGATAAGCTTCCATTTGGTCTGGACCAAGTCTTCTTCTGGACTCTGCTTCCTTCTGATCTGGACCATGAAAGATATCCTCTGATGATGTTATTTGTCCTTTGATGTTTTGCCTTTCATGACATCTTTTGATATCTTCTGGAGGTGTATCCTCTGGTGTCATTCTCTGATTTTATCCTCTGGTGTCCTCATCTTCTGCTTCTGATTTTATCTTCTGGTGACGGCATCTTTTGCCTCTGGTGACGTCATCATCTTGTGGCATTTTTCATTATTATTCTAAGTCAAAAATAAGATTACATAAAAGTACTTTTGTAAACATCAAAATTCTAAGTATAGAACCAACTTGGTTCCAACATCTTCCATATAAAGCTTTAAAAGGTGTCATTCCAGCCGAGATATTGTAGTTATTGTTAAACCAGAACTCATCCCAATGCAACCAGTTCAACCAAGTCTTGGGCTTAGGGCCAACAAAGCACCTAAGATAGGTTTCTAAGCATCGATTAGCAACTTCGGTTTGACCATCCGTTTGAGGATGACAATAAGTGCTATGCTGAAGAGTAGTTCGAGCCAATTTGAACATCTCCCTCCAAAAACTACTGAGGAAAACCGCGTCTCTATCCCAGACAATTGTAGAAGACAATCCATGTAGTTTCACAACTTCCCTCACAAACATAGCTGCTACCTCCTTAGCAGTGTAAGGATGCCCAAGAGGAAAGAAGTGAGCATACTTTGCAAGTCTATCAATGACTACCAAAATTGTATCCTTGCCTCTAACTCGTGGAAGGCCACCAACAAAATCCATCGAGATATCCTGCCACACTTGACAAGGAATAGGCAAAGGTTGAAGTAGACCCGCCGGTGATAAAGTGGAGTACTTGTTCCTTTGACATACATCACACTCTTCAATAAACTTCTTCATGTCTCCTCCCCTCATGCCTTTCCAAAACAAGAAACTAGAGACTCTTTTAAAAGTTCTGAACCATCCTGAATGTCCTCCACATGGTGAATCATGACATTCAGCCAAGTGGTATTTTGTTAGAACCCTTAAGTAGCACCAATTTACCATTATACAGAAGTATTCCCTTCTTGAGTTCATAACCCAAATGAGAAGTAGGGGAGACAATTAAGTCATGTACCAACTGCTGCAATTCAGGATCTTGTTGCACTTCCGCATCCCAAGAATCATCGACTTCCACATGTAGAACTGAGAGGGCAGCATACATATCTCTCCTAGACAAACTATCTGCTGCAGTATTCTCCTTACCTGGCATGTATTGGATTTCAAAATCCATCCCAATAAGCTTGACAGCCCATTTAAATTGCTCAGCAGTGAACAATCGTTGATCAGTCAAGAACTTGAGGCTTTTTTTATCAGTCCTCACAATGAAATGGTTTCCCAAAAGGTAATGTCTCCATTTGGTCACAGCCTGAACCAAAGCCATCAGCTCCCTCTCATACACAGACCTTTGTTGAGCTCTCAAAGATAAGCCTTGGCTCCAAAAGGCAAGCAGTGTACCTTCCTGCATCAAAACAACCCCCAACCCCTTACTAGAAGCATCAGTTTCCACTACAAAGACTTTACTGAAATCCGGTACAGCCAAAAAGGGAAGATCAATCGTGGCTGTTTTTAAGGCCTGAAACGCAGATGTAGCTTCTTCAGTCCAACAAAACTTTTCTTTCTTCAAAAGCTCAGTTAAGGGTTTGGCTAATTTACCATAACATTGAACAAAACGTCTATAATAACCTGTTATTCCAAGGAAACCTCTAAGACCCTTCACATCAGTAAGAATAGGCCTAGAAATCGTGGCTGCAGTCTTGGAAGGACAAGCTGCCATCCCTTCGCTAGAAATCACATGTCCCAACTACTCAAGACTAGACTGTCCAAAGCTACGTTTTTTCTTATTTGCCTTCAACCCATTTTGCATCAGCACTGCCAAGACTTGGTGGACATGAACAAGATGAGCTAATAAATCCTTGCTATACACCAAAATGTCATCAAAAAAGACCAGGACAAATCTCCAGAGGAAAGGCTTCAAAACCTCATTCATGAGGGCTTGGAATGTGGAAGGAGCATTGGTGAGACCGAAGGGCATCACCAAGAATTCATAATGTCCCTCATGAGTTCGGAAAGCCGTCTTCTCTATATCATCTTCCTTCATCCAGATTTGATGATAACCTAATTTTAAATCAAGCTTAGTGAATATTGTTGCTCCATCAAGTTCATCAAGCAGCTATTCAATGATAGGGATGGGAAATTTATTAGGGATAATAATTTTGTTGAGAGCCCTATAATCCACACAAAAACGCCAACCACCATCTTTCTTCTTGACCAAGATGATTGGACTAGAGTAAGGGCTAATGCTTGGTCTTACAATGCCAGCCTCAAGCATTTCGAAAACCAACCACTCTATCTTAGTCTTTTGATAGTGTGGATACTTAGAAGGTTATAGATTCGGTATTTCAGCCCCCTCCTTCAAATGAATTGCATGATCTGACCTCCTTTCGGGTGGGAGACCTTGAGGATCCTTAAAAACCTTAGAATACTACTGCAGCACCTCTGAAACGGCTTCAGGTATGACTTAAACGTCTGTTGTTTTCTGCTCTGCCGTATCGTACTGAATTAATAAGCCTTCCCTTTCTTCCTTCAAAATTTCGATGAAGGCTCCATAAGACAATTCAGTCTTATTTAAGGCAGGATCACCAACCAAAGTAATCAACTTGCCATCTATTGACACTGTAAGCTCCAACTTGCCAAAATTGGTTTCGACCTCTCCTAAACTAGAGAGCCAATCCAAACCCAACACCAAATCCACCCCTTGCAAGGTGAACAAATAAAAGTCTTGCTTAATCTCCATTCCTTGCAAATGCAGACTCAACTTGGGACACTTTCCCTTACATTTCACCCTATGACCATCCCCCAATTCCACAATGTAAGAAGGAGTCTCTTCCACAAGCAAGCTCAATTTCTGAACTACCTCATGAGAAATGAAGCTATGAGAAGCTCCACAATCGATGAGTATCAGAACATAATTGTTCTGAACTACCCCTTGTATCTTCCATGAATTTGTGGAAGTCAACCCAGCCATTGAACAAAGAGACAACTGCAGAGAATTGAAAGAGATCAATGTCCTCCTCCTCATCTTCTTCCAAAATGATCATACGAAACTGCTTATTCCTGCATTTGTGTTCTCTATGGTAGGGCTCATCACATCTGAAACAGAGTCCCTTCTCCCTTTTGTCTCTCATCTCAGCCCCGAACAACCGTTTGAAATCACCACTTCTAGTTTTGTTCCCTTCTCCTGCCTGAATACCCCCTAGATAAGTAGCAGAGGTACCACCCTCGGCTTTCTTATCTAACCAAGGCATAGCATCTACCGTCATAGTCTTAGTGTATGAACTAGCCTTCGACATCGTAGTTGGTTTAATGAAAGTGTTGGTTCCTTTCTTAGTCCAAACCAGATTCTTCTCCTCAATCATAATAGACTTTTAAATTAAATCGGACAGAGACTTTAATTCATACAGTTTTACCTCCACTTGAATTTCCTCTTTCAAACCATTCATGAAAATTCTTCGTGCAAAATCTGGATCAATGGCCTTCAAAGCTCCAACATATTTCTCGAACTCCTCCACAAATTCTACCACTGTCCCTGTTTGTTTGAGTGCCAGCAACAACTCAAATGGATTTTGTACCATTGACGATTGAAACCTATGAACCACTACCAGCTTGAACCCGTCCCAAGTGGGTTCGAGATTGCACCTAGCCCACCAGTGATACCAGCCCAGTGCTCTGCCCTCCATGGCCACCACGGTGGCACGCATCTTCTCCTCTAGAATACTTCGTAACTCGAAATATCGTTCCAAACGGTGCGTCTAACCGTACGCATCGTCGCCTGAAAAAATTGGAATCTCCAGCTTCCTCCACCGGTCGCTCTCAACGTAGTTACCCAGGGGTCTACCACCGCAGTCGCTGGTCTCTACTTCTTTCCTGCGGACAGTCCCGCCGCCGTTGGCATCGATCTTGGCCGCAAGTGCAGCCAATTGATCCTCCGTAAGTTTGGCGCATGCCTCCACCAACTCCAGTCGCGTGCGCCATTCCTCGCGCTCCTGCTCCCAATCGCTCAAATCCCTAACCATGCTTCTTGTTGTCATGCAATGCGCAGTAGAAAGATGCAAAAGCAGGGCACCAGATCGGTGCTCTGATACTAGTGATAGAACTGGTATATTAAAATTGAATGACATTCTAAAGAAACCTCAAGATTGTATTATCGAAACTGAGAAAAATGTACAGAGATTGCAGTTACAGAGAATAACCGAATTGCCCTGCAATTCAGTCCCACCCAACTAACTCTTTAATTGCCTCCCTATTGAAGACCCCATTTTTGTTATTTATATTAGCTATCCTAACTGAATTAATTAGAACTGACAGCTGGAACAGACTAACATAACAGACTAATAACAGAACTAACTAAACTAACAAATCTAACAAAATACTCTGCTTGACCATCAATCCTCTGATGGAATCCTCAGCTCGACTATTAATCCTCTGATGGAATCCTCGGCTCGACTATCAATCCTCTGATGGAATCCTCTGCTCGACTAGCAATCCTATCAATGAATATCTGGGAATTTCAGTATTCCCGTTCATCTCATGTTATTTTATACTCATAATATCGAACCTCATCTCACCCCTTACCTTGGCTGAAGATTTTTCTTAACGAAGCTGATCCGTTGATGTAACGTGTTGCGTCTTCGCCAATCACCGTCTCTAACAGCCTAGTTTTTGAAATCAATGTTTGATTTTGGTATTAAGAGTTGCGGCTGGATGCAACAGGGCAGTAGTCAATTCAATTTTTTTCCTTCCTAATACAACATGGAAACAGAGGCACGGAATGCACGGCGGCCTCTTTCATTCACTTATATACCTATCTATACGTACTAGTAGTATTAGGTATATTATTAGGCTTATTATCAGACCTATCCACTTAGCCCATGACCCCTATTATTATTATTATTAATACAATCATAAACCTACTCTACCAGTGCTTAAATTAACAGACTAATGTAGCAACACACGTTTACTTATTCTCTTTTTATATAAATATGTGTGTATATATATATATATATATATATATATATATATATATATATTTTAAAACAAATTGAATATTATTAATATTAATAATTTAATTAAATCACTAAGGCAAACACGAAGGAAATTATCGTACTTGTCAAATACACAGATAATAATAGTTGTGTATCATTTTATAATTAAAATATAATAATAAGAAATTGGGGTGTTACAGAGACACCTCTGCTCAAAAACATTTTTTTAATTCAAGTGGAGGATTGTGGGAACATAAAGTATGTTGTTGAAGTCCCACATTGAAAAACTCTCATATATTGAGTATTTTTCTACTCCATAAATGCTAAAGTCCCACATTTGATAGAAAACATATGTTGATTTGCTTCCATCACTATATAAAGAGTGTCAACACTACAAGAAAACATTTGTATACCTAGAAAATTACCCACGGATCTTAGTTCATGGTAAATTATTAATTACCTATGGAAAAACTGAGTAAATTTGTTATTGAAGAAATTTTTTAAAGAAGATTCAACGGTTAGTTCGTAGATAACAATTACACTACCGAATCCTTCAATATGGTAGTCTATTTGACAGGAAATTGTAGAAACTGCAATATGCAGAACCAGAAACAGTTGTGCGTAGAATCAGAATCATAGCAGCGCCACAAACGACAAAAATAACATATATGCATAAATATATATTTAATTTAAACATCATATCAAAAAGTATGTCATACATTTCATTATACCCATAATTGTGATATACATTTATTAACATCCTAATGTGGTTTAATAGTCCTATATATCTTAACTAATCTATTACAAGGTTAGAGACATCATTTTTGTTTGTTACTTTTAATCGGTTTAACTGCATTTGATTTTTTCGGTGGTTGGACACCTTTTTCAATTTCCATGAGTTCAACAAGCAAAGACATCATTTTCACAAATAAATCCTTCGATGAATTTGAGTCTGATTTGGGGTGCACTCTCCATTCTACAGATGTCGAAGGTAATGGACAACTGTCTTTCAAGTATACATGAACAAAATAATTTTGGTTGACCCATC
This sequence comes from Cicer cuneatum, assembly GCA_037974295.1. NCBI lineage: Eukaryota > Viridiplantae > Streptophyta > Magnoliopsida > Fabales > Fabaceae > Cicer > Cicer cuneatum. The sequence continues at coordinate 48,253,663 of JBBPBO010000003.1, read as the reverse complement.
TAATTCACGACATACATGAAGTTGGATTTGGGTGTGGATGACTCGTAGTGGTAGAAAACTTTTAAAAACTCTATCTTGAAATCTTGTCAACTCAATTACATTTCGATTGTATTGAGTTGAAACAAGATATCCCATTTTTGGAAACGACATCCACTTTTCTGTAGGTGTCTTATAAAACTTTCCAGGATACAAAGTGTCTTTGAAAACATTTAATCGTTTATCTGATGAATACAATTTGACATAATCTGACTTGTGCTTATTTATCTCTCTAATAAGATCATGTCGCACAATTGCATGATTTTCCCCGTCCTTACCAAGATACGCAACGACAACTCGAAATCCATAATCTCATCACCAACAACATCCACAATTTTGTCAATATATGAATGCATAAAAAGAGGCATATGATCAATAAAGGAAATTTGTGGTTTTGGGAATAAATTAGGCAATGGATTCTTAATACATGTGCTCTTCTTTCTCGAGAATGCTATCTTTGATTCAGAAACTAGAATTTTCAAATGTACTGAATCAACATACTCCCATAAAGACGATGAATGTTTAGTTGATTGATTTGTCTATTAGCGTACACCTAACCTTCATTGGTGCGCCATTGATTTTTACCTTCTCACTAGGTGGATTCAACGACATCGTTTCAGGAAACCTATTTCATAAATTTCCTCCTTGATAAGTAGTTTCGTACCATAATCTGCTTTGTCAAACCGTTCCTAAAATACAAACGTGTACCTAAATTTTATATATTATCTCATGAATTCACTAAATTAGTAATTTTTTAATTTAACTAAATTAAAACGTACCTAAATAGCTTACAACTTTGTTGAAATGGAAATGTTTGAATTACCTTATTCTTTTACGACAACATCATCATCAAAATGTAGCATCTTATAATGAGGGTGTACCTCATCAAGTTGAATAGGTGTATCATGTATTACTTTCTTAGAAATTATACAAGCACATGGAAAACTGTAAATTTTTCTAATTACACAACCACACTTTGTACTGCCCATACCACACTCATTTGCTTGTGCTTCTTCGCAGTAGATAAAATTCAATCCATCTCTTGAAATTTTAAACACCAAATTCGAATAAAAAACCTTGTCTTTGTATCTGTGTTCTAATAAAATTAAACTCCTTCCAAATGAGACACGTATCTCAGTAAACTGTGTTTGCATCATATTGTTCACTGTTTCCCAGCCCTTCACCAAATCACCTTTACCATCCAATAAATACCTTTTCAACCTACTATGAACATATTCAACTCTGATTGTGGTTGTGTTGCCAAAGTGCAACATATGGTCTATCCATGCTCTTACAATTTTCTCCTTCACCATATCCAATATGGTACTTTCGACATATTTCAGGAATTTTGAAAAAATTTCATACACCTTTTTGAAACACAACAACGACACCAACATATGCATCACCGTAAAGAGATTCCCCTACAACGTCTCAAGCCTTCATTATGGTGTTCAATAATTATGTCGGTTTGACTTGTTTCGCATTCACATTTACATGTTTTGCAAATTTTACCTTCACATCCAACTTGTCTTCAGACTTCAACAAATTACAACACATCTCTAATACACAAGTGAAATTATCCTTCTTTTCAAACTTGAGAAAACCAAACCCAACTGAATATGTGGTCTTTGTTGAACTCACACTAATGATATGAAACAACAAAATTTCATACTTATTTGTTTTATTAGTCGAATCCATCAGCAACATAGTTAGAAAAAGTGTTAAACAACTTAAATGATAAATGATGAGCCCAAAAAATATCTTGAATTTCAGTTTCAAACTTATCAACCGTTCTATCTTTGTATACATATTTGTGATCATCCAAGCATTTCAATAGATGTTGCATTTATGATCTCGAACCATGTAGAGTCTTCTTGTATCTTTTGAAGGTGCAAACACGAGAACATGGGTCGAATTTTGTTTGCCAAAGTTGAAAACTATTTGCTGATTTGATGAAGGCCGATTGGTTTTTATGAATTACTTGGATAAGAAGCAATCGAATTCAGAGGCAACAAATAATGAAAGCATAAATATTTGGACAGATAGATTTATCCTGATTCACCACTAACTTGGCTACATCCAGTCCCCTCATTCAGAAGGCTTTCATCCACTAATTCAAATACCTTGATTTACAAAACACCTGATTATGTTCATATTTTGTTGAAGATAACTCTTGATCAAATCTTCAACAAATATTCTTCAAATCTTGATCAAATCTTCTTCAAATCTTAATCAAATATTAAAATCTTTATCAAATCTTCTTCAAATGTTCTTCAAATCTTAACTAAATCTTCTTCAAATCTTGATCAAATCTTCTTCAAATTTTGATAAAATCTTAATTAAATCTTCCTCAAATCTTGATCAAATTTTCTTTTCAACTTGGTCAAAGATTTTCTTCAATTATAAATTTGAATCAAATCTTATTTTAGATTTTCATCAATTATAATTTTGAATCAAATCTTATTTTAGATTTTCTTCAATTATAATTTTGAATCAAATCTTATTTTAGATTTTCTTCAAAAATATGAATCTTCTTCCATACTCTTTGAAGTCAAATATATTGTTCTCATAAAATACTTTTGTTAACATCAAAACTCTAAAGGTAAAACCAACTTGGTTCCAACATGTTTGATGCGTATTATAAACTTTATTGCAGTCACACTTTCATTTCTTCTGTCTTTCAAAGTCATTAGAATATTTTCGTGTGGGACCATGTTCCTTGTCATCTCACCAACAAATTCATTTTGTTCCTCATTTAAATAGCCAACAATGAGATGATCTTCTAATTTTTTATTCATCTCATGGTTATGTGATCCTGACATAACACTAAGATTCCATTCTTTGGTTGTCAGGAAATAACTACGCAACCTGAATGAACATTCACATTTCCTAGATGATGTGTCTTCGCGTTTCAACTTCTTATTGGTTCCTTTATATACACCACTACTTTCGTAATTCAATACCAAAAAATGTTTTATTCTATCACAACCATGATCAGATTTTGTAATTACCACTAAAAATCCTAACTTAGCTGCCCGACGACGAGCCCAATCAATCAAATCATCTTGGAAGCTATATTTTTTATCAGTACTAAAGTTTATCTCAACATCAATGTGTTGGAACCAAGTTGGTTCTTTCACTTAAAAATTTGATGTTAACAAAAATATTTTATGAAAATAACATATTTGACTTAGAAGAAGAATGAAAAATGCCACCAGAAGATGAAGCAGACGTCACCAGAAGATACAAGTCAGAAGCAGGATAAAGTCACCAGAGGATGATCACCAAACGATGGTCACCAGAGGATATCATCAGAGGATATCACCAGAGGATATCACCAGAAGATATCACTAGATGATAACACCAGAGGATATCACCAGAGGATATCACCAGAGGATATCATCAGAGGATATTACCAGAGGATATCACCAGAGGATATCATCAGAGGAACCTGTCAGAGGATACCATAAGAAGATCCCATCGGAGGATATAATCAGAAGTTTCCATCAAAGGATCCCGCCGGAGGATAATTCCATAGGATCTCATTAGAGGCAAAAATCAGAAGCTACATCATTAGAAGCTGAAAGTATGCTCAAAACAGAATCTGAGCAAAATGCTCAAAATAGAATATGAGCAAAATGCTCAAAACAGAATCAGAGCAAAAGACTCCAGAAATAGAATCTAGCTAAAAGTATGCTCAAAACAGAACCTGAGCAAAATGCTCAAAACAGAATCGGAGCAAAAGATTCTAGAAACACAATCTAGCTGAAAGTATGATCAAAACAGAATCTGAGCAAAATGCTCAAAACAGAATCAGAGCAAAAGACTCCAGAAACAGAATCTGAGCAAAATACTCCAGAATATTCTCAAAACATAATCAATCGAAATACACTCCACTCCAAAAGTAAAGCAACAGATCAAAGTGAAGCTCTAGTTTCAACTATAAATAGAGGTTTAATGCTGAAGAATAATATATCAAAAAATATAAGAACTCAAGCAAAATTCCTAAGTATTCAAAGAGTTCAAAAGGAGAGAAACACTTGCTTAAAAGATAAATATTTTCTAAGTGTTCTTTTCTTAGAGTGTGAGGCTGATTGTCATCATAAATTTTTCAGAAGCAAACACTCAAGTTCAAGTTAAGCTTATTGTGAGTATCAACTTTCCAAAAGTAGTTACTTAATTTTAATTTCTATCCCTTGTATAAAATCCTATAGTGTTGACGTTCCTTCTAAATGTTGGGGTTGTTAGGTTGTTAGAAAAAGACTTAGCTTGTAGGTTTAAGGTTGTGAAGTTCCTCAAAAGTCTGGGGTTGTCAGACTGTTTGAGAAGACTTGGCTGGTATAGTCAAGGTATTTTTGTTCGTCAAAAGTCTGGGGTTGTCATGTTGTTTGGGAAGACTGGCTTGAAGGGTCAGTGGTGTTGTAATTTAAAGGAGTTTGAATTAGTGAAAAGGCCTTCTGAAGGAAGGGACTGGACGTAGCCTAGTTAAAGGTGAACCAGTATAAGCTCAAGGTGATAACTTTTATTATCCACTGCTTATTGACTTTGATTGCTCATTATTCAACTAATTAGCAAAAAGAATTAAAGTTTGTCAAACACAATTCAACCACCCTTCTTGTGTTGGACCTTCAATTGGTATCAGAGCTCGGTCTCAAGGCTGACCACTTTACCGTGTTTGAGGAAAGATCCAAGGATCAATATCTCTGAAAAAGCTATTGGAGGAAACATCAACAGACCTCCTCTATTTGATGGAGAACAATTTGAGTACTGGAAGGACAGGCTGAGATTTTTTATTTCACAAGTTCCTAAACTTTGGGACTTGGTGGAAGATGGCTTACTGTTCCAAAGGATGAAAACATGATGAAATTCCAAGAAAAGACGTGGATACAGATCAGAAGAGGATGTACAAAATGCATCACAAATCCAGAACCTTTATGATCAATGCAATCACCTTCAAAGAATTTGACAAGTGCACCAACAAAGAAACAGCAAAAAGGCATTTATGATAGTCTAATTCTGATCTATGAAGGAAGTAAGCAAGTTCAAGAAGCTAAAGCAAACATTTTGGTCAAGAAATATGAACTGTTCAAAATGAAGGAAGATGAAGACATTGAAACTATGTTTTCTAGATTCCAGACTCTAGTATCAGGATTAAGGGTACTAGAAAAGAGTTACACTACTGCTGATCATGTAAGGAAAATACTTAGAAGTCTGACAATCAAGTGGAGACCAAAGATCACGGTATTCAAGAAGCTAAAGATTTGAATACTCTAAAGCTGGAAGAATTAATCAACTCCCTCAGATCACATGAAATTGAGTTGGAAGAAGATGAACCCAAGAAGAAGAAAAAAACTCTAGCCCTCAAATCCAAGCAAAAGAAGGCTCTGAAAGCAACATCAGCATCAGAAGATAGTGATTCAGACGATCAAAGTCTGAACTCAGAGGAAGAAGAGATTGCTTTCTTATCTAGAAAGTTCACAAAGATGTGGCACAACAGAAGGAAGAAATTTTCCCAGAGATATTCCAAGCAGTCCAACAAAGGAAGTGATGATACACATGACAAGAAAGGTATCATCTGCTACAGATGCAATGAATCTGGACATATCAAGTAAGAATGTCCAAATTTGGAGAAAGGGAAACACCAAAGGAAAGATTCCAGAACCAAGAAGAAGTGTATGATGGCTACATGGGATTATTCTAATGAATCTTATGAAGATGAACAAGCAAATTTGGCTATGATGGCTCACACCAACTCTGTCTCTAGATCCAACGCAGAATCTGCTTCTGGAAGAGAAACAGAAGATGATGAAATTGAGGTATATTCTGAATTCACTCGATTTGATTTGATTACTGCTCTGAATGACTTTTTAAATAGCAATTACAAATTGTCTTTAAAACTAAAAATTCTTAAGAAAGAAAATACAAATCTAACAGAAGAAGTTAATGTTTTAAAGAATCAAATTACAGAATTTAAAATAGAAAGTGTCATTCTTCAAACTGATATTACAGAATTGAAAACAGAGAATGTATGTTTAATAAAAAGTTTTGCTGAACTTAAAGTTGAAAGTCTAACTCTGAAAAATAACCATAATTCAACATCAATTGAAAATACCACATGTAGTTCTGGTATGCATGAACAAGTTTTTCAAGAATTTCTTGCTAATGGTATGCAAAGAAGCAAATATGCTTCTATGATTTATGGAGTCAGTAGATATGGAAATAATGATATAGGATTTGAAGAAACTATAACTGAACCTAAACCTATGCTTAAACTTGTTCCCACTGATATTGTGTGTGATGTTTGTTACAAGAAAGGTCATTCCAAAGTGTCTTGTCCTATGTTAAATACAAGGGAAAACAAGAAACTTTTCAAGACTAACAAACCAGGATATGTGATTCAATCAAAAAAACATGCAAGGCAATCAGTCAGAAGAATGGATATGTGCTTCTCACAGGTCAGAGGCACAATAATATTTATAAAATAAATTTGTTTAGTCTAGGAAAGCAAGAGGTTAAATGTCTTATGTCAGTAAATAAAGAAAATTTAATGTGGCACAAAAGATTAGGTCATGCTTATCTTAGATCAATTTTAGAATTGAACAAACTTAAGTTAGTAAGAGATCTACCTAATCTTAGTTACAAAACTGAAATCTTGTGTGAAGGCTGTCAAAAGGGAAAACAAACCAAAAATTCCTTTACTCCTAAGAAATCAGTAACTATCTCAAAGCCTCTTGAACTTCTACATATGGATCTGTTTGGACCAGTGAAAATAGCATCTCTAAATGGAAAGGAATATGGCTTTGTTATAGTAGATGATTACTCTAGGTGGACATGGGTAAAATTTTTAAAAAGTAAATATGAATCTCACACTGTATTTATAACATTCTGTAAACAAGTCATGAATGAAAAAGGTTTTAAGATAGTGTCAATTAGAAGTGATCATGGAGGAGAATTTGAAAACAAATTCTTTGAAAGTTTCTGTGATGAGAATGGAATTTCTCACAACTTTTCTTCTCCTAGAACACCTCAATAGAATGGAGTTATAGAAAGAAAGAATATATCACTCTAAGACATGGCCAGAACTATGTTAAATGATTTAAATGTTGCAAAACACTTTTGGGCTGAAGCAATCAACACTGCATGTTACATTCATAATAGAGTTTATATTAGGGTCACTAGCATTTCTTACTTTAAACAGTTTGGTTGTATCTGTTATGTGCTGAATACTAAAGATATCCTTGGTAAGTTTGATTCTCAATCTCAAAAGTGTATCTTCATTGGATACTTTGAAAGATCTAAAGCTTATAGAGTGTTTAATATTGAAACTCATATTGTAGAGGAATCTATACATGTTAAATTTCATGACAAACAGCTTGACACTGCAAAGTGAAAGCAAGATGTTGATATTGCAGATTTACCAGAACCAGAGGAAGCAGAAGCAGACAAACCAACACAAGCAGATAAACCAGCAGAACATGGAGAAGTGAAGGATACAAGCAAGTCAGAAGCATGTGACACATCTTCAAAGGATGAATCTGATCAAATCAGAACCAATCATGAGAAGTCAGAAGACAAATCTGGATGGAAATACCAGTCATCTCATCCTGAAAATCTGATCATTGGAAGTGGAAGTGATTCCTTAAGAACCAGATCATCACTAAAAGACATTAGTCTGTCTGGCTTACTCTTATCGATTGAGCCTACCTCTATTAGTGAAGCATTGGCAAATGATGGATGGATTATTGCAATGCAAGAAGAGTTAAATGAATTTAAGAGGAATGATGTTTGGGATCTAGTTCCAAGACCAGATAAGAACATTGTTGGAACCAAGTGGGTCTTCAGAAATAAGCTAAATGAAAAAGGTGAAGTGGTCATAAACAAGGCAAGACTTGTGGCACAAGGTTACAGTCAACAAGAGGGCATTGATTACACTGAGACATTTGCTCCAGTGGCCAAGTTAGAAGCTATTCGTATCTTATTGTCTTTTGCTACAAATAATAACATCAAACTATTTCAAATGGATGTTAAAAGTGCATTTCTCAATGGTTATTTAAGTGAAGAAGTATATGTTAAACAACCTCCAGGTTTTGAAAGTTATGAATTTTCAAACCATGTTTTTAAAATTAGAAAATCCTTGTATGGGTTAAAACAAGCACCTAGAGCATGGTATGATAGACTCAGCAACTTCTTGCTTAAAAATAACTTTGAAAGAGGACAAATAAACAATACTTTGTTTAGAAGATCAATAGAAAATCATATTCTAATCATTCAAATTTATGTTGATGACATTATTTTTGGATCTACTAATGGCATTCTTTGTCAAGAATTTTCTGAATTAATGCAGCATGAATTTCAAATGAGTATGATGGGAGAACTTAAGTTCTTCCTAGGGATACAAATATAGCAAAGTCCAGAAGGTATTTACATTCACCAAACTAAATATACAAAGGAACTTCTCAAGAAGTTTAAAATGAGTGATTGTAAACCTTTGGCTACACCAACGCATCCTACTTGTTCACTTGATAAAGATGAATCAGGCCAAAAAGTTGACCAGAAAATCTACTGAGGAATGATCAGATCATTACTCTACATTATTGCTTCTAGACCTGATATCATGTTAGTGTGTGTGTATGTACCCGATTTCAATCTGACCCTCGAGAATCTCATCTAACTGTTGTTAAGAGAATTCTTAGATATCTAAAAGACACTACAAACCTTACCTTGGTCTACAAGAAATCTCCTAAGTACCAACTTAGTGGATATTGTGATTCTGACTATGCTGGAGATAAACTTGAAAGGAAAAGCACTAGTGGCTATTGCACCTTTTTAGGTGACAACTTGATCTCTTGGTCTAGTAAGAAACAACACACCATTGCCATGTCAACAGCAGAGGCTGAGTACATTTCAGCAGCTGGCTGCAGCTCTCAACTACTCTGGATGAAGCATCAACTTGAAGACTACAAAATATTAGAATCCAACATACCCATCTATTGTGATAACACCTCTGCAATATGTCTAACCAAAAACCCGATCCTACACTCAAGAGCTAAACATATAGAGATCAAACACCATTTTATCAGAGATTATGTTCAGAAAGGAGTACTTAACATTTAGTTTGTAGACATTGAACGTCAATGGGCTGACGTATTCAACAAACCACTACCTAAAGATACGTTTGACTTCATCAAGAAAAACCTAAACCTTACTTTGTTAAATGATTAATATTGTAATGTCTTCAAGCAGTTTAGTTTACATTAGGTGTTTTTTTTTTAAAAAAAAAAATTGAAGGTGCAAACACGAGAAGGGGTGGTTGAATTGTGTTAGACTTAACTTGAATACTTTTCCTGTTTTAATACTTTCAAAACAAAACTTGATGTATAATTAAAACAGAGTTAGCAGCGGATCAAAATAAAAATAAAAACTCACAGATTTTATCCTGGTTCACCGTTAACGAGGCTACGTCTAGTCCTTTCACCTTAAAGGATTTCACTAATTCAAACTTGAATTACAACCTTGCTACTGACCCTCCAAGTCAGTCTTCTCAATAATCTAACAATCCTAGACTTCTTGAGGAAAACACCTGTCTTCAGCCAATCTGACAACCCCAGATTGTAGAAGAAACCACACCACTATGAATCTAATTGCTAAGTACTTGCTACCCCTACTGACTCCCTCAGCTTGTAGACTTTACTTCAACAACTTAGAGTTGACACAGTGGAACGAAAACAACAAGAGTACTTGCTTTAAAAACTGAGACTCAACAATTGACTTATATGAAAATTTGAGAGTGTTTTCTTTTGAAGTGTATGACCCTTTTGTGATTTTCGATACTGAGCAATCTGCCTTGAGCCTCCTTTTATAGATGAAAATTAGGGTTTCTTCCATGATCAAATTCGAGCTGAATCTTGCTGGATTCTCTTCCAAAAATAACTTGACCAATTGGGCTTCATATAAATAAAAAACATATCTTCAGATTTCCTTTCAAAATAACTGGCCAATTAAATCTATTGGTTGTTCCCGCCAATGCTCCTGAATTCCATGCTACTCCACTTTATTTTTATAACCAATCTTTTTAACACTTTAATTAAAATAACTTGCAATCTGCATCATTGATCAATTCTGGACCATCAAAATTTTGAGCGCTATCTGGTCCAAGCCAAATGATATGCTGTGATCCTCTGAATTCGACCATCCCTGGACCACACTTCCTGACCCTCTGATCTTCTGATTTCGGCCAACCTGGATGCGTGCCTGATATGCTGAATTCTTCTGGACTCGGCCATTTCTGGACTTGCATATTCTGTCCCTCTGATTTTGGCCAACACTAGGCCATGGTCTGATTTTCTGATCTGGACCATCACTGGACTCAAAAAATTATTTCTGAACCATTGATCTGGATATTTTTACTCTGATCTGGACAAATTCTGGACTTTGGTCTGGAACAAACTGAAATAAACTTGATCAAAAAATATTTCAGTCTGGACATTTTACCTTTGATTTTCGACCAGGTCTGGGTTGATTCAGGAACTCATTTCATTTGTTCTAGACTTAGTTCCATGCCCTGAATCATGCCATCTTATGGTCTGGGCCAAATCTGGATTGATCCTCTTGTTTTGGACTCATAAACATACCTTCTGGTCAAGTCTGGGTTGTGTAATTTTTCACTGCCAGGCCATCTTCTGGTCAGAATACCTTCTAGAATAAAATTGATATTTGATTCCTGTTTGTCTTGATCAACTCTCCTTCTGGCAGGCTTTCCAATGGTATGATCCATGTTTCCTTCTGATTTTTCCTCCTTCTGATATAGGCCTTAAAATATATCTTCTAGTGATGTTTTGACATCCTGGAACATCTAGAAATTCCAGAATTCATTTTCCTTTGATCTTCTGCTTCTGATTTCTTCATATTCTGGTTGTATTTAATTTAATAATTCAAGATACAAAATAAGTTTACATTGAGTGCTTTTGTAAACATCAAAATCCTAAGTCTTAGAACCAACTTGGTTCCAACAATCTCCCCTTTTTTGATGATGACAAAACCTTAACTTATTTTGCTAACTTATAATTCGAAAACTTGAATTACTCCCCCTCAGACCAATCTCTCCCCCTAAGTCTGATACTCTCCTTTTCAACTCCTTCTTTTTCACTTTTTCTTTTCTTCTCTTCTCCTCTCCTTTTCAACTCCTTCTTTATTCTCTCTTTCTTTTTCTCTCGTCACGCTTCCTCTCCTTTTCAACTCCTTCTTTATTCTCTCTTTCTTTTTCTCTCTTCACGCTTCCTCTCCTTTTCAACTCCTTCTCTTTTTCACTCTTTCTTTTTCACTCCTTCTTTCTTTTTAACTCTCATTTTCTACTTATTTCTTCTTTTTCTCTCTCTCTCTTTCTCCCCCTTTTTGTCATCAGCCAAAAAGTGGTTCTGCTATTTTTGTATTTTTTGAGTTTTTCTTTACAGATTACAGAAAGTAAAAGCTGAAAATAAAAGACATAAAATAAAATTGCAGAAATTTAAAAACTCCTAAGATGACTACTTGGGCTAGTAAGATATGGAGGTCGTGTTGAGATGCTTTTTAATGAACTCGAACCTATCTTCTGGTAAAGCCTTGGTGAAGATGTCAGCCCATTGATGATCAGTGTCCACAAAGTAGATGCTTAAAGTTCCTTTCTGAACATGGTCCCTAATGAAATGGTGTTTTATTTCAATGTGTTTGGCTCTAGAGTGTAAGATAGGGTTCTTGGTTAGGTTTATGGCTGAAGTGTTATCAGATTAATACCTAAGAAAGTGCAGTTGCCACTTGTACTTTTCCTTTCCAGCTTGTCTCCAACATAATCAGAATCACAAAAACCTTTGAGTTTGTAGATGGGGGTTTTCTTGTATAACAAGGTAAGGTTTGTGGTTCCTTTGAGGTATCTTAGAATTCGTTTGACAGCAGTTAAATGGGATTCCCTAGGGTCAGCTTGAAATTGGGCACAGACACAAACACTAAACATAATGTTAGGTCTAGAAGCAGTTAAATAGAGAAGGGATCCAATCATACCTCTGTATGTTTTCTGGTCTACCTTTTGGCTGGTTTCATCTTTCTCAAGTGAGCAGGTTGGGTGCATGGGGGTGGCCATAGGCTTACAGTCACTCATCTTGAACTTTTTGAGAAGTTCTTTAGTATATTTTGATTGGTGAATGAGTATACCTGATTTACCTTGGTGAATATGAATTCCCAGGAAGAACTTAAGTTCTCCCATCATGCTCATTTGAAACTCCTTCTGCATTAGGTCAGAAAACTCTTTGCACAAATTGCCATTAGTGGATCCAAATATGATATCATCAACATAGACTTGAATAATCAGAATATCATGTTTAATGGATTTCCTAAATAGTGTATTATCAATCTGGCCTCTATTAAAATCATTCTTAAGCAGAAAGTTACTAAGTCTGTCATACCATGCCCTTGGTGCTTGTTTTAAACCATATTAAGATTTTTTAAGTTTGAAAACATGGTCTGGAAAATCAGAATTTTCAAAACCAGGGGGTTGTTTGACATAGACTTCTTCACTTATGTAGCCATTTAAGAATGCACTTTTGACATCCATTTGATACAGCATTATATCATGATTAGCAGCAAATGATAAAAGAATTCTTATTGCTTCTAACCTGGCCACTGGAGCAAAAGTCTCAGTGTAATCTATACCTTCCTATTGACTGTATCCTTGAGCTACAAGTCTGGCTTTGTTCCTTACCACTTCACCCTTTTCATTGAGTTTATTCTTGAAAACCCACTTGGTTCCAATAATGTTTTTGTTTGGTCTGGGTACCAGATCCCAAACATCATTCCTTTGGAATTCATTCAGCTCTTCTTGCATTGCAAGTATCCAGCCTTCCTCTGTCAAAGACTCATCAACATTGCTGGGTTCAATTGTTGAGAGTAAACCAAACAGACTGGTTTCTCTACTTGATGATCTAGTCTTTAGAGGTTCTGCTCCACTGCCAATAATGAGAGATTCTGGATGTGAAGATTTGTACTTCCATCCATTCTTTCCCTCTGACTTGTTTTTAGAGTCAGCATGTTCTTGGTCGTTCTCAGATTCTGCTTCTGGTTCAGCTTCTGGTTCCTGTGCCTCTGGTTCACCTTTCCATAGTTCATAAGGATTTTTATTTAGGATGGACCTGATGTAAACTCGATTCTGAATGTAGCATGCTGTGTTGACAGCTTCTGCCCAGAGGTAGGTGGCAACCTTCATGTCATTCAGCATGGTTCTGGCCATCTCCTGCAGTGATCTGTTCTTCCTTTCTACCACTCCATTCTGTTGAGGTGTTCTGGGGGATGAGAAGTTATGAGAGATGCCATTCTCATCACATAATTCTTCAAAGTACTTGTTTTCAAATTCACCTCCATGATCTTATTGCCCTGTTCATTCATAACTTGTTTACAGAATGAGATAAATACTTTGTGAGATTCATCTTTGTTCTTTAAAAATTTTACCCAAGTCCACCTTGAGTAATCATCAACAATCACAAAGCCATTTTCTTACCACTCAGAGAAGCTGTTTGAACAGGACCAAACAGATCTAAATGAAGCAGTTCAAGCGGTTGAGAGGTAGAAACACATTTTTTAGTTTTAAAAGAGCTTTTAGTTTGTTTACCTCTTTGACATGCTTCACACAGAATCTCAGTTTTGGAACTTACCTTGGGCAATCCTCTTACCAACTGGAGTTTGCTCAACTCTGATATGAGTCTGGGGTTTGCATGCCCTAGCCGCTTATGCCAAATCAGAGTCTGCTCACTTACAGATAATAAGTATTTAACATGTTGCTTATCAAGACTAAACAGATCAATTTTATAAACATTATCCTCCCTAGTTCCAGTAAATAAAACAGTTCCATCAATTTGACTAACAGCTTTGCAAGTTTTTTGATTAAATATAACATCATATTTGCAATCACTTAATTGACTTATGCTCAGAAGATTATGTTTTAAACCTTTAACATATAGAACATTTTTAATAGACAAGGGAGAAGAAGTGTTACCAACAGTTCTTGTACCAATAATCTCACCTTTCTGGTTTCCTCCAAAGGAAACTTTGCCTCCATTCTTCATAGTCAAATTCAGAAACATAGATTTATCTCCTGTCATGTGTTTGGAGCAGCCACTGTCAAGATACCATGGTTTGTGTTGCTGATCAGACTTTGCCTTTTCTCTGTCAGAATCAGAGTTAGAGTCAGACTCAGATTCAGACTTAGCTTCTGTTCTAGCCATTAGAGCCAGTTCTTTTCTGGCCTTTTTGAGCAGTTTCCTTGATTCTGCTTTGGTTTATAAACCATGTTCCTCTGATGATTCTGGAACATGTTTTGGCTCTGGTGATTCCAGTGACTTGGGTGAATCTGGAAGTTCTGATGAATTTGGTAATTTTGATGATTCTGGTATCTTCTTATTTGACTCTGGTTCTGGTTCCAGAGTTGATTCTGATTCTGGTACCAGTATTTATTCTGATTCCGGTTCCAGTATCTGTGCTTCTGATACTGATTTCAGTTCCTATTTTGGTTCTGTTCCAGTTTTGGTTCTGAGTCCGATTCGGTTCTGGTTGAGATGACCAGACCTTCTTCCATCAGACTCAGATTGCCTTTGTCTTGTTGTAGCAGGAACATAGACCTTCTTCTGCTTGTGCATTGCTAACATCCATTGTCCAGGCACCATTGTTGGTGTCTCCTTCTGGTTGCTCAGAACATCTGCAACATAGACAATTTTATCTTTTGGTACCCAAAACAGATTGGGTCCAGGTTTGTTAGTCTTAACAGCTCTCTGATCTTGTTCAGATTTTACCATTGGACAAGATAATTCAGAGTGACCTTTCTTAGCACAGACAATACATAAAACATCATAATAAATAGCTTTAATTTCAATACTTGTTTCTGTAAAACCAATACCTCTTTTTCCAGAGTTACTGTTTCCATAAATCATAGATGCATACTTACTTCTTTCCATTCCATTTGAAATAAAGTTTTGAAAAAATTGCTCATGCATATCGGATTTACAAACAGTCTCAGAAGTGGAACAATTATTACTTTTCAGAGTTTGGTTTTCAGACTTGAGTTTTGCAACTTCAGTTTTCAAATCTTGGATTTAAAAATAAAAACTCACAGATTTTATCCTGGTTCACCGTTAACGAGGCTACGTCCAGTGCCTTCGCCTTGAAGGATTTCACTAATTCAAACTTGAATTACAACCTTGCTACTGACCCTCCAAGTCAGTCTTCTCAATAGTCTAACAATCCTAGACTTCTTGAGGAAAACACCTGTCTTCAACCAATCTGACAACCCCAGATTGTAGAAGAAACCACACCACTATGAATCTAATTGCTAAGTACTTGCTACCCCTACTGACTCCCTCAGCTTGTAGACTTTACTTCAACAACTTAGAGTTGACACAGTGGAACGAAAACAACAAGAGTACTTGCTTTAAAACTGAGACTCAACAATTGACTTATATGAAAATTTGAGAGTGTTTGCTTTTGAAGTGTATGACCCTTTTGTGATTTTCGATACTGAGCATTCTTCCTTGAGCCTCCTTTTATAGATGAAAATTAGGGTTTCTTCCATGATCAAATTCGAGCTGAATCTTGCTGGATTCTCTTCCAAAAATAACTTGACCAATTGGGCTTCATATAAATAAAAAACATATCTTCAGATTTCCTTTCAAAATAACTGCCCAATTAAATCTGTTGGTTGTTCGCGCCAATGCTCCTGAATTCCATGCTACTCCACTTTATTTTTATAACCAATCTTTTTAACACTTTAATTAAAATAACTTGCAATCTCCATCGTTGATCAATTCTGGACAATCAGAATTTTGAGCGCTAGTCCACATCTGGTCCAAGCCAAATGATATGCTATGATCCTCTGAATTCGGCCATCCCTGGACCACACTTCCTGACCCTCTGATCTTCTGATTTCGGCCAACCTGGATGCGCGCCTGATATGCTGAATTCTTCTGGACTCGGCCATTTCTGGACTTGCACGTTCTGTCCCTCTGATTTCGGCCAACACTGGGCCATGGTCTGATTTTCTAATCTGGACCATCACTGGACTCAAAAAATTATTTCTGAACCATTGATCTGGATATTTTTACTCTGATCTGGACAGATTCTGGACTTTGGTCTGGAACAAACTGAAATAAACTTGATCAAAAAATATTTCAGTCTGGACATTTTACCTTTGATTTTCGACCACGTCTGGGTTGATTCTGGAACTCATTTCTTTTGTTCTGGACTTAGTTCCATGCCCTGAATCATGCCATTTTATGGTATGGGCCAAATCTGGATTGATCCTCTTGTTCTGGACTCATAAACATACCTTCTGGTTAAGTCTGGAACAAGTCTGGGCTGTGTAATTTTTCACTGCCAGGCCATCTTCTGGTATGAATACCTTCTAGAATAAAATTGATATTTGATTCCTGTTTGTCTTGATCAACTCTCCTTCTGGTAGGCTTTCCAATGGTATGATCCATGTTTCGTTCTGATTTTTCCTCCTTCTGATATATAGGCCTGAAAATATATCTTCTGGTGATGTTTTGATATCCTGGAACATCTGGAAATTCCAGAATTCATTTTCCTTTGATCTTCTGCTTCTGATTTCTTCATATTCTGGTTGTATTTAATTTAATAATTCAAGATACAAAATAAGTTTACATTGAGTGCTTTTGTAAACATCAAAATCCTAAGTCTTAGAACCAACTTGGTTCCAACAAAAATTTCACTCTAATTCAGCAACATTTCTTTTTGTCTGATGACAAAGGGGGAGAAGATGTAGTATTTGATAAAATATTCGGGGAAAAGATGATGTATTTGAAAGGGGGAGAAGATGATGTATTTGATATGGTATATGGGCATTAGACTTAGGGGGAGAAAATATAAAATGAAGCTTAGTCTTATGGGGAGTCAAAGTCAAAAAAAGAAAAAGTATTATAAAAAATACATGGTTTTGTCATCATCAAAAAGGGGGAGATTGTTGGAACCAAGTTGCTTCTTTCACTTAAAGTTTTGATGTTAACAAAAGTATTTTATGAAAATAACATATTTGACTTAGAAGAAGAATGAAAAATGCCACCAGAAGATGAAGATGACATCACCAAAAGATACAAGTCAGAAACAGGATGAAGTCACTAGAGGATGGTCACCAGAGGAAGTCACCAGAGGATGATCACCAAACGATGGTCACCAGAGGATATCATGAGATGATATCACCAAAGGATATCACCAAAGGATATCACTAGAGGATATCACCAGATGATATCACCAGAGGATATCATCAGAGGATATTACCAGAGGATGTCATCAGAGGAACCTGTCAGAGGATATCATAAGAAGATCCCATCGGAGGATATAATCAGAAGTTTCCAGAATCTGAGCAAAATGCTCAAAATAGAATCTGAGCAAAATGCTGAAAGTAGAATCGGAGTAAAAGACTCCAGAAACAGCATTTAGCTGAAAGTATGCTCAAAACAGAATCTGAGCAAAATGCTCAAAACAGAATCGGAGCAAAAGACTCCAGAAACAGAATCTAGCTGAAAGTATGCTCAAAATAGAATCTGAGCAAAATGCTCAAAACAGAATCTGAGCAAAATGCTCAAAACAGAATCGGAGCAAAATACTTCAGAAACAGAATATGAGCAAAATACTCCAGATTGTCATCTTAAATTTTTCAGAAGCATACACTCAAGTTAAGCTTATTGTGAGTATCAACTTTTCAGAAGTAGTTACTCAGTTTTAATTTCGATCCCTTGTATAAAATCCTATAGTGTGGAAGTTCCTTCTAAAATCTGCAGTTGTCAGGTTGTTAGAAAAAGACTTAGCTTATAGGTTTAAGGTTGTGAAGTTCCTCAAAAGTTTGGGCTTGTCAAACTGTTTGAGAAGACTTGGCTGGTATAGTCAAGGTGTTGTTGTTCCTCAAAAGTCTGGGGTTGTCAGGCTGTTTGGGAAGACTGGCTTGAAGGGTCAATGGTGTTGTAATTCAAAGGAGTTTGAATTAGTGAAAAGGCCTTCTAAAGGAAGGGACTGGACGTAGCCTAGTTAAAGGTGAACTAGTATAAATTCGAGGTGTTAACTTTTATTATCCACTGCTTATTTACTCTAATTGCTCATTATTCAACTAATTAGCAAAAGAATTGAAGTTTGTCAAACACAATTCAACCCCCCTTCTTGTGTTGCACCTTCACAATGTCCATCACCACTAGCTCTTCAATATCTAGTTTCAAATCATCTCCTTCCTTTGGTTTCAACGGGCTCAAATATTCTTCAGTTGTAGGCTTAGGTTAGAGTTCAGCTGCAGGTTCATATTTCAAATCAGATGCCAACGATTGTTTTGGATTCAGCTTTAGGCTCAACCATAACTATCTACAAACATTTAACACAAATTAAAACTCAATTATGTAGAAAACAAACAATTCTGGACTACAATAACAACTATCGGATGCGTGAATCTGGTAGTGTTAAGTTTTTTAAAAACACACTACCAGATGAATTCAGTAATGGTAAGTTCTTAAAAAATACACTACCAGATCCCAAAGTTTGGTACTACTCCATAGCTTCAAAAAATTTACAACCAAAATGACAACGAGGAGAGTTTTAGAGCTACATCACATTTGCAATGAAGAAAAATAGAGTTGACGATGTCGATGGATAGAATAATGGGGTTTTTGAACTCCAAAAACGTGACAATAGGTGAAGGATTTGAGTTTGAATATTGATGAAGAAGTGTTTGGTGAAAGGGCACCTAACTTATGTATTGATGTATGCCAGAATTCGATAGCTTAAATTATCAAATTCACGCATCAAAGAATTTATTGACTCGAAATGTGGAATCCAGTGAAAAGTAAATTTAGCAAATTTGAGGGGCCTCTGGACAACAATGGTAGAATGAACAACAATCTTATTTTAAAAGTTGAATTGAGCCAACCAATTAAATGAAAAAAACTAAGCAACCTAGTAATTTGTTTTAATTTATCTTTGATATTCATATGTAATTAAAAACCTTTTTTTTATAACAAAAACATACTATATTATCTTCAAAAAATAGATCCAAAATAAATACTGTATAAATTATTAACTCATGTTATATATATTATTTTCAATTATTATCAACGGTCTTAAAGAGACAATATAAAGAAATCAACAATTTCTAATTGGTACTCTCTCGATCTTTATATTATATTATATATATATATATATATATATATATATATAT